>OW285193.1:4706495-5306495 GCA_935421135.1 Bugulina stolonifera | reverse complement strand
TGTAAAGTTATCTTCTCTTCCTAAAACTACAAGTATTACATGTATTACTGTTGAGTGCTACAAGTGCTACATGTATACTGTCGAGTAATAATACTGCTGATTTATAAATTTATGCTATTAGATAATTGTTGTTTGTTATATACAATATAAATGTATATATACATTTGTTTCCAACACAATAGACAACGCAAATTTAATATATTTGTGCTATAAATACTCGTACAAGAAACCCAAGCAAAAATGTATATTTTAACCCAAGCTATATACACATTATATATACATGTACATACATACATTAAACAATAAGTGCTTTATTTGAAATCTTGACAGTTGCCAGAGTCCTCATGAGAGGTACAAGGATAGTAATCCCCAAAACATTCTGAGCAAAAGTTTTGAGTTTAACTCATGAAGGTCACACAGGAATAGTAGGCACCAACCAAAATCTGAGCAGCAATTTATAGTGGCCAGGAAGATACCCTGATGCAGAAAAATACTGCAAATCCTGTAATTTACACGCTCATGCAAGAGATGACAACACAGGAAAACTACACAGGCTTTGGGTCTTCTTCCACTTTAAAAGTGACAAGCAGGCGGTGCTGTTTTAAAAGCTGAAACTCACAATGGCAGCCTTTACATTACTAGAAAGCTAAGTACATGATTGCACTAATTAACAGCAACCTGTCCAAGACAAATTGCATACAAATGAAGTAGAAAACAAATCAGCTGCACACGTAGGTTCAAATACACGTGCATGATTGTACATGTATATTATACAAATCACCTAGCTAACCTAGCTAACCTAGCTATTGCATTGTTAGTTTGGTGTGTACATGAACTACATGTATACGTGAACTACATGTATACGTGAACTACATGTATACGTCAACTACATGTATACGTCAACTACATGTATACGTCAACTACATGTATACGTCAACTACATGTATACGTCAACTACATGTATACGTCAACTACATGTATACGTCAACTACATGTATACGTCAACTACATGTATACGTCAACTACATGTATACGTGAACTACATGTGTACGTGAACTACATGTGTACGTGAACTACATGTATACGTGAACTACATGTATACGTGAACTACATGTATACGTGAACTACATGTATACGTGAACTACATGTATACGTGAACTACATGTATACGTGAACTACATGTATACGTGAACTACATGTATACGTGAACTACATGTATACGTGAACTACATGTATACGTGAACTACATGTATACGTGAACTACATGTATACGTGAACTACATGTATACGTGAACTACATGTATACGTGAACTACATGTATACGTGAACTACATGTATACGTGAACTACATGTATACGTGAACTACATGTATACGTGAACTACATGTATACGTGAACTACATGTATACGTGAACTACATGTATACGTGAACTACATGTATACATGTATGTGCATGTATACATGTATGTGCATGTGAACAGATGTGACAGGGTATGATTATTGTTATGTGAACATTTCTTAGGTCTGAATTATTCACACTAGCTTGATATTTTTAGCAAACCAGTCGGATATCAATTTTGCAGCTTCAGCTTGCATTAGAAGTTAGTCGCAGCTAGACAAACCTGAATTATGTTTAAAGGTCAATTTAGGCTACAACTACAAATACACCTACAACTGTGCACTTGCAGTATTCTCATATTGTTTATTTACAATTGTATTTGTTATGCCAACTGTACTGGCTACTGGGGGTTGACTTGAGAACAGCAGAGTTGATAGGATAGGATACCTTAAACTTTATTTCAATTCTCTAAACTCACTAAACTTGTGAAAACTGTAATAAAATTGTATAATAATAAATGATAGCTAAATATAGAATAATAACATGCAGTAAGCTATAATATTGTAGGCCTATAAGGACTTCCGCCCGGCGTAGTGTCGGGAAAAGACGACATAGGGTTGTCCGGAAGTTGCGCAACAACATGGCCACCGGAAGCCCGACGGCCGACCCAAAATAGGTCGGGTTATACAAAAGTTGCTTATAATCATCCAATTCATGTACAAAATGAATATCAAGTGATTTTGAGAGGTCGGGCCTCTTTACATGGGTATAAAAGGTACCAAAAGACTCAGTAATTGCCATACATGAATGTACAATGGTATAGAGTTAAGTAGTATAGTACACAAGCAGATATATACATATAAGCACACATAATAATGAGTGTCAGGTGATAAGAGACGACTGTGCGACCATCATTATATTCACTTGTATTAAAATGACCACAAATATGTACTCAAAAGGTATTAATTGCTTAGGTATGAACATTGACAGCAGTCAAACCACAGTATTGGCATCATGACAAAATAATAATATTATTGGATAAATTACCTCTTTTGAGTCTCCGAGTAGCAGTAATATAATATAAGTTTCTGGGAGTAAAATATCTGCTCCAAAATATAGCAGATCTTGATATTTATGCACCCATAGTAACATTGGGCTTTTTTATTTCCATATTTCAGAAGTAGAAGGAGTAGAAGGAGTAGAATAGATATATTGTGACATCATCAGCTGGGTGTGTAAAGCATATCATTGTGATAAAACCAAAAAAGGGGGTAAAACTGGTTTCATTCAGAATAATGAATAATACAGAACGTCTATAAATGTAAAACTGTAAATACTGTAATGTTTTTGAGTATGCTTACATACGAGAGCCGATGGCTACAAGTATGGGAAGGGCTTGGAAGGTGGTAGAGGCCGACCAAGTGTACCTTCTGCTCATTACATAAAAGAGTGAACAGTTATAGGTGCTCTTTGTAGTGTAGATTATATCAGACGTAGGTCGATGCCGAGACTCATTGGAGCTCAGGACCGACGTAGGTCATGTAGAGTTTATACTCCGAGGGAGTGCAGAGAAAGATTGTCTCGCCTTGAGATTCTAAGCTCGACGCTGAGTTCATTAGAACCCGTGGTCGGCCTAAGTCTAAGGGGTGGATAGAGATATGCTTAGCCTAGGATGAGGTCAACTCGAGCCGTACTGAATCCCAAAGGGATTCTCAGGTGGAGTTACCCGCCTAAAGAGTAAGCCTCTGTAGGTTGAGTTAAGGTTGAAACAGACTAGCGAATTTCGCGCCGTTATTCGGAGCGATTTGACGGCGGAGCGACAGGACGTCATAAAATCAAGCAAAAACGCCACGTTCGCCCAATATCAAGCATGTTTAATATTTTTCGCTTCGCTCTCGATAACGCTTGATTTTGATTGGCTAGTAAACTTTTACCGATTCCACTCTATACTTGTATCTGTTCTGCCGATTCCATTTTGCATGTTTGTTTCCAAAAAAGTTTAATTCATAATAATATATTTACCTTTCATCTTTTTTAAACAAATCAATATCAATATGCCTAGACAAACAGAAAAGTATACGCTAGATAAAGATGAAATAGAAAATCTTATAGACCACGTTAGAATGAGAGAATGCCTGTTCAACATGAAGCATAAGGATTACCACAGATCCGATATTAAGGACAACAACTGGAGAGAAATCGCACAGGTTATGAATATTGAGTGTGAGTTTATAATATGATTTAATATAAATACCAAAGTTTTTTTTAATTTAGATGTCATCAAAACTAGGATGATTATTGAAAACGATTTATAAGGTTTTTGCCTACAACTATTGATCTAATTAATTTAGAACGAGTGAGTTGCCTACTAACTAAATTAATTGTTATCATTACTAACTTACTTAGTAACCAACTTCAACTTGAAATAATTATAGTAATAGTACATTAGTGGATTTAATTAAAATGATTAGGTTGATTGGTGATATCATACAAAATTATTTCAAAATATAATATAATTTTAATATTAAACTATTATTAAATTATTATTATTATTATAATAATTTGATGATTTTCTTTCAATTCAAGTCGATGTTATTTCAATTAAGCTTGAATTAGTAAGATGAAAACTGATGTTTTGCACGTCCATATCTTTTTCTATGTTGATACTTACATTTGCAGATCAAGATCTGAAGTTAGCATGGAAGAACTTGAACGACACTCTTGTGCGGAAGCAGAGAGAAATAGAGAAAGAGACGAGGTCAGGTGCTGGAGCATCAACAAAGAAAGCTTGGTGTTGGATGCCATTAATGGAATGGCTTTTGCCATATAGATCGAGGAGTGGGTGAGCATCAAGCTGAGATGTTATTTTATAGGCAGGCCTTTAAGGCTGTTGTTAGCATGGAAGACTATTTCTTTCATGACTGTATGTACCTCTTGTCACTTAATGACCCTCTGCAGCGTGACTATCGGTATATAACACAGCTGCAAGGTCAGCAGTATTTGATGCTGTGTGTGACATCAACCAGAATTTCTGGAGGTTCCGATAGCCAGCAATTTCTACTAGGTCTAGTTGTTTATTGTGGTCCTATAATGCATAAATTTTACGCGTGAAGTCAAATAATGTAAGCATTGTTACAATACTTTGGTTTCGAGTCAGACTATATTGGTGAGTATGAGTAGTGATGATCATCACTATTAGTAACTGCATTAGTATGCTTTTTCTGTGCATAATATATACATGTTTTGTAATAACTCTCTCCAAATTGCTTTCAGTAATGTCTCTAGCATAAGATCAGCATCTAGCTTGCCTAGCACTGAGACACTCCCAGCAATCATAGATGAAGAAGAGCAGATGGAGGAGGCATCTGATAATGATGATATAGATGACCCGGCTAATAATGACCATTCCTCCAACGCCCCATCTACTGAGCTTCCTTCCTGTTCTTCAACAATAACACCTGTAAACAGTCGCCCCTCAAGTAGGACCTCTAATCGGGCTGCCAAGCGTAAGTTGTCAGGTGACAGCAGCTTGTTTGAGGAGCAACTGATCGATCGTTGGGATTCCTTCATTGGTAACCAACGTTCTCGGACCACCACCCCAAAAAATGCTAGATTTGGTGAGGAAGTAGCTGAAGCATTGGATGAGCTAAATGACAGGTATACTGTCGAGTTACTAAAACGGCAGATCCGTGATCTGATTTTCAATGCCAGTTTTCCTCAGCATATACAGTCTGAAGAAACTCAGGATTTGACGAAAAGTGGTAATATTTGATATGACACTGCTTTGTTTATCTAGCCAAGTATATGACGCCTCGTTATTAAACATTCATATATTTTTAAACATTATTCGTGCTTTGCTTTGCTAATTTCAGCACATGACAAATAAGTCTCACTTCACTTTAGCATATTTTATGAGACATGCATCTTGATTTTATTTATATTCAATATACATGCATGTAAAGAATATTATAATATTTATAAGTCATGCAGCAAAGAAGCATAATTATATAACATTCAGAAGCACGCATGAATTTAATTAATTATTACTAAACATAAGCATACATACTACTAGAAGTAGGGATTGTTTTAAAACATGCACATGTGGAAGAAATTAAAAATAAAATTACATCATAAGGGTATATTGCATGGTAGCTTACTTAGTATTACTGACAAATAATATTTATGAAATCACAGTGTGTTCTATTTATATATTTATATGTCCATGGCATCTGCATAGCCTGGTGGGCAGTAGTTCTCGCATTTCTGCTCACGGAGGAAGTTGTGAAGCACACAGCAGGCAAGTATTATTGATGTGGCATGATCTGGTGACATGTGTAAGTGGCTCCTCAAACATCTCCACCTCGAAACCATTATTCCAAAAGCATTCTAAAATATACATTCAGCCTCATGAAAGTCCGGAAAATAAAATCAGGGATTATATATTAATGAAAAGTTGTCGACTTGGAATCAGAATTTCATTTCAATTTTGAAAAAAGTTAATTAGATATTGCTCTCGTCAAGCTGGAAATTCTTAGACTACTAAGTTATAAAAGAATAATTTGATGTATCAAAAGCCAATTTGCCATCAAGAAATAAAATAATCTATATGGCAAGCCTAGAATCGCATATAAACAATAAATATAGATAGTTGAACTAACTCACCTCAATTGTGCGGCGGGCTCTAGATAGTCGAAAGTTGAAAATGTGCTTCTCCAAACTATTCGCTCTACCAGGGAATGGGCGCATGATGCAGTTTTTCAATGGGAATGCTTCATCTGCCACAAAAGTGAATGGAGCGATCTTATTGCTGCCTAAAACAAGGTACTAGCATGGTATATAATAATAGAGATTTGCAGCCAAGCCAGAGGGCTGCAACTCTTGAACCAAAAGAAAAATAACACTAACAGACATTACCACTACCCCCTCTCCAATCAAGCAAACCCGTGACTTCTATTTTAGATAAAGATGCACCAGCACTGTTAACAAGATAGTTATTTTTCTTTACTTGGCAAAGAAGCATTTGGGGGGAGACCAAGTCTACCATCTGACAGAACCTGGTTTAAACTGCACTGATCGAAGGTGCCACCATCACTCCATCTACCTGGTGTTCCAACGTCTATGTATGTAAACATATACCTTGCATCTGAAACAGCCATTAGAACAATACTAAATGTTTTTTTATAATTAAAATATTCACTGCCACTATTGCGAGGGGCTTGAATAGTGCAGTGTTTGCCGTCAATCGCACCGACACAATGTGGAAAGTTCCAAAGATGGGAGAAATCAGTAGCAATTTTTTCCCAGTCTTCAGCAGATGAAGGAGTTTTTAAATAATCTGAATGCATTGAGTCCCAGATTGCCTGACAGGTCTCATATACTATTTCTCTGATAGTAGACTCTCCCATTCGAAAGAAAAGAGACAAAGTCTTAAATGAGTCTCCAGTAGCTAAATAATAAAGTGTAACACAGAGCCTCTGATCACTAGGTATTGCTTTTCTCAAGTGGGTATCCACTTTTTCAATCCTTGGCTGAACATAATTTAATATTAAGTCAAACTTATCTTTATTCATTCTTAAACAAGCTTCATGCTTGTCAGGAAACTCAACCCTAAATCTTTCCATCAAAAGAGTCCAAGCTCCTTCCTCTGGCCGGACTAGATTAATGGGGTGAGTCCACCATCTTCTAACTCGTCGTCTCCGAGCATTTCTTCTTCTATTCAGAGCAACAAAAGCTGACGTAAAAAAAAGCAAGCCGGCTGCTAATTGGTACTCATCCATAACAAGTGAATTTGAGCAGACATGGGCACTCGAGTCATTTTACTCGACTCAAGTTAACTCGAGCAACAGCTTTTCATTACTTTTAATTGACTTGTGCTTTTGTACTGTGTGAAAGCTGGGAATTGACTTTTACTTCTACTCTCCTACAAAGCATGATGCTTGACTCTTACTTTACTCTAATCTCTCAGCTATCAATGATAATTCTATTGGTTTGGTGTAATTATGTAATAAGTCTTGTCCACCATAGAGAAGCTGAGAGGCTTATAGATAAACAGACCCACCATTATAACAAGTGCAAATTTGAAGTAGCCTTTGTTCCTCAGAACTACTATAACTGACAGAAAATCTGATCTAACACTAAGTGTGTGTTGTCACACTTGTATACATCAGAAATTTGTGTTATACAAACTTCCCATTGGTATTCTCTTTGACATACCGCTGTACTTTTGACTCTACTCTGACTCTAGCATTTTGGCACTAGCTGCTTGACTCTTACTTTACTTTTCAAAATCGCTGTTTATTTACTCTTACTCTACTTTTGACTTGCTTCATCCGATGAGTTGACTCTAAATTACTTTTTATCAATTGGGAATATATACTCTTACTTGACTCGTGACTTGAGTATTTGTCTGCTTTGCACATGTCTGAATTTGAGCAATGGTTATTTTAAATTATTATATTATTTTAAGATTCGATATTTTAATGAATCCAAAAGTTCTGTTAGTAGCCGAGTTGTGGCACACGCAATATTAAAATATGCCTTAATATCAATATAAGAATAATTGCCTGTTTCGACATGTATACTCGGACTACAACGTTTTCGCGATGGAAAATCGCCTGTGTGCTTCGTTTGGCGCGAAAAACGTTGGCACGCTGCCATCGCTTCGCCCTAGCGTGACGAATATATTCGCTAGTCTGTTTTCACCTTTAGGAAATGTTGCTTTATTCAAGCGCAATCAACAACTGAATTACAACACAAAATGCACTGCCTTATATACATAACAAACTTCCGGCCAAAAGAGCCCGACATGGTATCGGCTATCCGACATGGGGTCGGTTCCGGAACTGATGCAACAATATGGCTGGTTTCGCCCGACTCGGCCACATAAAAGGTCGGCCTTTGCACAAAATGTGCTTACAATAAGGAGAAACATGTCATATATAATTATGAGCTTAATCTCTAAGGTCGGCCATGAAGTTACTATATAAAATGGCAAAAAGACTAATAATTCACAATAAAGCAAGAGTAGACAATTACTAAATAGGTAGATAAATGTGGGAAAAACCAAGTTGCAATAGAACATACTTCCAAAGCTTGATTGCTAGTATATATATTATATATAGATATATAAGACACGCAGTGTATAAGATAATAATGAATGCATGGATGAGATTATGTATGGTAATGTAATGTCAGCTATAATAATGTTTGTGTGGCTGGCCTAGGTGCCATAACCACGGAGGCTGTTTCACCACAATACATCCTGATATGAAGCAGTAAACAAAACTATATGTCAGCAAATATGAATAACATGTTGGCCATTTACACTAACCTTTTGGACAACATCCTGCATTTGGAACTGCTAGCCCTAACTTAGCCAGGCACCTGCTTGGAACACCTGTACTTCACTGATAGAAACCTTCATTAATACCATGCGGGTAAAGAATGAAGAAAAAATTTAATGGAAATAATAATATGCATACATGCATATTATTATTTTCATTAAATTTTTTCTTTTAAATAAGCATCTTTTATTTTTTATAAATGTGTTGGTTGCATACATGTATGCAACCAACACATTTATAAAAAATAAAAGATGCTTATTTGACCTGCACTGTTTATTAAATGATATAGTAATTAATGGTATATTTCAGCACCCAGCACTTCTTCCCCGCAAGCATACCTACTTACTAGTCAGACTAGATGAAGGTGGCACATTAAGTATTTCAATACTGTAATGGTACAGGACATTTGTATACGACTCCAGCTACCGGACAAAGACCTACAGCACCCTAAGTGCCTAGTAGTTGTCACAGTGCTACTCAGCTGACACTCAAACTATCATAATTAGCTGCTCGTATACCCACATTCAATTGTATTGCATGTTAAACCATTTAATTACTGTCTATATACGTGTATTCATGTGTTTATACCCATTACATACTGATGTGCATTCATGTATGATTATTACTAAGTCTTTTATGCCTTTTATACCCATGTACAGAGGCCCGACCTCTCAGAATCCATTGATATTCATTTTGTACATGAATTGGACCATTATAAGCAACTTTAGTAGAACCCGACCTATTTTGGGTCGGCCGTCGGGCTTCCGGCGGCCATGTTGTTGCGCAACTTCCGGACGACCTTACGTCGTCTTTTCCCGACACTACGTCGGGCGGAAGTCCTTATACTATATAAAGGGCATTGTTTCACTGTTCATTGTCTCAGTCTTCACTTGGCTTTCAATAAAGACACATCTATACTTGATACAGAGACTTTCACTTCCTTTTGTCAGGTCATTCGCTTAGCGAACCGCCTACTAGGTCGGATCACTCTTTTTCAACGTATAGTTTGAAGGTCAGACTTGAGACCAGATGGGTCGTCTCTGGTAGTTATTGGGCTACTGGGACCGCTCGATCTTTCATGTAATGCGAAGTCCTATTACCACTCATAGGCACTTCATTTCTGGGTCGATAGTCGTCCAAGGACGACCGCACCAAATCACAGAAACCATTACAATACTACATGTACATTCACAGTCAACTATTGCAGTACTTGTACAGTAATAAGTATTATATAATATTATTACTGTATGTTACTTTGTATTTTGTATACATTATTTTAATGTTAGGTGCAATTGAGGTGAAAATTAAATAGCCATAGTTCACGGTTTGTGGTTAGGGTTAGGGGTAAGGATGATCAATTAATAAAATACAGTAAAGGCATTATCTCATGCCTCGATCTTAGTGTAGGTACACTAAGCTGGTGTAATGGTAGTGCTAGGCGATTAGGTGCTGTAGAGGCCCCGGGTTCAAAAATAATTTCCTTGCTAAAAATGCATCATGATATTACAAAAATGACCAAACCCCCTAACATTTATAATCAGTTTCAATGTCGATAATTACAAAAGCATGACAGACAAAGAAAAGTAACAGAAGTCAAATGTCAGATTACTGGTCACTATGGTTACAAAATATTAAATTAATGAGGACAAATGCAATAGTCTATGAATCAACTTTTCTATCAAACTGTTAGTTTCTAAATGGTATGGCAGGACAAACAAGATGGCCTAGAATTAGGCTAATCTGGCCGTCACACATTGTGTTTATGATGTGCATTCCTATTTTTTAAAGTGTTTTAATTATTTATCGTAGAAGTAGGAAAAATTTGCCGAATGAAGTAGGCCTTACTGCAATTCCATGGACCTCCAGATGTCTGATTCTGACAAAGAAGTTGCATCTTGGTACACCATGCTGTTAATCGGTATTGTTTCCATCCCTAATTAGTCATAGCATTCCCAAGTCAGAGTCTTGTTATTTGTAACATAAGGTATTTTGGTTAGTACAGTAATTGTACTGCAATTAACTAGCAAACATGTGTTCAGGTTTGCATCAAGAAATAATACCACAATTCCCTGCATAGACTCCCCCACATGTACTTTCTGATGACACTGTTTAACTAATTCTAGCTATTCAGTAGCATTACACTTATTAGTAAAGGTGCTTCACAAGTTCTTGCACCTGTAGGTGTGATAGCAAAAGGTGTCTTCGCAACCTAAATTTTAGGCCCAAACCAACTTGCAAAAATATTTTCCGGCACACATCTGTCACAGAGTCGCGAACACACTGGCCTGGGCCAGAAGCAAAATCCTCACTTTTGCGCGAAGAAATCAGGTGTGTCGATAAGCTAGGGATGGTTTCCTCCGACCAAACAAAATCCCAGGCCAATAGGCCTTCTGGCCCTGGTTGGACGGCCATCTGGTGATTTATATTTGCGACCCAGGTCCGTCCAAGAGGTCGCGAAGGCACCTAGAGCTGTTCAATCAGGGCTCTCAACTTGATAAAGTGAAAAATCCTAATAAAATGTTGAATTGAGGAAAAAGATGCCACTGCGGGGCCTCCTGGGAGGGCGCGGGAGGGGCGGCGGAGCGCCCTCCCGCGTTTGAAAATTTTTTAACCATGCCATCTAAAATGGCACCATTTCATGCAATTCTAGTCATATTTTACTTAAAATGTGCTGTGCTTGGTAGAGGTTGTAACATGCAACTTGTGTGTATTTATTTGGTAGAACAAACAAAGATGCAAATAGGGCATACAGTATATACATGTACAGAGTAGATGTAGGTGGTGGAGATAGTGGAAAATATTGTGTATATATACAATAACAGGTAGCTGTATGACACCATAATACAGATTTAAACAAAATACAGATATAGCCTATATCTGTATGGCTCCAAGTGGAAGTGGAACAAATGAGATGGGTACACAGTGCATGCAAAATGTTTGAGATATTTTGACTTGTCTCCCTTGTTTTTGTGTCAATATCTAAAATGTTATATATTTGTGAGTAAACAGTAGTACTTGGGACTTTCTAACATAAAAATATTTGCAAGATATACAACCACATGCGTCTTATGTGTTATTTTGTAAAACCTATCAATATCAGATTGGAAAATACTTTAGACATCCATTTGATTCAAGTATTAAATTGACTAGGCTAGCGACCTCTCAACCCCTATTGATTTCATTGGACAGACTTTGTTTGTGTACGGCTTTGGTGCTACATGTAGTTAGCCTACTAGCAAAGGGAGTACTCTCTTTGCTACTAGTAACAAATCCTAAAACAATAGCAAAATCCGAACAGTGAGTGGAATATATGGAAATCCGTCCGAATTCCCAAGAGGGAAGGACAAATCCGAACAATTTGGATTTAATCCGAGTAGTTGAGAGCCCTGGTTCAATTATACCTGAAATAGTTTGTGTTTACCAAAGGCTTGGCTGCACTTAGCAAGACTGCTTCTGATCACTTTCGTCACCAGAGCCTTGCTCTGTGACAATTATATAATTTATTAGAAACAAGCTTTTTCTATTGGTTGAATATTGTAATGGGTGCAAACTGTGTCTGAACAGGTTTATGAGAGAGAACTACGAGTAGACTATCAGTACCTCTTAAGTGCATGTACTGTGTGAGATGCAGACTTGTATATACTGACTAGTTTAATTGTTGCTTATTTAATATGTACCAACCCATAGGGCCAAGTGTTCCACTTGTAATTATTGAGACAGTATGACTTCTACCTCATCTTAGCACTCTGGTTGTCAGTTCCTGAGGAGTCCTAGGCTAAGAGTATGCCAGTTAGAATAAATAGGTGACACTTGATGCTACTCCCATAATAGCTATTCATTTGCGAGTCTGTTTCTCACTGACCACTAACACCGGTGAGTGGAATAGGTCTAAACTGCCTGACAAACTACTTACTAGTACATAGTATTTTACTAGTAGGCGAAATCACATGCAAAATAATGTCAATGTCTAGGGAGATTGCTTTGACCACCTCACTATTAATTAATCAAAGCTACTAGTGGGCTGGTATTCACCAGTAAATCATCCTCTAGTAGAGCTATTTCAATGACCACACCATGGGTCATTAATCTTTCTTTAAATTACACTTACTTTACTGAACTGCGTAGGTATGGATGGTTACAAGGAGCACCGGGAATTTGAGGAGGATTCAGAGAAAACTCAGCTCATCCTAGACAGTGAAGAGAAGGAAGAAAACAACATCCACCAGCAGAGATCTAAGCTAAAGAGATTTGGCATCCCATTGTTACTCCTTTCTCTACAGTTCTTTACATCATGCTCTGAGTCTCTGCTCACTCCATTCTTTCCTCCAGTAGCTTATTCTAAAGGAGTCTCGGAAGTAGAGATTGGAATAGTGTTTGCCTCCTATGAACTAGCCAAGTTCATTTCTTCACCAATTGCTGGATTTCTAGTAAGTGCAGTTTATACATTCCTGCAAGCTCACGGGTCTCTTTGTATCTGAATTGCTTCAATCCTTACATAATTGCCATTTAGCCTTTTTGAATTCTGGCTATAACAAAGATACTACCTGGTGTTGCCATGGAGAATAGCATGGGGCTATCATTAAACCACTACTGTCTCACCATTCAATATTTGCAAAGAATACTGGTCATCTTATTTCATGAAGATTGATGTGCTGTTTGTCTTTGTAAACCTAGTGGCAGCCAAGATAAACTCATTTGAATATTGGCTATTATGACCTCCATTCAGCATTGAGACCTGTTGAGTTCCTATGGCTATGCCTGTTCTAAGTCTATACTTGTAACTTATGTACATAGGTAAGCTACTAACATCAAATAGCCCAGTAATCTTATTGAGCCAACACTAACTGTCATTCTATAAATAACTCTTGTGCACAGTGATGAATAAGTAAGTTAGGGTCATGCCCACAAAAAACAATGCAATGCATTGCAAGTCCTATGGCTATCTCTGTAGCACAGTTTTATATTAACTGCTTGAGAGCTTCCAAAATTCCCAGCATAGGCTGATTGAAGGTGAAATCAGCCAATATTAAAATAGGGTTTTCTTGGCAGCTGCTAGGTTACCAAAGACAAACAACGCATCAATCTTACTGAAAAAGGATGAACAAGATTATTTGAAAATATTGAATGGTGCGACAGTAGTGGTTTAATATGTCATAACCAGGTAGCAATTAATGCCAATTAATTTATATTATTGCAGGTATTAAACTTTGAATGCAATAGTCATTATGTTTTTTAGGGGTTTGTGTTCATTTTCACAGTATACTTGTACAAGTTAGAAAAAAGCTCACTTGGTTCAGCAGTTTTCTCCCAAGGGTTTGGCTTTCTTGTATAATAGAGCCTCTCCGCTACATTTGAAATAAACTTTCGCATTAAATCTCAAGATTTCTTGCAATGGAAATCTCAGCTGTCATAGTGTACATGTAGCAATGGCTAGTGCATTATGTGCTGTCTCTACTCAATAAGTATAATATGTGGAACCCATCGATCCACTATTACCAAGGCAAGTCAAACATTAATCAATACAGTTTCCAAATTCTTGCCTGGTTCTACTATGTGGGAATTTCCTAACTTCTCTCAAACTCTTTAGATGAAAAATAATGTCGACAGGGTACAGAATTAATTTTGGTACAATTCATGGGTGTTGGATGATAATTTTCACTGTTCTCACAATGTGTATGTACATGTATAATTATGTATGTAGAAATTCAAATTTTGTGTGAGTGAGGGGTCATGACACTTGATGTTCAGTGTGTACATGTAGATTGGTCAGTGTTCATGAAGTCATCATCTGGCGAAGTTTTGGGCTGCATATACTTTATAGCAATGAAACTACTGCTGTCACTGCACCTTGCAGCTTGTATCATACTTTTTTAAACTTTTACATACATTTTTATTTTATCAGTATTCCAGTGGCAAAATTTTCGTTTACTGTGCTTGCTTTAAAACTTTGGCAATTAACAAAGCATCTTTATGCAAAAATGCATATTGCTGTGTGAACTTTCAACCAGTGGTGTTGTGAAGCCCCAACGGTCCCCAACGACGTTGGGGTAAGAAAAATTAATCTTATTTTGACCCCAACAGTCGTTGGGGTAAGAAGTTTCCCCTAAGCTAAGGCATTTTCATCCTTGTACCATTGCGACTGTCAATGATAATAATATTGTAATGGTCAGGATATTTACTTACATGGCTTCAGCTTGCCTGATGGACACTATAGCAACCTAAGTGCAAAGTAGTTGTATCTGCTCTACTCACCTATGTCCTAAATACTCTGCATTTACCTACATTTGACTCATATTTGTATTGTTATGCATGTTTTAACCATACAGTTGTAATTACTACACTTTCATACACTTGTTGTATGCATTGCTGAGCAATTATGTCCTTTTTATACCCATGTAAAGAGGGCTGACCTCTTAGAATTAGCTATAATTAATTTTTCACACGAATCTGACGATTTTATGCTTCTTTTGTTACACCCGACCTATTTTGGATTGGCCTCGGGCTTTCAGCCGCCATCTTGTTGTGCAAATCCCGGACGACACTACGCCCGCCTTTTTACCGGAACTTCCTCCGTATTCTAATACTACATAAGCCGCATGTTTTTTACTATCATTGTCTCAGTTGAGGCTTGAATCTCAATATTGACACTTCTATAATACTACTTATGCAGAGTCTTCTCTCGTAGTATAGGTTGTTCCAGCTGACAAGGTCCCCGGCTTTGATGCCCAAACTGCCTACTAGGACTGAACATACTCTTTCTCAGTATAGTAAGATAGCATTAACTCGAGACCACATGGGTCGTCTTGGCTAGTCTTTGGACTACTAGTACCTGTCGATTTATCATGTAATGAGAAAACCTAACACCACTCATAGGTTCCTCATTTTGGCTAAGGTTCGTCTTGGACAACATACACACACCAATCCCCCAAAACATTACAATATACACCATGATAATTAAAACACCCAACTATTCTGCCCTCTCATGGAAAAATGCCTTATGTGCACTTAGCATTATTTTCAGTAAAATGACTGTTATAATGTTTTTGTTAGCCAACTTTCTAACACATTTTAAAAGTTCCCTCCAACCTATACCTAGCCCACTTTTTTCATTTTATTGACTGGCATTCTGCCAGCATACTTACTTAGTTCATATTGTTTCATAATGAACCTACTAGTCACATAGGGCATTTTACCTTAAACAAAAACATTGCACAACTACTACGAGTAGGTTTCAACTCTACCTCAACACACATGACATAACCTATTTAAAGGCAGTTTCGATTCGAGGTCAATGAAAAAGAATATTATTAGCTGTATCATACAAATAATGTTGCCCAAAGCAAAGCAATAGTTTGACCAGCTGTTGTATTAGAGTACTAAACATGGTGTAAAATGTAGATCACATATGTTTTGTAATGTCTGTATCACATGGATAACAATCTGATTATTAGCAAAATGAGAACATCTATCTGAGGATAAGTATAGTATAGTGATCATACCTATAGATTTAGTATTGCAGTGCTAGTTGTGTCTGTGTGTAATAGTTATAATGTATGTTTCAGATAGCTAGAGTTAATCCAAAGACAATGTCGATATTTGGAGCAATATTATGCTTGTTAACAACCTTTGCATTCGGGTGAGTTGAGACATGGCAACCTGTTTTGTACTTTACACCCTGTAAGTTACAATACAGAAAGAAACCTGCATTGTATATACTTTAACATGTTATACATACGATTGAGGAGTAGGATTCATTATAATGAAATATTGCAGCACTGATTTGCATTGTTGTTGCCAAGTGACTAGTTGTGGTTTATGCATACAAGTTACTTGGTTACATGTATATTGTAGTATATTATACATTCCAGGCTATGTCATGTTACTACAAGTGTAAAATAGTAAATAAAATATTCAGAATGGAAAACATATGTTGAAAATGACTGACTTGATATAAGTATGTATAGACCCTTCATGTGGTACCACATGCTCGCAGTAAGCCTACATATTCCTCAGTAAACAGTCATGGCACAGTACACCCGGATTCTGTATATACAATGTACTATTTTGTTGCCATCACTCTGTACTCAGCCTTACACATTAGGTGACATCCTTGTGTTCAATTATTCTGGTACAATCTGCGCTTTTCAGGGCTGTGTACTACGTGGACGGTATTTTATACTTTGTATTCTGCGTTCTGCTCAGACTACTGGCTGGAGTCGGTTGTGCTGCAGTAGCTGTCAGCACGATGAGTATTTTATTAAAGACCTCACCATATGAGACTGGCACTGTAGTCGTAAGCATAAGCTAATCTCTACTCTAGCAGAATGGTTGTCTATTCACGTTAGATCATACAGCACTTACATGTAGCTAAATAAAGTAATCATACATTATTTTACTCTGGGACAGGCTTTATACAAATGTACATGCAAATGTATGCCATTCTGTTATACTGGTGTTTATATGCTTGCACATGAGCACAACAGCCATAATACATTTGCACATTGTATGCTGTACAGCAGTGTTTGAAGTGGAGCAAATGAGGTGGGTACATGGTCCTTACAACCTTACAGATTAGTATAATAATTGTATTTAGTTATGCTATTAGTAGCTGAGCAATTAGTTAACTGCTAAATTGAAAAAATTCATGCTCTAGTGAGATTTGAACCCATGTCCCTATAAATGACAATGAAGCATTCTACCACTACACTATCAGGTCCGCAGTGACTGTATGGGGAAAACTATTTATGTATTTATTAAAATGAGGGTACACGCCTGCCATGAATTTTATACATATGTACACTGTTGTACATGTAGTGTATGTTATTGATAATACATATATGTATATTGTATATACTATACATTGCGTCGGCGTAGGTTAGAAAAATCTAGTGGGGAGGCAGAAAGCTTTATTGGGTGGGAGGGGGTGAGGTGTGGGCATTCCCTGCAAATGCACGAGCAGCAAAAAATTTTTTAATTTTACTTTCTAAAATGCTGAAAAATAAATGTAATGGCATGTTAGTCATGGCATCACCACAACAAGTGTTCACTACTACTTCTACTTACTACCGTTACTATTACTTGTAATAGGAATGAAAGTGTTACAGTAGTATTACTAGCTAGTAGTAGTTTATAATAACTACATGATTGTGTCTCTATACAAAGAATCCATGAATGATGGTTATTATTATTATTATCAATTAATTATTTAAAATGGAAAAGAAAACACAAATGACATTAAACGACTGCTGTCGCACCATTCAATATTCACAAATAATTTTATTCATCTTATTTCATTAGGATTGATGCGTTGTTTGTCTTTGTAAACCTGGTGGTAGCCAGGATAAACCCATTTGAATGTTGGTAATTATAACCTCCAGATTACCTACACATGTATATATTATTATATAATATTATGTTTGAAATGGTAACATTCTAAACTTATTCGTAATATTAAGAAATATTATAATTATAACAATATAAGGAAATCCAAGAATTCCAATATAAATAGTTAATTTTTAAAATTCAAATATTTTTATTGGGATTATTGGTTTTTTTACAATATTTATTTAAATGTTAGGGGGTTTGGCCATTTTTTTGTATATAATAGTGTATTTTAGCAAGGAATTTATTTTTGAGCAGTCAGTGACTCATTTCAAATCCATGAAAATACCAGTTCCTGACAGGGGTTAGAACCCGGGGCCTCTACGGCACCTAATCGCCTAGCACAGTAAACAGAACATGCTACCACTAGACCAGCTCAGCAACTTTAAAAAAGGAAGCTTCACCAGTGAGCAGTAAACATGCTCTGAGCATGTCACTTTGGAAATCAAGCTAAGAGTAGGGAAAACTGCCCAGTTTTCAAAAGTAGTGTTTTTAGGCCACTTTATTTTGGCAACAGGGGCGACAGTGCCTCCCTGCTGCCCCTTAAATTGCAGCCTTGCATTGTAATATGTAGTATCCAATCTACATGCACATGTATTGTGGTGAAACAGCCTCCGTGGTAATGGCCTCCATGGGCTAGCCACACTGACATTGACATTGTTTACATGATTATTCATATACATACATGTATTGACACTTATCCATATTATTCATTCATGCATTATTGTCTTATCTTGTACATTTATTATACATGCATGATTACACTCTATTATAATCAACCACTTATCGTGTGCTCTATTATTATTATCCATCAATCAGATTATTGCAATTACACTTGGTTTTTCCCACATATTACAAGCAATTATATTCTCTCATCTGATTGTACTAGACTGAGTCTTTTACCATATACTTTTTAAGGTCGATATCTTGTAATAGGCTCATATTTATATACTTTCTGTTTCGGACCATTGTAAGCACCTTTTGTGCCAAGGCCGACCCTTTTTGTGGCCGACGTCGGGCGGAACCATCCATGTTGTTGCATCAGTTCCGGACCCGAGACCTTATCGGCCTCTTTTACCGGAAGTATATATAGTATATAAGATAGCACATTTTCTGTATGAAATCAGTTGTTGATTGTGCTCTAATAAAGCAACACTTCCTAACCCAAACCTAGAGGCTTACTCTTGTAGGCGGGTAACTCCACCGGCGGATCCATAGATCCATACGGCTCGAGTTCATCCCCATCCTCGTTTAAGCATATCTCTACACCACTTCTCCGGCTTAGGTCGATCCCGGATTCTAAATGAATCTAGCGTCGGGCTTTAGTTCCTCGAATATCAGATCTTTCACTAC
The DNA here is from genome assembly GCA_935421135.1 of Bugulina stolonifera. NCBI lineage: Eukaryota > Metazoa > Bryozoa > Gymnolaemata > Cheilostomatida > Bugulidae > Bugulina > Bugulina stolonifera. Next base: position 5,287,080 of record OW285193.1, on the reverse strand, counting down.
ACTCCTCTGAAGTATAAAGTCTACAGACCTACGCCGACCCTGGACTCTTTAAAGAGTCTCAGCATCAGCCTACGTCTAGATATATAATAACAAGACCACCTAATAACTGTTCACTCTTTTATGTAATGTGTGGAAGATCACTTGATCGTCCTCTACCAATTCCAAGCCCTTCGTATACTTGTGCCCTCGGCACCCGTATGTAAATAAACACTAAAACATTACAGTATTATTATAAATTGGTGTTTAAGCCTTATTTGCACATACATGTAAACACAACAGTCATATGCAGTATAATTTATACACACAGCATGTACAGCATTTACCTGTTCATACTTAGTATACTTGTATATATCCTGCAGGGATTAGCGGAAACTGCACTGAATGTTGGGATCATGGCCGGCCGTACCATCGGAGCTGGACTATATGCGGTACTTTAATTCAACTATATACTCGTAGTTGCCTCTGTCTCTATTATGTCTGTTTCTCACGATCCACTTGACAGAAAACTTAACTGCTCATGCATCCATCTCATCACATTCCCTGGATTTATTTTGAGATAGATTATACATGTACATGCACATGTACATGCACATATACATACATGTATACATATACATGTACATATACATGTACATATACATGTACATATACATGTACATATACATGTACATGTACATGTACATGTATATGTATATATATGCATGTATGTACATGTATATGTACATGTATATGTACATGTATATGTACATGTATATGTACATGTATATGTATATGTATATGTGCATGTACATGTGTAATCTATCTCAAAGTAAATCCAAGAGAATGTGATAAGATGGATACATGAGCAGTTGAGTTTTCTGTCAAGCGGATTGTGAGAATCAAACAAGACATGTACATGTACATGTAACTTAGCAGAAATATGAATATCGCAATAATTGATATGAGGTGCAAAGTCAAATGATGGAATTTTGGTGTCCTTTTTGCAGTAAAATTGACAATGTAGTAGTAAGTAAATGGCTATTACATGCACTTGATCCCAAGTTACTACAAAGTGACTTGCGTTAATATGTTTTAGTTGGGTGGCTATGCCTGCAGCTTCTTCATGATTGGAGGTTTACTGATAATACTTACCATACTAGTGGCCACCTTGGTTCCTAAAACAGGTATGTATTACATCTTCAGTTGCTAAAGATATACCTAGAAATAAAAACAATGCACCCTTTATATCTCAATAGGCCTACTAACGCTCTGAAACCTTTCTTGCAGTCCAGCGATGCGATGCTAGAACAGTAATAGCAAATTAGATGCTCAACAATTACAGGTACATAAAATTAATAACTTGAATGAATAACATTTGATAATACTGCTAAAAATTTTTATTCAGAGTCTGCAGAGACCAAAGACAAGAAGGGAATGCTAAATCTAATGAGGATTCCTGGAGTAGTCATCGTCTTCTTTATTGCCTTAGTGTATCAAGCAGTCAGTAACTGTAGAATACCATTCTTCAGTATCTACCTCACACAAGCGGTAATATAAGTGTTTTAAACCAATTATCATGATTATCATTTTTCCTGGTATGAAACTGCTTTTTGCATGACTTCCCAAGTGCCAAGTGATATGAGGCTTTGTTCTGTGGTAGTAGTTGAATGTTTGGAAGACCTCACTGACTTTGGTATTTGCAAAAGATACGTAGGGATTTTTATTGCCTTCGTAGGATGGGAGTAGCATTCTTCGAATTTTAGCTGGCTATTTAGTAGCAGTAGTAGGACTAGGCTAGCGCAATGGAATTTACTCTTGTGTAACTGTTTGTTAATAACTATGTTGTGCTATGACGTCAGTTTAGCTGCGCACTCCTTGTTGCGGTTGAATCAACATCAGACAATGCGTAGGAATTCTTAATGTCCAAGGTTATTGTATTATGATGTCATGGGCTAGAAACGTTAAATATGTCTCCCACAAAACTGTTGAGCAACATAGTATGAAGCTTGGAATTAGGCCAGCAGCACAGCTTCGTAGGGTGAAGCAACTCCCATCGAAGGAAAATACGAAGCATAGAATGCTAGTGATTGCAAGCATAGAATGCTAGTGATTGCAAGCATAGAATGCTAGTGATTGCAAGCATAGAATGCTAGTGATTGCAAGCATAGAATGCTAGTGATTGCAAGCATAGAATGCTAGTGATTGCAAGCATAGAATGCTAGTGATTGCAAGCATAGAATGCTAGTGATTGCAAGCATAGAATGCTAGTGATTGCAAGCATAGAATGCTAGCGATTGCAAGCATAGAATGCTAGCGATTGCAAGCATAGAATGCTAGCGATTGCAAGCATAGAATGCTAGCGATTGCAAGCATAGAATACTAGCGATTGCAAGCATAGAATACTAGCGATTGCAAGCATAGAATGCTAGCGATTGCAAGCATAGAATGCTAGTGATTGCGTCATGAAGTCATAATACTGTAATGGTTTCTGGTTTGCGAGCGGCCGTCCTTGGACGACTGCCGACCCAAGAAATGAAGTGCCTAAGAGTGGTGCTAGGCCTTCTCATTACATAAAAGATCGAGCGGTCTCAGTAGTCAAACTACTACCAGAGACGACCCATCTGGTCCCGAGTCTAGCCTGTAGACTATACTATGAAAGAGAGTGATCCGACCTAGTAGGCAGTTCGCTAAGCGAATGACCTGGCAAAAGGAAGTGAAAGTCTCTGTATCAAGTATAGATGTGTCTTTATTGAAAGCCAAGTAAAGACTGAAACAACAAATGATAAAACATGGTCCTTTATATAGTATAAGAACTTCCGCCCGACGTAGTGTCGGGAAAAGACGACGTAGGGTCGTCTGGAAGTTGCGCAACAACATGGCCGCCGAAAGCCCGACGGCCGACCCAAAATAGGTCGGGTTATACAAAAGTTGCTTATAATCATCCAATTCATGTACAAAATGAATATCAAGGGATTCTGAGAGGTCGGGCCTCTTTACATGGGTATAAAAGGTACCAAAAAACTCAGTAATTGCCATACATGAATGTACGTTGGTATATAGTTAAGTAGAATGGATATAAACACATAGATACACGTATGTAGACAGCAAATGAATGGTTTAGACATGCAATACAGTTGAGCATGAGTATAAGAACAGCTGGATATGAGAGTACGAGTGTTAGCTGAGTAGTGCTGTGGCAACTACTAGGCACTTAAGGTGCTATGGGGTTTTATCCGGGTAGCTGGAGTCGTATACAAATGTCCTGTACCATCACAATATGTCATTTAAAGAAGTATGTGTACCTAATAACCCCTCAGTTGCTAACAGTAGTTAATTTCAATTAGCCATTCAGTTACTATAGTTTGGGATTGTAAAGTGTTTCCATGTATGCCTTGTGACAAAGTGTTTCCATGTACGCCTAGTGACAATAACTTTAATGATTGCCGTGACAGCCCACTAATAGTAGAAAATTCAAAAGAAATCTAAAACCCAAAAACACACATGGAGCATGGAATTAATTATTTCATTATCTTTTCTTATGATGTAGTTTCATAAACCACCACCAGAAGTTGGCTTATGGTTGAGTCCTACTCCGATAATATATTCGCTTTTCGTTCCAGTAACCGCAGCTCTTGTTAACAGGGTAAGTACATGTAGGTGAGCTAATGCATAGTTTTACTGCAAGTTTTAAGCTTATGCAAATGCTATTGGTGTCTTTGTGATCTATTTAACTGATCTGGTTTGCAAATAAAAATTGAAAGATGGCCGTCTGGGATAGGCCAAAATGGCTATTGGATAGGGATTTTTTTCATTCAAAGAAAACCATACCTAGCTCATTGGCACACCCGGGTTTTCGCATAAAAATGAGGATTTTGCTTTCGGACCAGGCTTGTGTGTTTTTGCGACTCAATGATGGATGTGTGACGGAAGAGTTTACAGGAAGTTGGCCTGTGCATGAAATTTAAGTCACAAAGACACTACCCTAAAAGCAGATACATTTTGCGAGTTTTAACTTTTGCGAATTTCGCGAGTGACAAACTCGCAAATAATGCAAATGATTTCCATCGCTATTAATATCTGTTTTCAAACTGATTTAAATAATTTCTGGTTTAAACAGACCATACATGCAGCTATATAGCTATATGATACATAGTTGAATATTTTACAAAGCAGCATGTATTTGCTATAACATAATTGGTAAGTAGCCTAGAATAGGAGCTTAATCAGAGGATTTTTTAACAAGCTACAGTAATTACTTTACCTCACAGGTGGGCTTACTGCACTATATAGGAGTCAGCTGTAGATTTGTACTGTATGTAAGTGGGGGTTTAAATCTGAGTAAACATAGAGCTTAGCTAAGCTTGGTTTTAATGCTGGAATATGCTTAAACATCAATTTTGGGATTTGACAAATTTCGATAGGCCAAACTCGCTAAATATTTCTAACGCACAAATTGCTCCAGGATTAGCAAACTCGTGAAACTTTCTTTCGCGAAATATTTCTGTTTTTAGGATATTTGATACTAGGAATAAATTTGAGATCCAGATATTTTACTATTGTTAACATTACTGTGCTCAGAACAAAACTTTGTATACAGATTGTTCAACATGACAGGATATCTCCACATGTATAATTTCTGTTTCTTCAGGGGTACGTCTTCTCGATAATGACAGTCCTGATGACTATATCTGCCATATTCTATCTACTGATCGGACCTTCTCCACTTCTGGATTTTATATTCCATGGGAAACTGTGAGTTGCAGCTGTACTTATTTTAACACTACCATTACATAGTACACAGTAGTTTTGGGCCTGAAAAGTAAATTATGTGTTATTCTATGTGTCACGGTGTATTTGCAAAAATGTTCTGTTTTCTTCTAGAATAAAACTATTGCAATAGATTCCGGGGTTTAAAATAATTTAAAGGAGTTAGGAGGTGTAGTTTGTGTATGTTCGTTGCAGCCTCACTTGTGTTACTATAAGCAGAGTTGTGTCCTCTTGCCCATACTCAACCAGCTAACACTACTCAATGCTGTTTTGAATGTAACTTTGTTAAAGAACGCGACTGTTTGTTTCTTGTCTAACTATCATATAGAAATTTCTTGAATTCAAGCTGTTTGCATAGAAAGAGTACAGCTGTAGTAAACAAATGATTTCACGGAATTTACTACATTGAAATGTACATGTGATAGTTGCATTATAACCTATGCAAGTTACCATGTTAGTGCACCGAGACACCATGCTTCTCTCTACTTCTAACAACGTACATGTAGCTTCCTGATGTTCCTGGTCTCCTCTATGGACTTCTGTGGTTTGACGACAGGCTTCCCACAATAACCCAATCTCCCGAGAAGATTAATACATCAGGAGTCAATCATTCTGACTCTTCTCTCCAGCCTAATCTTTCTTCGAACTTCATATCGGTACACTAGCGAATGAGCGTGACCACTTATAGATGTATCCGCTGGTTTTTCCATTGATGAGATTCAGATATCCAGGGCTGTTCTAACAGCTAGAGGCTTCATCCGAACCCGACTCTCTCAAAAACTTACCCAGCTTTTGGGCAATATCGATAAATATCCATCGCCCAACTATGACTCATTCAACTATGACTGATCTAACTATGTCTACATTGTACTACTCAGGCCAGTTCATTGTGCAGATTTACGCAGGCTCACCGATATTTTTAAAAACCCCAATGACCACAAGAACTTTAATCAGCTTCAAAAGCTACCAATGTAGTACTACGGTTTAAGACATGCTACTCAATGCAACAAAGGTACGGCCGAAATCGCAATTTTTGAAGTTGTCCCTAATCAGCCCTTGGTTCACTATAGCCCGATAGCCTGTCAACTGCGTGCTGGGCATGGCTTCGGCAGGGCGGATGAAACAAGCCTCGACAAAAACTTCTTCAGCAGATAACAAGAGATTGCTTTCACCAAAAGCTTTGAAATTTGGCAGAAAGGTTCTTTATAGTTTGAAGTTGCTGTTGTTTGCTGTGGAGCTTACAATTCTTCTTGATTAACGAGCTATTACAGAAAAACTATTCACAATATTGAGACTATGACTCCAAACAGTGACGCTACCACGCGTGCAGCAGACAACATAACGTGAAGGAGATAACGCGACAATGTAGCCCGATAGCCTGTCAACTGCGGGCTGGGCATGGCTTCGGCAGGGCGGATGAAACAAGCCTCGACAAAAACTTCTTCAGCAGATAACAAGAGAATGCTTTCACCAAAAGCTTTGAAATTTGGCAGAAAGGTTCTTTATAGTTTGAAGTTGCTGTTGTTTGCTGTGGGGCTTACAATTCTTCTTGATTAACCAGCTATTACAGAAAAACTATTCACAATATTGAGACGATGACTCCAAACAGTGACGCTACCACGCGTGCAGCTGATAACATAACGTGAAGCAGATAGCACAACGCAACAATGTAGCCACAAGGATTTCTCCCCATTGCCACTATAAACTATAAATAAGCAGACAGCAGCGCAACGCTTTTGGGTGCGAAATTCTACATCTTTTGTATATCAGTGATAGATGTACATGTATATCCAATGCAATCTGTCTCAGATTTACAATATACACCATAATCCAGGCTGCCTGGAACACCAGGCTAATGGAAGCATTTTTGAATAAGTAGTAAGAGTAAGTTCACACTGAAGCAGCACTAACATCACATCAAATGATAATTCTTTGCATAGCAAGTTTACACCCTGGTATACACTTTTTGTGTAGATCAGATTAGAAAACTCTTTCACAATACACAACAGATATAAAACCATAAAATGACTTCAACTAGACAAAATGCAACGGTAGCTGCTAGATAATACATAACATATTATATTTTAGCTATCTACCTACTAGCATACTAGTGCAATATAAATATACAATGTACTGTGAGTTGAGAAAAAATCTTCTCCAGAAGTCTTAAAAAATCAAAACAGAATCAGAACTAAAAATGGGACGCTTACACGATTACTGCATCAAACATTTGGTATCGACATGAACTACTTGAATTTTATTCACAAACTAACTATAAGGGCAGAGAAACTGGTAATGTCAACTGTGTAAGGAGGTTTGCCAGAGAGATGGGCACAGCATAACTTATTTCGTTGCATATTCCTCAGTTCCAGAATACAGGCTGAGAAAGTAGTGCATATCTTTAGTGGACGGGTCTTTTGTGGGCTGCATTGGTAAGTAGGCTACTCAATGCTGTGTACACCACCATAACTCTAAGCCAGATGCACCAAGTTCAAGATCACCTGGAGAAGCATCAAAACAAATAGAAGACAGCGACATTAACTGCTTAAATTGTGTACATATTATAGCAAAGTGCAAAGTTATTTATTGGACAACTTAAGGTTATTCACTGCGCATGATAAAAATAATTCTATTTGCTGTACTTGCAATGTAGATGCATGTACATATGTGTGACCATTTCTATACTTTACTCACCAAAGATTCAAATCTACACACACTTGATGGCACTCCCTCTACTAACTGTCACAACAGTCCTCTGGCTATCCCCATCAATCATGCAGCATTTACTGGCATCAGCCCACAGTCCTCAAGTAGTGGCACTTCCAGCTCCAGCTCTACACCAGCTAGAGGTAAACAAATAACGCACAGTTACAACTGTATAGGTATGGCCAAGTACAAAATCGTTAGACAGCTTCTGAGGTTATTTATTGTGCGTGGTATTCTACACAGTGTCTTGAAACTTTTACCAGCCAGTTAAACTAATATAACTGAAGCATCAACTACTGACGTAATGACATAACCTATGACATAACCTACTGCGCAACGATTTCTAGTTGTACTGTATTGATTCCAGTAAAAATAGCCCCACTCTGACAGCCCATTTAATAATTTAGACATCTCAACCTGGCAGCAGTTATTACTAAAGTAATCTAACAATACAGTACAATAACCACACACTACTCACCAACAGCTACAAGTACACCTACTGTACATCCATACTACACCTACATGTAGGCCTACACCTATACACACATGCACATGCACTTCCATGAGCATTAATGTTCATGTGCTTGAAAATAACTATTAGGTTACAACATTTAATTGAATGGCCCACCTAAAGTATGAGAATTTTAGAGGTGGCCCACTTCAACAAAACTTTGGCCAGCCCTGTACTATAATATCATCAAGAGCAGAGTGTTAGCTGTTTTGGTACAACCAATTAATTGTACCTAATAATTACCAGCCAGTCAAACTATACAATTGAAGCATCAACTAAAGGTAGCGTTGTGTAATAACATAACCTACTACACACCGATTCCTAGTTGTACTGCCTTGATCCCAGTAAAAGTAGCCCTACTCTACTCTGTCACAATGTATATACATGAACATAATTATAGGCTGATATAAAGCCAGTAAGTCAAGAGTGTTATGGCTACATGTGGTGTGATTTAGCCTATATGTACAATGTATAATATATTGAGGTAGGTTGACAAACGTATACATACCCACTGTCACATGTAGTTGTACGGTTCTCCAACCACCAGATGGTTCTCTCTCTGCTAATAACGCTGGCAATAACTTGCTGTGAATGCATTCATGTTCTAGTTTGATTGGCACCACCATAAATACCCAAAGGAGAGGTCTCTTTAGGCAAGGTTGGCTTACCTCAACTCCAGCTACAGATAAAAACATGCACAATACATGTACTCACTTTTCAAACATAGTTATCCTCATTGTGTCCAACTGAAACTATCTTCATGGCATTAACATTAGTTTCAATTAAATTTTGCTTCAATCAAGAAGTCCAACATTGCTGTAGGCCGAGACAGTGAACAGCAATGAGGCCTGTTTTAACACTACACACAATCGTTAGTACTAGCATGCAGCTCTACTAATAACTAGCACTAAGCTATGGGCTATTAATAGCTTGCTTCCTTGCCTGTAGAGTCAGTTGGCATCTAGCCAGCTGATGGACTGCCTACTTGCTGAGTGCATTATTATTATTACTATAGATCTAATAATGGTACATCAATGAATGTACTGTTAGATGTAATATAAACATTCCGTTATCTATGGTAAGCACTGAGTGAGCTAGCAAAACTATGTGAGCTGGAGTACTCTTAACCCTGTGAATGGGCATGTACATGTAGAGCCAAAATCTTAACTAACTTATAGCAAGTCACTGTAGGTGCTAAGCCACATTCCCCCACAAGACTGCATACTAAGTCTGCCAGTCACTCTGCTTCAAGCGAGTTAGGTGCAGAAGTGGAGAAATTTGAGATAGCCTTTGTTCTTCACCACAAATGAAGCAGGAGAAGTTGTCTTCTCTATATTTTGCTGGTTGACCGCCCTTACCCCAAACCCCAACCACAAACAAGGAACTAAGGCTATCCAAATTTCTCCACTACTGCACCTAACAGCTTCAAGCTCGAATTCCAATATCATTCACAACTGTTCAACCCACACTGTAGTTTAACTACTAACTAACATACCAGTCTACCTCTAGTTAGGTTAGTAATATAGACAGTTCATCACAGTAGCATAATCTGACTGACAATCAATGCAATACAACTGATTAACCCACATCCTAGCACAACTACCAACTATGAGGCCATAATGACTAGTAGCCTAATCAGAATATCATCTGTCACATACACCTACAGCTACGTGCACATACACGCACACTCACAGCTACACCTGCATGTACACCTAATGTATACCCACAGCTACATGTACACCTAAAAGTATACCTACAACTACGCGCACACCTACAAGTATACCTACACCTTACCTAGAGCTACATCTACACAGTACATCTACATGTACACCGACAGACACATGCACATACACTGCTAAGAGCATCAATACACTTTTGAAGTTACAGCATCAATTGAAACAAAAATAAGTGGTCCACCACAAATATGGAAATTTTAGATGTGGCCCACTTCAACAAAACTTAGGCCAGTCCTGTACTATAATATCAACAAGAGCAGAGTGTTAGCTGTTTTGGTACCACCTATGTGTAATAATTGCCAGCCAGTCAAACTAATACAATTGAAGCATCAACTAAAGGTAGCGTTGTGTAATGACATAACCTACTACACACCGATTCCTAGTTGTAGGCCTACTGCATTGATTCCAGTAAAAGTAGCACTGCTCTACTGTCACAATGTATATACATGTACATACAGAGCTATGTAAATCCAGTAAGCTACGAGTCTGATGGCTACATGTGGTGTGATTTAGCCTATATGTACAATGTATAATATATTGAAGTAGGTTGAAAACGTATACATACCCACTGTCACATGTAGTTGTACGGTTCTCCATCTACCTGATGATTCTCTCTCTGCTAATAACGCTGGCAATAACTGCTGTCATGTTCTAGTTTGAGTGACACCACCATAAATACCCAAAGGAGAGGTCTCTTTAGGCAAGGTTGGCTTACCTCCACTCCAGCTACAGATAAAAACATGTACAATTACATGTACTCACTTTTCAAACATCATTATCCTCATTGCTTCAACTGAATCTATCTTCATGGCATCAACATTAGTTTCAATTAAATTTTGCTTCAGTCAAGAAGTTAAACATTGCTGTAGGCCTAGACAGTAAACAGCAATGAGGCCTGTTTTAACACTACACACAATCGTTAGTACTAGCATGCAGCTCTACTAATAACTAGCACTAAGCTATGGGCTATTAATAGCTTGCTTGCTTGCTTGTACAGACAGTTGGCATCTAGCCAGCTCACAGACTGCCTACTAGCACTGACTGAACTACATGTAGCTAAACGATGTGACCTGGGGCAGTTTCAGAAACCCTGTGAATGGGCATGTACATGTAGAGCCAAAATCATGAACTAACTTATAGTAAGTCACTGTTAGGTGCTAAGCCACATTCCCCCACAAGAATGCACACTCATTCTGCCAGTCACTCTGCTTCAAGCTTGGATTCCAATATCCTTCAGAACTTTTTGACCCACATCATAGTACAACTACTGACTACATATAACTATGAAGCAGTAATGACTAGCAACGCAGAATCTTGTCTGTCCCATACACCTACAGCTACATGGACGCCTACAGCTACATGGACGCCTACAGCTACACGGACGCCTACAGCTACACGGACGCCTACAGCTACACGGACGCCTACAGCTACACGGACGCCTACAGCTACACGGACGCCTACAGCTACACGGACGCCTACAGCTACACGGACGCCTACAGCTACACGGACGCCTACAGCTACACGGACGCCTACAGCTACACGGACGCCTACAGCTACACGGACGCCTACAGCTACACGGACGCCTACAGCTACACGGACGCCTACAGCTACACGGACGCCTACAGCTACACGGACGCCTACAGCTACACGGACGCCTACAGCTACACGGACGCATACAGCTACACGGACGCCTACAGCTACACGGACGCCTACAGCTACACGGACGCCTACAGCTACACGGACGCCTACAGCTACACGGACGCCTACAGCTACACGGACGCCTACAGCTACACGGACGCCTACAGCTACACGGACGCCTACAGCTACACGGACGCCTACAGCTACACGGACGCCTACAGCTACACGGACGCCTACAGCTACACGGACGCCTACAGCTACACGGACGCCTACAGCTACACGGACGCCTACAGCTACACGGACGCCTACAGCTACACGGACGCCTACAGCTACACGGACGCCTACAGCTACACGGACGCCTACAGCTACACGGACGCCTACAGCTACACGGACGCCTACAGCTACACGGACGCCTACAGCTACACGGACGCCTACAGCTACAAGCACGCCTACAGCTACAAGCACGCCTACAGCTACAAGCACGCCTACAGCTACAAGCACGCCTACAGCTACAAGCACGCCTACAGCTACAAGCACGCCTACAGCTACAAGCACGCCTACAGCTACATGCACACCTACACATACACCTAATATATGCCTACAGCTACATGTACAGTCTACACGTATACCTACACCTCACATACGGCTGCACCTACATCTACATTGTACACCTACATCTACACTGTACACCTACACCCAAAGCTACACCTATATCTACACTGTATAATGCACACTTACAAATGCACATACACTTCTACATACATTAGTATACATGTACTGAAGTTACAACATTTGATTGAAACAAGAATAAAGTGGCCCACCTCAAGCATGCAAATTTTAGATCTGGCCCATTTCAAAAAGAACTTTGGCCAGCCCTATCCAAGTACAGCTACTAACTAACCTACCAGTCGACCTCCAATTAGGTTAGTAATATAGATGCCAGTACATCACTGCAGCATAATCTATAGTCAAAGACTGACATGTGACAAATGCAATACACCTAGTAGGCCTACAACTACTAACCTTAGATATTAATACCTACCAATGTATGACAGTCATTGGATTTCCCAGGAGAAAAAACGTACAGCAGGGGGTGTGATTGAAAGCTCTTGACTGGAGGCAACTTGACCAAGTACCTGATGGAGAACAGCAAATTCCAGGAAAACAGGTGAATAACTGGTTCAATGTTCTCATTTAGCATAATGGTTCTTATCTGCAAATAACAGATACATGTACCATTTAAATTTGTATTTCACAGTAAATGATATAACAGCATTAATGACTTGATGGTTTGATGGCAACTAAAGCTGATATGCACATGTATGACTGTCAATGGTTAGCTGAACTAGATTCGTCAATATTTTAACAGGCAGTGCAGAGTTGAGCGGCTAGCATTCCAGCTACAAGACTACATCTCTGCGTGATGTGCTCCTGTGCTACCTGATAGCGCTGAAGCTTGCCTGTTCTTACACAGACCTATTCAGTGGCCATCAGAAGCACCATTCTAGATTTGTCCTATTTATATTAACATTGTAAATCTGCTGGACCAATTTACAAATATAATTAAATACTTATATTAAATAATTGCTCTTCAATAAATATTGCATTACCCAATAATCATTATGGATCTTCATTCTGTTTCAACTACTATCACCCTGTATTGTACTCACTTTATGCTTAGCCTACTTATCACTATCAATTGATTATACTTAATTTTGTTGCTGTTCCGTACAATAGCTGCCAGACACTGAGCTTATGAGGATGATCATGGTTGGGCCTATATACCAACTGAGTATCTTCTATAACTGGGGGTGGTACACCACAATCACTATGAATAACATATTATAGTTATTTGCTTTCTGATTCGCAGAGACTCTTTGCAAAATATTGTAATTGTAGATATAATTCACTATCCTATTATTATCGTTATCAATTACCATTTTCATTATGATAAAGTAGGCCTAAATAAAAAATTAAAATAGGCTACATATTAATATATATATATATATATTAATATAAATAACATAATATTAAATTTAAAATTATATACAATTAATAAAATAATTTTAATTTATAAAATAATTGTTTGTAATACATACAGATTTGAGATTAGTTGATTAATTAATAAAACGAAAAAAAATTAATTACAATAATATAAATATTGGCTAAACTATATAATAATAATTATAATTAATATCAATATGATAATAATTAATCTTAAATTGGGTATAAAACAATAATAATAAATTAAAATTCAACCAAATAAAATGACACTGTTCTGTGGTGTTCGATAGTAATGCCAGAGCAATTGAATAACAATCCAATGACTGAATGAGTTTTGAAAATAGTGATTGGAGGAATAATAACCTCAACTTACCCTTTCTCTTTCAAAGCCATGAGAAACGATGGAAGCTAAGCAATGGGGAAACTTTCAAAATTCCCTAGCAATTAGAGTTGGCTCTAGTGCTCCTGACACGGACTTGTCACAAAACAACTGTTTGCTAAAATTAGCCCTATTCTGATTTTATTATTAATTGTAATTGCGGGTACTACTAAGCCCTAACTGAATAGATATTAGACTGTCTGTGTAGAACTAATGCTGAAACTAGTCATCGTATATCTAGCCTGCACTCCAATTAAAACAACATTGCGGGTGAATTCCAGACAGCGCTGTAGATTTCTGTTAACAATATAGCTCTATTGCTATACGTAAACGTGAAAGAGAAGACAACTTCAAATTACTGCTCCGACCAACAGAAAATATTACCTTTATTGCATTGAGTACATGTATCCCAGTTTGACCAAATCTTAGCATGAAGTTTATCACACACTCTGAAATGGCTTTTTATAACCTTCAGGTACTTCTGGTTGACAATAGCCATTCATTTTCTGATGGCTTTGGCTAGACAAGGAGCCTTTGTCCCACCATTCAAGGCAACAACTAACCTAGCTGAGTGAGTATTAACATTTTAGCATTCTCAAGCTTATTTCAAGCTAGAAATGGCCCATGCTATGCCGCCACAAATTGACTAGAACCCAAGATTGTTATTTGATCAGCAATCATGGTTACTGTAGCATAATGTAGGATATCAGCCGCACTTATTGTATGAATCAATATTTAGTCTCATTCAACATGGATGCCAAGATTGAAGAATGACATGGCAGAGAGAGCTTGGGATATATAGATAAATATTAATTATATTAATATAATGCTGCGATTATATTAGATTATGTTATATTATATTATATCAAGTAAAAGCAATATTGTAATGTTTTGCGTGCCGGTACCATGGCACGAGCACGGGAGAAGTGCAAGAGTGGTTGATTGAACTCTCTCCTTTCACATTAAAATGAGCTATGACAACCTAGTTGACTGTTCATGAGTGCTGACCCATAGGTCGAGTTGTTACTAATGACTTAGAGCTAGCATGTGTTTTATCAATGCCATTCTAGGACTTCGGCTTTCATTTCCTAAGGTATTTAGCTAGAAGTATGCTAGTCTAGAAAAGATAACTCCAAATAGAATTCTTTCAAAAGTACATGACATTGTAGGTGTGTCTTTATTGAGTTCCAAGTAACAATTGAATCAATACAGAAAAATGTTTGCCTTTTATACTATTACATTTGCGGTGGCTTCGGGTAAAAAGTACGACTTTCACTCTGTCTAAAGTATTGTACAATGATCGCAAAAGGGACGAGGCCGGATTTCTTAAGGTTAATTGGTCATATGACAAAAGTAGCACATACACTGTACATGTACATGTACATTGTAATATTGCAGATACAATAAGGATAAAAGGATCACCAGATACTAGGGCCGTCCGGCCCTATCATAACCATGCATTTACATACAATGTAGCATTTGCATACTAAGTGTACTTGTACAATGTCAGTGAGAAACTTTCTTCTCACAACAATGTTTAGGACTTTAAATTTACTCAATTATCTGAATAAAGGGTTAGGTCGCCAGAACAACGTTTTACATGTACATAGTTATACATTGTACATGTACATAGTTATACATTGTACATGTACATAGTTATACATTGTACATGTACATAGTTATACATTGTACATGTACATAGTTATACATTTTACATGTACATAGTTATACATTGTACATGTACATAGTTATACATTGTACATGTACATAGTTATACATTGTACATGTACATAGTTATACATTTTACATGTACATAGTTATACATTGTACATGTACATAGTTATACATTGTACATGTATATAGTTATACATTTTACATGTACATAGTTATACATTGTACATGTACATAGTTATACATTGTACATGTACATATTTATACATTGTATATGTACATAGTTATACATTGTACATGTACATAGTTATACATTGTACATGTACATAGTTATACCATGTACTGTGTTTGTACATGTACATCACACACCTTATAAGTCACAAGAACCTGTAGCCAGCTTGCCATTGGGATAAATGATTAAATTAAACTCCTACAGGTACATTAAGTCATTATTTGACAAAATCAATAGAATTAGCTTTTAAATAACTTTCACCACTTTCACTACTCATAGAGCCAATGGATACCCTAAGGATTGTATGAAGATGTATGGTATGGTTGCTGGAATAACAAACTCTGCCAACGGGTTTGGAATGATGATTGGACCAATGATGGGAGGAGTACTAATACATCAATATGGCTACAGTTGGTCTATGACTATAATGAGTGGTCTACAGTTTATTATGGTAAGGTTGGCTGCTACAGCAATGCAGATACATGTAATTTCACAAGATAGTATAGTATGCCCCGGTTCATACTGTACCTTACACTTACTACAGTATAATTCTAAAACAAAAGAGAAACCGAACTATACAGTATATTCTGTTATCACCTGATTTTGGTACTCTATGCTTTGTTGTACATGTTGTAATTTTTTGTAAACCATTTGAAAATGGTAGTGCTGTTTAGTATTTCTACTTATTTATATGTAGGTTGCTATCACTATCTTGTATCTAATCATCATGAAGATAAACAAATGGCCTATAGCTCCTGAAGATGGTAAGAATGAAGAAGATAAACCCACTACAAAAGACATTGAGTCTGTTAGATCAAAGATCTCAGACAAGTTATATAAACTCTTTAATGAATCTATCACCAAGGAAGATTACTCTAAATCAACTCTGCAAACTTCTTCTGAAGAGTGATACTTTGGTCATTCAAACCTTGAGAGTTGAATGTGATATGCAAGCATCGAAGTTCGTCAAGCAAGCATTATATGTAGATACAATATACATTGCATATACTATTTCAGCAGTCCAGCAGTGGCACCTAGACTGACATGCATATGTACATGTACATGTATATCATAAGAAATGATGAAATTAACACTTTGGAGTCTGACAACGAGTATACTCGCTTGATGTTTTGATATTTAATTCATTTTACTATTTACTATGTACAGTAGTTTCATACTTGTAAGTAAAATGAAAGCATACATTATGTTCAACTTAATGTGCAAAATTTTATATTTCACTTTGGTGTTTGAGCATGCAAGTTTTGTAATTTGCAAAGACATTACATGTTAATAAAGCCTATACTGTGTGTTAATTACTACATTTTTGACTGTTTAAACATTTCACTCCTTATACAACTATTGTTTTGAAACTCCTAGTGCTGTAAGCCAGTGCTAAAGATGTCAGTAGTGTTTACAGTATGTTAGGAAGTGATGACGTATGACTACAAAGTTAGAACGCTATGTGATTTGTTCCAGTAAGTGTTTGCAGGCATGTCTACAAGTAGATACAAGCTCATTTCTATTGTTCAGTGTGACCAGGTTAGGTTTATAAATGATGTAAATTTTTTCCCATAGGTATAAATTACAACGTTTGCGGTTGGTGCTAGTAGTATAGTCAGTGCAGATCTACACAGACACCCGGCCCTTTCCGCGTCGTATTAGCCCTAGATCCAAAAACTCCCCGGGCGGACGACCACCCCACCCGTCCTCTCGCCCCTCCTCTCCCCTAAACCTCACTCTATGTGCAAAGCCCTAGAACCTACTCCCCCCCATCGCGGGTGGGGTTTCAAAAACCTCATCGGCTGTTCCGTAGAACCCAGTCTAAAGAGCAAACCCCTCGCCCGGTCCCACGGCTCGGGCGAGGGGGCGCGCGCGTACGCGCGCGCCCCCCCGCCCCGCGAACCCCACCCGTCCTCCCTCCACCCGTCCCCGCCCCTCCCCACCCCTCCCCACCCCAAACCCCTCCGCCTCGCCCTCCGCCTCGCGGCGGTTCTCGTTCGCGAGTCCAGCCGTGGCCCCACGCCGCCCTCCCCCCGCCCATCCCCCGCCCCTCCCCCGCTCTCCCGCCCCAACGACCCGTCGCGGCCCTCGCGGGCGGACCGTCGGCTGGAGTAGGGTGAAGCGAAGGAAAATACGGGTTAGAGTAATGATATCCGGCTATGAAAAACGTGAGCGAGGGTAATGGTACACGAATTTGTTTTAAATTTCAATACGTTTGAGAGTAATAGTACGGTGAAGCGAAGAAAAATACGGGTTGGAGTAATGATAGGGTACGCCCGTGCGGAGTGCCCGTGCAGAGTTTACGACGCTGACTATACTACTATAAGAAACTTACCGAGTGGTGGTGGTGGTGCTTCCGGATGATTTCTTCGCCGGGGACTGTTGAGACTGAACTGGTCGGGGTGACACCGCACTCGCGCGCTCCTCCGTTCGAGCGCCCCCGGACCTCCGATGAAAGACTCGCGCCTTAACCCTCGTTTCCCCCGGACCCTCCCCTAGGGAAATCGCCCGTCCCCGTGACGAGCGGCGAGGGAAAGTGAAGGCGGTGGCTCTTTCGCGCTTCAAACCGTAGACCTCGCGAGGTGGTTCGCCGGCGACATCCTCGCTCGGAGGGGTAGAAATAGATAAATGGAATAAATGGATGGCTGTCTTCTCATCATCATCATCATCATCATCATCAACATCATCATCATCCTACAAATAGACCCGCCTCCACGATGATGTCGTTGACTCCCCACCAATTTCTTCGACCACCGCGTCCACTTTCCCCCGGGTAGCAAACTCCGATAGGGAGAGAGCGCATCGTGCGCGTGCGATGTCACCCCCCACCTACGAATGAAGACGATAGAAGAAATGTGAACTGATAAGGGGTGAGTATGAGTGGAAGTTGCACTAGTACCGTCTACCCCTTTGGTTTGGCGAGGTAAATGGTTTTTAATGTATTAGCTAGTGTTTTATTGCTCGGTTTTAAGGTTACAACCGGTAAACCCTCCGTTTTGAGGACGGAGACCCCTTACAATAGAGAGTGAATGTGAAGAAAAATATACGGGTATATGTACAAGGGTTATGTTGCACTGTTCGTTTACTCTCCAATTTATCGAATGAAGTAGTCTCATCTCCGAGAAATCAGTACTAGCATTCTATAGGACTCGTACTCACCCCGTCTTCTGCAACCTTCCGCTTACCATAGAGGTAGGTGAGTCCGGTCTTTAGCTGGGTGTAGCTATACGTTTGGTTTCCTCTTCTGATAAATTTTTATCTTTTCGGATGAGCGCATCTATACTACGAGCACTCAGGGCCATGTAAGCGCTATCCGTGTCCATTTCTACGTACTCAAACTCCTCTCTGCTGACGAATCTGTGAAAATAAAATGGACGGGTTGGAGGGTGCTGACACCGAAGAATAAATAGAGAAGGATTTGATAAAATCTTTGTGTAGTCTAGTTCTACTCATCTATCCATATGTGTACACATGTTAAAATACCTTTATATAATAGTTCAAACACAATTGAATGAATAAAAGACACATATCTAAAGGAGTATGTCATAGCTATTATTAGCAAGAAAAGACTGTGTGCATGTGTTAAGTCAGCATACATAATACATTAAATAAGCTTTTCACAATAGTAGCGATAGAATAAATAAAAGGTTGTATGCATGTGTTAAGTCAGCATTATGTAATTCATTAAATAAACTTTTCACAATAGTAGCAATAGAATATATAAAAGGTTGTATGCATGTGTTAAGTCAGCATTATGTAATACATTAAATAAACTTTTTACAATACTAGCAATAGAATGAATAAATGTGTACACATGGTAAAATACCATTATATAATAATTTAAACACAATTGAATGAATAAAACGCACATATATGTAAAGGAGTATGGCATACCTATTATTAGCAAGAAAAGGCTGTGTGCATGTGTTAAGTCAGCATATATAATACATTAAATAAACTTTTCACAAAGTCAGCATAATATATAATACATTAAATAAACTTTTCACAATAGTAGCAATAGAATAAATAAAAGGTTGTGTGCATGTGTTAAGTCAGCATTATGTAATTCATTAAATAAACTTTTCACAATAGTAGCAATAGAATAAATAAAAGATTGTGTACACATGTTAAAATACCATTATATAATAATTTAAACACAATTGAATGAATAAAAGGCACATATGTAAAGGAGTATGACATACCTATTATTAGCAAGAAAAGGCTGTGTGCATGTGTTAAGTCAGCATATATAATACATTAAATAAACTTTTCACAAAGTCAGCATAAGATATAATACATTAAATAAACTTTTCACAATAGTAGCAATAGAATAAATAAAGGGTTGTGTGCATGTGTTAAGTCAGCATTATGTAATTCATTAAATAAACTTTTCACAATAGTAGCTATAGAATAAATAAAAGAGTGTGTACACATGTTAAAATACCTTTATATAATAATTTAAACACAATTGAAAGAATAGGCTGTGTGCATGTGTTAAGTCAGCATATATAATGGATTAAATAAGCTTTTCACATAAAATACCTTTATATAATAATTTAAACACAGTTGAAAGAATAGGCTGTGTGCATGTGTTAAGTCAGCATATATAATAGATTAAATAAGCTTTTCACATACCTATTATTAGCAAGAAAAGGCAGTGTGCATGTGTTAAGTCAGCATATATAATAGATTAAATAAGCTTTTCACAATAGTAGCAATAGAATAAATAAAAGGTTGTGTGCATGTGTTAAGTCAGCATTATGTAATTCATTAAATAAACTTTTCACAATAGTAGCAATAGAATAAATAAAAGATTGTGTACACATGTTGAAATACCTTTATATAATAGATTAAATAAGCTTTTCACATACCTATTATTAGCAAGAAAAGGCTGTGTGCATGTGTTAAGTCAGCATATATAATAGATTAAATAAGCTTTTCACAATAGTAGCAATAGAATAAATAAAAGGTTGTGTGCATGTGTTAAGTCAGCATTATGTAATTCATTAAATAAACTTTTCACAATAGTAGCAATAGAATAAATAAAAGATTGTGTACACATGTTAAAATACCTTTATATAATAATTTAAACACAATTGAAAGAATAGGCTGTGTGCATGTGTTAAGTCAGCATATATAATAGATTAAATAAGCTTTTCAATAGTAGGTAGGTGTCACTGTTTTAGTCTCCCTATAATAAATATAAAGTAGCAGGGTGTAAGTAATTTTTTAGCTTGATAGCATTATATACAATAAACACTTCACAATTGCTGCCAATTACCCTATTTAGCACTAACCTTATGTTCTACTTGTTGAAATCTCTGATCAGGTGCTGACTAGTAGGTAGCTGTCTCTGTTTTAGTCTCACTCTGTTGACTAGAGGCTGATTGTACATACTGCTAGAGTGAGAAACTCATACCTTAAATAGTAGTATTCAGTAGGCGGAGTCTAACCATTTCCCCACCCTTTGCAATACCACCCCGATGCGTCCCGATGTGAATCCGAAGCCTCCCGATGCACCCCGATGCGAATCCGAAGCCTCCCGATGCACCCCGATGCGAATCCGAAGCCTCCCGATGCACCCCGATGTGAATCCGAAGCATCCCGATGCACCCCGATGCGAATCCGAAGCCTCCCGATGCACCCCGATGTGAATCCGAAGCCTCCCGATGCACCCCGATGTGAATCCGAAGCCTCCCGATGCGAATCCGAAGCCTCCCGATGCACCCCGATGTGAATCCGAAGCTTCCCGATGCACCCCGATGCGAATCCGAAGCCTCCCGATGCATCCCGATGCACCCCGATGTGCCCCGATGTGTCAAATCACATCGGGGTGCATCGGGTTACATCGGGATGCATCGGGAAGCTTCGGATTCACATCGGGAGGCTTCGGATTCGCATCGGGGTGCATCGGGAGGCTTCGGATTCACATCGGGGTGCATCGGGATGCTTCGGATTCACATCGGGGTGCATCGGGAGGCTTCGGATTCGCATCGGGGTGCATCGGGAGGCTTCGGATTCACATCGGGGTGCATCGGGAGGCTTCGGATTCGCATCGGGGTGCATCGGGAGGCTTCGGATTCGCATCGGGGTGCATCGGGAGGCTTCGGATTCACATCGGGACGCATCGGGGTGGTATTGCAAAGGGTGGGGAAATGGTTAGACTCCGCCTACTGAATACTACTATTTAAGGTATGAGTTTCTCACTCTAGCAGTATGTACAATCAGCCTCTAGTCAACAGAGTGAGACTAAAACAGAGACAGCTACCTACTAGTCAGCACCTGATCAGAGATTTCAACAAGTAGAACATAAGGTTAGTGCTAAATAGGGTAATTGGCAGCAATTGTGAAGTGTTTATTGTATATAATGCTATCAAGCTAAAAAATTACTTACACCCTGCTACTTTATATTTATTATAGGGAGACTAAAACAGTGACACCTACCTACTATTGAAAAGCTTATTTAATCTATTATATATGCTGACTTAACACATGCACACAGCCTATTCTTTCAATTGTGTTTAAATTATTATATAAAGGTATTTTAACATGTGTACACAATCTTTTATTTATTCTATTGCTACTATTGTGAAAAGTTTATTTAATCTATTATATATGCTGACTTAACACATGCACACAGCCTTTTCTTGCTAATAATAGGTATGTGAAAAGCTTATTTAATCTATTATATAAAGGTATTTCAACATGTGTACACAATCTTTTATTTATTCTATTGCTACTATTGTGAAAAGTTTATTTAATGAATTACATAATGCTGACTTAACACATGCACACAACCTTTTATTTATTCAATTGCTACTATTGTGAAAAGCTTATTTAATCTATTATATATGCTGACTTAACACATGCACACAGCCTATTCTTTCAACTGTGTTTAAATTATTATATAAAGGTATTTTATGTGAAAAGCTTATTTAATCTATTATATATGCTGACTTAACACATGCACACAGCCTATTCTTTCAATTGTGTTTAAATTATTATATAAAGGTATTTTAACATGTGTACACACTCTTTTATTTATTCTATAGCTACTATTGTGAAAAGTTTATTTAATGAATTACATAATGCTGACTTAACACATGCACACAACCCTTTATTTATTCTATTGCTACTATTGTGAAAAGTTTATTTAATGTATTATATCTTATGCTGACTTTGTGAAAAGTTTATTTAATGTATTATATATGCTGACTTAACACATGCACACAGCCTTTTCTTGCTAATAATAGGTATGTCATACTCCTTTACATATGTGCCTTTTATTCATTCAATTGTGTTTAAATTATTATATAATGGTATTTTAACATGTGTACACAATCTTTTATTTATTCTATTGCTACTATTGTGAAAAGTTTATTTAATGAATTACATAATGCTGACTTAACACATGCACACAACCTTTTATTTATTCTATTGCTACTATTGTGAAAAGTTTATTTAATGTATTATATATTATGCTGACTTTGTGAAAAGTTTATTTAATGTATTATATATGCTGACTTAACACATGCACACAGCCTTTTCTTGCTAATAATAGGTATGCCATACTCCTTTACATATATGTGCGTTTTATTCATTCAATTGTGTTTAAATTATTATATAATGGTATTTTACCATGTGTACACATTTATTCATTCTATTGCTAGTATTGTAAAAAGTTTATTTAATGTATTACATAATGCTGACTTAACACATGCATACAACCTTTTATATATTCTATTGCTACTATTGTGAAAAGTTTATTTAATGAATTACATAATGCTGACTTAACACATGCATACAACCTTTTATTTATTCTATCGCTACTATTGTGAAAAGCTTATTTAATGTATTATGTATGCTGACTTAACACATGCACACAGTCTTTTCTTGCTAATAATAGCTATGACATACTCCTTTAGATATGTGTCTTTTATTCATTCAATTGTGTTTGAACTATTATATAAAGGTATTTTAACATGTGTACACATATGGATAGATGAGTAGAACTAGACTACACAAAGATTTTATCAAATCCTTCTCTATTTATTCTTCGGTGTCAGCACCCTCCAACCCGTCCATTTTATTTTCACAGATTCGTCAGCAGAGAGGAGTTTGAGTACGTAGAAATGGACACGGATAGCGCTTACATGGCCCTGAGTGCTCGTAGTATAGATGCGCTCATCCGAAAAGATAAAAATTTATCAGAAGAGGAAACCAAACGTATAGCTACACCCAGCTAAAGACCGGACTCACCTACCTCTATGGTAAGCGGAAGGTTGCAGAAGACGGGGTGAGTACGAGTCCTATAGAATGCTAGTACTGATTTCTCGGAGATGAGACTACTTCATTCGATAAATTGGAGAGTAAACGAACAGTGCAACATAACCCTTGTACATATACCCGTATATTTTTCTTCACATTCACTCTCTATTGTAAGGGGTCTCCGTCCTCAAAACGGAGGGTTTACCGGTTGTAACCTTAAAACCGAGCAATAAAACACTAGCTAATACATTAAAAACCATTTACCTCGCCAAACCAAAGGGGTAGACGGTACTAGTGCAACTTCCACTCATACTCACCCCTTATCAGTTCACATTTCTTCTATCGTCTTCATTCGTAGGTGGGGGGTGACATCGCACGCGCACGATGCGCTCTCTCCCTATCGGAGTTTGCTACCCGGGGGAAAGTGGACGCGGTGGTCGAAGAAATTGGTGGGGAGTCAACGGCATCATCGTGGAGGCGGGTCTATTTGTAGGATGATGATGATGTTGATGATGATGATGATGATGATGATGAGAAGACAGCCATCCATTTATTCCATTTATCTATTTCTACCCCTCCGAGCGAGGATGTCGCCGGCGAACCACCTCGCGAGGTCTACGGTTTGAAGCGCGAAAGAGCCACCGCCTTCACTTTCCCTCGCCGCTCGTCACGGGGACGGGCGATTTCCCTAGGGGAGGGTCCGGGGGAAACGAGGGTTAAGGCGCGAGTCTTTCATCGGAGGTCCGGGGGCGCTCGAACGGAGGAGCGCACGAGTGCGGTGTCACCCCGACCAGTTCAGTCTCAACAGTCCCCGGCGAAGAAATCATCCGGAAGCACCACCACCACCACTCGGTAAGTTTCTTATAGTAGTATAGTCAGCGTCGTAAACTCTGCACGGGCACTCCGCACGGGCGTACCCTATCATTACTCCAACCCGTATTTTTCTTCGCTTCACCGTACTATTACTCTCAAACGTATTGAAATTTAAAACAAATTCGTGTACCATTACCCTCGCTCACGTTTTTCATAGCCGGATATCATTACTCTAACCCGTATTTTCCTTCGCTTCACCCTACTCCAGCCGACGGTCCGCCCGCGAGGGCCGCGACGGGTCGTTGGGGCGGGAGAGCGGGGGAGGGGCGGGGGATGGGCGGGGGGAGGGCGGCGTGGGGCCACGGCTGGACTCGCGAACGAGAACCGCCGCGAGGCGGAGGGCGAGGCGGAGGGGTTTGGGGTGGGGAGGGGTGGGGAGGGGCGGGGACGGGTGGAGGGAGGACGGGTGGGGTTCGCGGGGCGGGGGGGGGCGCGCGCGTACGCGCGCGCCCCCTCGCCCGAGCCGTGGGACCGGGCGAGGGGTTTGCTCTTTAGACTGGGTTCTACGGAACAGCCGATGAGGTTTTTGAAACCCCACCCGCGATGGGGGGGAGTAGGTTCTAGGGCTTTGCACATAGAGTGAGGTTTAGGGGAGAGGAGGGGCGAGAGGACGGGTGGGGTGGTCGTCCGCCCGGGGAGTTTTTGGATCTAGGGCTAATACGACGCGGAAAGGGCCGGGTGTCTGTGTAGATCTGCACTGACTATACTACTGGTGCTGAATGCAGTGGCATGTTTGAGGATAGACATGTAAATATTCGTACAGTTTGGGAAACATACTTTCGGATTTGTTTGGTTTAGTTTTCAGTATACTCTGCTGAACACTTTTAGCTAAAATTCGTTGCTCCACTGATATACATGTACATGTATCTAGGTCATCATTTAGCATTCAAGTTTAACGCTTGATAAACATTAAATTTTACAAAACTTTCACAATGTTTAATCTAAAGAACCATGATTAGTATCTTGTTTATATTGTTGTTGTAGTTTCATGTAGTGACCTGTAGAAACTGGCACTGACGCTATTATCTGTATTTGTGCGATTTGCTGTGCAAGTGTGTTGAATATGATGTTCTTTTATCCAGTTTATAATGCCAGCTGAGTAAGGAATAGCAGACCCAGCAAATTCTGGGACCTTGTTGTATTCTGATGATTATGATTTGAATTATTTTTTTTTGTTCTTTTGACGGCTTCCTTTGCTACTTTCTCTTTAGTTATCCCATGTTGAAGTCCTTATATCCTTCATTCTTAAACATCTGTATGGTTTATCTGTGATTTCACTTAATATGCCCCTCATCACGATCGATAGGTTGGTGAGGTCGGGTCGCAAAACAGAAAAGATAATTCCAAAGTTCAGACCCTCTTTGTTGTAGGTCGCAATTAGTGCGGCTCAAACTTCAGGCTAGTCCAAAATAATGTTTATGTGCTTATTTCCCGTTCAGGAAAATTCATGAATTTCCGTTAAATCGGTGATCAAACTGTATTAATGTGGTATCCAATCCAGGACGACCACCAGACGACCCCAGCTGACAACATAGAAGATAGTACTCATGACTGACGACTACAGGAAGTGGGCACATTCTGTAGCTATGGGGGTGTCGGCCACATACAACATGACTCTAGTCTAGCATATGTGCTGTATACTATATCTCATGTATTATAGTAGTTAATCAGATATCATTAATCATACTATACAGTCATATTATGTAACAGCTGTGTGCTTGCTTTAATGTAAACTTTTTAAATAGCCATTGCTGGCCGGTCACAATCTCTATCTCAGCAAAGACAGGCCAATCATATAACAGCTATGATGTTCTTTGTTCTGCCACTATAAAAGCAGAGCAACAATTACTGTTACTAGCTTATTGCTACTAGCTTCTACTTCTACTTCTTAGGCTTATTGCTGCAGAACCAAAAATGGTATTGCTGTGTATCTCCTGGCAATGCCAGAGGAGCTGAGAGAAGTTTTCAGCAATCTAAAGCAAGTGGTTGGGTTCGAAATAACCCACCGGAGGTTCCGAGAAGGCGATAAGACTACATGACATGTAGGAATGTGTCTGTTAATATTAATAGTTTACACTAATAACCATTTGATTTGTACTTCAATTTTTCATTTCACACCTCTTATTTCCGTAGCATCACCTTCTCTTTGATGCCCATTACTACAATATATTCATTTTTTTGGCAATGTCTGGCCATTGCTTACATGTATTCACATAAATAATGATCTCACACAATATTATTATCACAGTGCTATTTCTTGTAATAACTTTCTCTCCCTACATCTAGACTGCACAGTGACAAACTCATAAGGTTTTGAAGTGGGTGTTTACTAACCATAGCACTTCAAACTGATAATTTCAAACCGGCATAACTTTGAGAAATGTTACTTTCACTTTAGAAATAAAAAAGGGGCGCACATGTTATATCGTCCCTGGGCGCTGTGAGCAGAACACAACGAAAGACACCATGGACGTTCAAGGTAAAAACAGAAGTATCTAATGTTGAATGTGTGTAATTACCCATTTTGTTGTCTAATATTACTGGCATAAGTGAGAAGTGGACATTACAGCTATATGAAGGTAACACCACAGTGATCCTACAGTATAATTATACCATAATATTGTAATAAAACCTAAGAATACAGACGTACGCAGATTCTGCCAGAATATAGCAGTTATTTTATATTTGACTGTACATGTATGTATTCTGAATATTGTGTTAGAATGAGAGACCAACTGGACGGAATGAAATTCTCTAAACTGCTAATGCAATACTTGGGTATGACTATTATAACTCAATAAATTAAATATTTGTATTTTAGAAACTTCTAGGGGTGAGAATCCAAGTCCAAGAGAAATGATGCCAGGAGAGATCGGACCGGAGATCAGACCGGAGATCGGACCAGAGAACGAGCCGGAGATCAAGTCGGTTGATACATTGGCAGGAGAGATCGGACCGTCTAACAGAAGTTTCATAGTAAGCAAAGGTAAAACAAAATTATATTTAATAATTTAATGGCGTTCATATGTACGTATGTATGTTATTATGTATGTACTTACATGTATGTCTGTGCCTGTGTGTAAAGTTTATGGAGCAGTAAAATCATCCTTGTAAATAACCATTCTCAAAACTTTTGTCAAAGTGGATGTAAAATGTATACTGAGCCGACATTGCACTAAGCTGTTCTCATATTATGGGCATACAGATGTAGATATAACTATAATATACAATATGTAATGTAAATGTAATTTGTTGAATGACTTATATATATAGGCTTCTTTTAATTACCATACCATGCTATTTATCAGGAAGTAATAATATACAATTCAGGTCAATGAAAGAAAATTCCAATTGTTCTTTTCCAGAACCCAGAAGGAATAGCGCTAGGCTACAGAAGAAGTTGCCAAATAGAGAAACATCGTGATAATATGTTCTTTACCGTCCTACAATTGATGTTCAACATATTATATTGTAATGGTTTGTGGGTTTTGGTGTGGTCGTCCTGTGACGATTCCCGAGTTCAAAATGAAGTGCCTATGAGTGGTGCTAGGCCTTCTCATCACATGAAAGATTGACAGGTGTCAGTAGTCAAAGAACCACCAAAGACGACCCATATGATCCCGAGTCAATGCCTGTTTGCTATACTGAGAAAGAGAGTGATCTGACCTAGTAGGCAGTCCGTGTTGCAAGGCCGAGGACCTTAACAACTAGAATGACCTATCTACGAAGTGAAAGTCTCTATATACATGTATAAGTATAGAAGTGCCTTTATTGAGATCCAAGCATGAACTGAGACAACAAACATAAAAACAATGCCCTTTATATAGTAATAGAACTTCCGGAGGAAGTTCCAGTAAAAAGGCCGACGTAGTGTCGTAAAAAGACGACGTAGGGTCATCCGGACGTTGTGCAACAACATGGCGGCCGGAAGCCCGATGGCCCACCCAAAATAAGTCGGGTTTGACAAAAGATGCTTAAAATCATCTAGATCATATGCAAAATCAATATCAAGTATTTCTGAGAGGTCGGGCCTCTTAACATGGGTATAAAAGCAGTATAATGACTCAGTAATGTTACATACAGGTATACAAATAACATTCAACTACACAGGAAAGGGATACAAGCAGATATACACAAGGATAAGTATATAGTTAGTGTTAGGTAGTCGGGAGGCTGTACGTGACCATTACAATATATTATATACATGTATTATATTATCAAGTTAAATAGATATTATTATATTATACTACATTCTACTGCATATTAATTATACTTTTATATTATACATTTTAATAGATGTAATATTGTAATGGTACGCACAGTCGTCTCCAATCACCTGACACTCATTTTTATGTGTGCTTACATGTATATACCTGCTTGTATTCTGTACTACTTAACCATATACCATTGTATATTCATGTATGATAATTACTAAGTCTTTTAGTGCCTTTTATACCCATGTAAAGAGGCCGACCTCTCAGAATCACTTGATATTCATTTTTTATATGAATTGGATGATTATAAGCAACTTTTGTATAACCCGACTCATTTTGGGTCGGCCATCGGGCTTCCGGCCGCCATGTTGTTGCGCAACTTCCGGACGACCCTACGTCGTCTTTTCCTGACACTACGTCGGGCGGAAGTTCTTATACTATATAAAGGGCATTGTTTTTACGATTGTTGTCTCAGTCTTTGCTTGGATCTCAATAAAGACACATCTATACTTATTATACAGAGACTTTCACTTCCTTTTGTCAGGTCATTCGCATAGCGAACCGCCTACTAGGTCGGCTCACTCTCTTTCTAAGTATAGTCTCCAGGCTAGACTCGGGACCAGATGGGTCGTCTCTGGTAGTACTTTGACTACTGAGACCGCTCGATCTTTCATGTAATGAGAAGGCCTAGCACCACTCATAGGCACTTCATTTTGGGATCGGCAGTCGTCCAAGGCCGACCGCACGAAAAACCAGAAACCATTACAATATTACATTGTAATATATTACATGTAGATATTATACATTACAGCATACTACACATTGTATACTATTATATGTTGTACACTGCATCATACTAAATATTATATGGAGGTCTATATTATAATATAAAAGTTGTTTACTAATAAAAGATTGTAACTGCCATTATTTATCCACGTTACCTAGTGTAAGCCAATGATAAAGGAAAGGGCAACAGCACCAACTTCAGAATGTAGTTAAAAGCACTACAACTCATTTTCAAAATGAATACAATCATGTGTGCCAATAGGTACACATCGAATGATCGATAAAGGTTATATTGGATTACCTTTAGTATAGCACTATGTATTCAGATCTACATATACATGTATGTTATAACATGTTGTTATATGTAGGGTAACCCCTGAATGTCTGAATAGCCATTGGTTCCAGATAAACCAGAGAAGAGATAATATGCATGACAGAACTTAAAAAGAGGAAAAAGCATAAAATTTGACTTTGCGGAGAATATTAAAGTTATCATGACCTCAAATGAATTCTTTGTCCTAACATAAAACACGGTATTATTTCAATTATGTAAAAGGCGAACGCATGCTGACTATTGACTACCTTTATGCATATAGACACTAATATATACAATACTATATACTACCTAAATAAATTTCAATGGAGAAAGCAGGTTGACTATCGACTATCCTTGACTATCGACTACCTTTATGCATATAGACACTAATATATACTATGCTATATACTACCCAAATAAATTTCGATGGTAGAACTGTATTATATTCTTATGAATATTTACTATCTCATATTACATGAAATAATGCCTTGAGAAATTGGGTGCATTATTGACTTTTACGTGCCGGTTATGTGCAACTTGGTATATTTGGCAAATTTTCAGTCAATGTAAGTTCAACCTGTAGAAATCTTTAGTTCTACAGTTTAAAGTATGAAACCTGAAGAATCCAAACTTTAGAATTCTTTGGTTCAACAGTTAAAAACTTCAAAAGCATTCATGTGTAGAAATCTTCAGTTCTACAGTTTGAAATGTGAAGTTTGTAGAACTGATGAAACTCATTAGAATATATAGCTACAGGTGGTGATGAACCTGTAGAAGTGAAGAAAGTCTACGGGTAGTTTTCAAATAAAGTTTCTTCACTTTTGCGGGTGCATCACACCTGTAGCTATATGTTATATAGGTTGTATATTTTGAACATGTAGATGGGAGTTTATATAGAGAGAAATTCTAAGAAACAAAGTTGCGCCTGCCTCATAGCAGTTCAGACTAACTTTGAGGATTCCTGCAACAGGTTTTTTACTTATGTAGGTATGAACACGCGTAAAGATTTAATAACTGCGGACGAAATAATCAATTACCTAGCCGAATCTGAATTCGAGTATTTATCCAGTGAAGATGAATACAACCCGGAAACGACGAGAGAGGTGTAGACACTTCTAGTGAGGATTCTGATAGCTCAGACATAGACATTCCCTAGTATTGTAATGTTTTATGGATATGTTACACTGGTGCCGATGTACACACGAGTGTGGAAAGTACTTGAGAGTGGTCTATCAAGTTGTACTTCCACCATTACATAAAGAGTGAACAGTTTACCTAGTCAACTAATAAGTTGAAATAATAAAGATCATTGTACAGACTTTCTAGAGCATTTGATGCAATATTTACAACCAACTAAAATAATAAATCTTTGGAAAAGATGCCGGTTCTACCAAAACTATCCATGCACATTCAGATACACTTCATCCCTCCCAATATACAGACAATAATGTGGGGTTTTATATGCCATTATTTATTTAATACACCTAGGGAATTGTCAGTCATCCACAGCAAACCCAAATAAAATATTGGTAATCTGACAATCTGAATTAGTTATTTATTAAATGGCTGTTTCATGTCCATGTCAGTAGCTCCGCCGTCCATCAGTGCGGCCTCCTTCTGTGGAGTGACCTCTTTCTGAAGATTCTACGAACCTACCTGGTGGTCCTGGGTAGCGCCTTCCTGATCTTGAATATTCACCTCGTGGTGGAGGATGACCTCCTCTTGGTATTCGATCATAAGGGTGATAGCCAGCAGGGTCTCTAGAGTAACGACTGGCATCGTATGACTCATCGGCATAGTTGTCAGATGGGTAGTACCCATAGCTTCTGCTGCGTGGTGCTGAGCTTAATCTTCCTGATTCAGATCTTGCTGCTGAGTCATCAGTTCTTGGTATCTTTGGAATCTTATATGTGTCAGACGTACCAGATGACATGGTGGTATTGCCCTTACGGTCGAGCGATCGTTCATCTTTGCGAGACTTGCGATCAGATGAACTATCTTTTCCTTGAGATCGACTGCGTACAAGAGATGACTCTTTACTTCTCTTTGTTTCTCCTTCTTTTGACTTGTCTGAAGATTTCCCAGATTTTGTGTCTCCAGCTTTTGCACGTTCAAATGGGCGACCTCTTCTACGAGACTTGCTACGTTCTGAAGAAGAGTCGATACCTTTTGTTTCTGCTGCTTTTAATTTGACTTTGAAAGGCGTTTCTTTCTGAATTGAGTGCTTTTCAGATCCTGCTTCTTCTACTTTTTTGCGTTCAACTGAACGTCCTTCTCCTCGAGACTTGCTGCGTTCTGACGAAATTTCTCTGCTTTTTGTTTTTGACACTTTAGATTTAACTCTAGAAGATGAGCTATCTCGGGCTGAGTGGTTTTCATCTCCTCCATCTGTCGATTTGGGATCTTTAATTGAAGGATCTTGGTCTCCTCTTTCTTTAGAGCTTTTTCTACCCTTAGAAAGTTTACCAACAGATTTTGGCTCGCCACTTTTTTCTTTTTCCTTTTTCGTCTTTACCATGCTTGATGATAAATCTCTATCTTTTTTCTCTTTGGATGTAGTTCTACCAGACTCGGTGTCTGGTTCCAGCCCCTTAGATTTTTCTTTCTCTTTACTTTTCTTTTTCTTCATTTTTTCTTCTTTAATTTCTTTTGATGTACTGTCATCTTTAGACAATTTCCTCTTCAATCCCTCTACTTTTGTAGGTGAAGGAACTCGCTTTTTAGGAGCAGGTGCATCATCTGCGTAATCTTGAGGTGATCTAGTACGTTTTGATGCTGGTGAACTTTCTGGTTGCCGAATCTTTAGTAAAACCAGTGTGCATTCCTCTGGAGAAAATCCTCTAAGTTTGGTGTCATTAATTGCCTTCACCGCTCTCTTAATAACCCCATTCTAAAACATTTTAACTAAAATATTAGCAATATTTACCCATTCATACCCAATATTCAAAGTATCTTTTCTACTGATGTACATGGTACTCTTTTGCATAAATGAATGGTTTGTGTTGGCATAGCACTTGATCTAGTCTTTATTAAATGAATTAACTCAATAACTCGATATTTCTTGACAATTGACAGTATATTAGGTGGCAGAGTCTACTGGAGATAGTGATGCATCAAACTACATAATTTTAGGTGAAAAGCAAAAATTGTAAATTTTTATTTGATTATACATGTAGAATACTAACCCAAGTCTTGGTAAGTTTTTGACTTTTCAAAAACTGTGTTCCTTTGTCATGAAGAAGTTCAATCCTTGCTATATCACCGCCTTCAACCATTATTTCTATGCAAAGTCTTCTTAAATCTGCCATGAACTACAATCCCAACAGCCATATGTAATTACTGTAGAGTGAACAGTAATACATAATCATAGTCAGCATTGACTACATGCAATACAGTGAAACTTGCTTAATTCAAACTCCAATGAACCGCCATCATTGGTTTGAATTAGGCTTAAGCTTGAATTGTAAGATCACTTATAGAGTGCTCAGCAGGGAACAAGGCTATGGTTTGAACTAACCAAGTTTCTGAATTATCTGAGGCTGAATTAAGCAAGTCCCACTGCGCATAAAGGCAATATAAAAAATTTAAACCATAAAGGTATTGTCATCATACAACTTGGTCAGTAGTTACTCACTGCAGCTATTTCAATCCATGTGAGGTCTTCGTTAGCAGAAACTGCCTCATAAGCAGATGAATATTCAATCTCCATCTCCAGGTCATCATCAGCGATAGTGGATGCACTCTTATCCAGTCTCACTTGGCGATATACCTTATTACAGAACCGCTCTCGCCACCACCCTATAATAAACCAGCAATTAGTGCCCTAAATATGTGTGATTACTGTTTCTTTTGTAGTCTGTCCTCACAAACATCCAATCTAATTTGGTCTTGGGGGACGGAGATCTCAAGTGCGTAAAGTATAGGATATAAGAACTTGGTGCAATGGTGTTGTGTAGAATGATTAGCCTATTTCGTGAGATATATCAGATCATCTTTCCTTTCTAAACAGGATAATAAATATACATTGTAGAATACTTTTACCTCACGTGTATAAAAATGGGCAGCATACAAATATTTTACTAATAGCATGCTACATGTACATAATATAGGATATTACTGTAATATATAACCAGTGCTAATATTACACTACTAGTAGAATGCTAGTACATACATGTATATATTACATTGTATTAGCAGTATGGTAGTATAATTATTAGTAGCATACTAGTATTTGATAGTAGTCGCATACATGTACTAGCATGACTGCAACAACCAAGGGGCAAGGTGGGTATTTGCCACGCAGAAATCTGTCACAAAAACAAATATTTGTTGGTGTCGATTCTCAAAATGGAACTTTGTACACATTTATCACAACTCTATGGTCAGCGGTATAGTCTGAAAGTCAGTATAAGCGGCCTGTGATCCTGTCTATTTGACTGGACATTGATAGAGAGCATTTTAAGATATTTTTAGTATCGGTCAGGGCAGCCTAATATACTCCGGCCTGCTCTTTTTGCCTCTCAGCCAAAAATAGTTGTTACATTCCTGTGTACTAGTAGTTATTATAAGTATCATACTAGTATATTAGCAGCGTACTAGTATCTATACATTTAGGCTACTAGCATGATTATCCAGAACTTTTGTAACTATTCAACTGTTCAAAATATTTCGTGGTTTTACAGCTATATTTTCTTGTGTACATTGCCACTGTCTCTATTTGGATTGCTCCCTATACACTGCTTAACATTTTAGTTGCAGTACCACACACTGTATTTGCAGTACCACACACTGTAGTTGCAGTACCACACACTGTAGTTGCAGTACCACACACTGCAGTTACTCTACCACACATTTTTGAGAGAGTACCACATGTACAACTGTATAACCACACTGTGGTAGTTCTTACCGATGACACGCAGTGACAGGGTATAGTACATCACTTGCTTCGGGTAGTCATCTTCCCCCTGTAGACGAGCTCTGATTTGCTCCCATCGGTCCACAACATCTTCACTTGACTCATCAGCCACCTCTTTTAGTCTACAATGGAATCACAACATAACAAATAATTATCGTTTTTAGCATTCAAATGTATATGTGTATATTATGTTAAATCATGAAATTAAGCTACAATGTAGTATATCAAACTTGGAGAGGTTTTGACGTGTGGTTTATGTCTATGTTCAACGCAGCCTCTCTTATTTAGGTTTGTTGTATTTGTGCTGCTCTGTGCCGCCTTATTCAAACTTGACCTGCTAACACTATTCAATGCAGCTTTCAATGAAGGTTTGTTAAAAAAACACAACTGTGTACTTGATGCTTTATAGAGAAACTTTATTGAATTCAGGAAGCTTGCATAGAAAGAGTACTAAACAATTAATTTCACACAATTTATTACTAATATACAGTTTAGCTGTATTGTAACTTGTCATTGTTTTTTTCAATTTTCTGGGCTTTCTTTTTGCTGGCAATAAATTACATTGTAGCTGCCTTTTATTTTGGTATGCTCAGTATTTCATCTGGCCACACTACATGTACATGTATATACAGTACGTCATGTAATATGCTGTATTGCTTTCTTCTACATGTATATTCCTGTAAATGTATTGTGGCCTACTTTAAGCGGTGCAGGTGAAAAAAGACCAACTGCAGAGATGTTTCTTACATTTCTCTTTAGTCTAACAGATTCAACACACAAACATTCAACATTAAGGATCGGTACAACTACTCACTCTTTAAGTAAATAATCAGCGAGAATCACGCGAGTGCCGAGTTTCATTGCTTTAGACATGCTTCTTTATCTAGTAGATTCTATCTGCCAGCAGATAGTTATTTCACTCTCTTTTGAGTATTAAGTCATCGACATACATGTAACTTACTCATTCTCATAAAATTATTGCTAGTTTTAAATTTTTCTCATAGTTCAAATATCTTTATTAATTATCACATTATTCTGTAAACCGATTTGAAACTTACGAGTTGAACCTACTTATGGCCTCCCTCCGATTCTATGGATACAATATTATATCTGCAAGTGCAATAATTAGGTTAGTGTAAAGCTGACGTCAAAATAAGAAAGAATGCAGTAACATCATTGTGTAGTCATGCAAGATCATGCAGAAGCCTAGTAAGGGTGCTTGCAACAGTGTTCCCACTAGGAGTGAAAATATTATAGTCTAGAGAATAATATTGATCGTTTTGGTTTGCATTATTCAATGATACACGTTTTTTGCAATGCATGTTTAACTTCCCTTCTTGTTTTATTCAACCTATGGCTAAAACTTATTTGTTCAGAAGATTCATTGAATTTAGTGAAAAAAGAGATTTTATTTATTGTTGTGAAAACCGACCAAATATCTTGGCTAAGACAGGTTTACAATGAAGAAGAGGTTTACCGAAGATAATTATGGAAATAAATTGCAATCCAATTTCAAGTAAACTTTTAGTGAAATCACACTGTACACCATTATATAACAACATACTAAAAATGAGAAATGCCAGGTTATCTCTTGGTTTTCTTGCTTCTTAAGTAGGTTGTCTTCTAAATACAACCTACTTTAGAAGCAAGAGAACCAAGAGATAACCTGGGTTGTGTTCTAGACAAGACTGAAAGAACTTAAATGTACATAAAAGCATAAAAAATAAGCATTTACATGTACATAGTATGTATTGAGCGCAGTCAGAATACAGTAGAAGTTGCCAGCTAAGGTAGACAAATTAGAGAGGTATAAGTACACTGTAGAAAAGTAAGAAGATAGTGGAAGGAATGATGAGTTAGTCAATGATAACGACCTGTTCCACCAAATACGTCCAGTTTGGCAGTCACAAGATTCTACACTCCACTTTCTCACCATCATTTTATTAAGTATCAAATAGCCGTTACAAGAACACCATGTTATCCAAAGTTCAAATTTCAAACCTTATACTATATAATTATGACAGTTTATTTAGGACCCCAGTAAGACTAATCTGAGGTTTTCTAATAATAAAAACAGAGTATTATCATACAAAGCAACATAACTCTTAAGTGATCCATCTTTCATTTCATTATCTTTGGCTAATTTTGCAAAACGTACACAAGTATGTATGTAGCATAATGTGTCTACAAGTGATTGTGTTGCTGTGAAGCTTTCCCGATCAGAGACGACGACATGTACTGTATTCTAATTATGGTGTCACATAGAGATGCAGAGAGCTGAGATTTGTAATATCATTACCCAGTTTCTCTTGTTTCCCTTGCCTAGATTTTTTCCTTTAGTATGGCACAGTGCACACTCCCGTGTGTGTATTGATTCATGCACTATAAATCTTGGTATTTTTATTTGCTGTGGAAGTAGCCTCCCTATTTAATGAACCACAGAAGCTGAACTCCGGGTGGAAGAGCTCACCTTCCACTGTAAGAGTGTGTGGGACTTGAACCTATGATACCAGTCTATAAATCTGCAAGCTAACTACTACACCATCCTGCTAATCCATGCTTGCATAATTAATGCCATGTGTTTCTTCGTAAACTGTGTTAGAAATTCTGGTTTAATCTGTCTGAGGAATATCTTGTTCTAAAACTTTGTCCGATTGTTTGCCTACTTCTCATTTTGCTCGTACTCTACAGTCATGATCCAAGATATTTGCTTTAAAAATACTTCTGTGACATTTTACATCTATATTTTAATGAAAATTAATTGGACCACAATTAAATTGGCATTTTTCCAAAAAATTCCATAATAATATTTAGCATTCTACTAACTACTAGGGAAAATTTACTACTTAGCTGGCTAGTAGAATTACTAAGTAGCAACTTGACTTCAGATTTGGAATCTGGTTCTCTTTTAGTTGCATAACAGACCAAGATGGTTGTCTATCTGCCTAGTACTGGTGCAGTTATTGCTGGCTACATGATGAAAAAGTAAGTTAGGGAAATACAGTAGGCAATTAATCAAGCATATCAGTAAGTAAATAATTATGTAAGTATAAGAAAGTATGAAAGTAAGTAAGTAAGTAAATATATGTAAATAAGGAAGCAAAAAAATGAATAAAATATACAAAAATAAATAATTAAGTTAAAGGTGAGGAAGTAAGTACTTGTAAGTAGTATATTGTGTTAACTGTGAATAAAAGTATGAGTAGGTGGAAACAATATAGCAGTGAGATTACGGTTATTAGATTGTTGTCTGTCACTATTAACTTGAAACATCATCTGTTTATAAGAATACGGGAAGAAGCTGCCAATCGGCCAACCATAGACGTCGAAGCGATAGAGAAGTTGTTTAAACCGTGTGACTTGATGAAGGAGAGGACGGTTCAGTGCTATCTAACTGCAATAGAAGCCATAGGTGAATAAAATTTAATGATGATATAAACTCATGACTGTGTATGACAGTGTATGACAGTGTATGACAGTGTATGACAGTGTATAACAGTGTATGACAGTGTATGACAGTGTATGACAGTGTATGACAGTGTATGACAGTGTATGACAGTGTATAACAGTGTATGACAGTGTATAACAGTGTATGACAGTGTATGACAGTGTATAACATTTTGCGACAGTGTATGGCAGTGTGTGACAGTGTGTGGCAGTGTGTGGCAGTGTGTGGCAGTGTATGGCAGTGTGTGTCAGTGTGTGACAGTGTGTGACGGTGTGTGGCAGTGTATGACTAATAAAATTCTGTTGCTGCATACATTCTCTGTGAGTCAACTATTAAGAGATTCACATGAATAAAGTAATTTGGTCCCTTGGGTTTTCTCTGAAATATGGACAGTGCATTGTAGAGCAATACTCAGCAGAAGGAGGAGAAGAGGCAGCAGGCAAAACTTACAGCAAGAATATGTCCTCCGCAACCATTATAAAGTTTTTGAAGACAGTTCGTCCAGAGCTTAGCAATCTTAAC
Source organism: Bugulina stolonifera (assembly GCA_935421135.1). NCBI lineage: Eukaryota > Metazoa > Bryozoa > Gymnolaemata > Cheilostomatida > Bugulidae > Bugulina > Bugulina stolonifera. The sequence continues at coordinate 5,248,115 of OW285193.1, read as the reverse complement.
ACCAAGTTAACATTCCCAGTAATTGTGACTGTAAGTGTAGAACATTCACGTACTATCTTAAACAGCTCAATATTTTTATTATTCAGCCTTCTGACTCGACTTTTTTTCTGTCAGATCCATCTTCATACATATTTTTCCATATGTTTGCCATAACTAAGGTGAGTTTATTTCATGCCTTATTTAACTCGGATTCAGCAGAGATCAAATGAGGACATTACATTACATGATGTGATAAATGAGGACACTACATGTGATTTTGCACAAACAATGTTCCTATCTCACGGCTTTAAATCAATGTTTCTAACATGGAGGTCATCGTTGCTGACTGCTACGTTGTGTTCTATCATTTAACCTATTAAGATCTAGTGGCCTGCATGTTTCCGGTGGATATGCTTGTCTTTGTTTTATCTAATGGTCTGGTAGGTCAGATTTAGCTCATATAACTTTTTCGCCAGCTGGTTTCTGACATTCGAACTGGTGTAAATACATGTACATACATACCTCACACAATGAACAGTCATAAACAGCACTTGGGTTAACAGTAAAAGCTAAATCATTCGATGAAAAACTGCATGCAACAGCAGCGACGTGGCTCATGACCTACTTATATCTATTTGTACTGAAATCATTAAAACTGCCAGCTTTCTGCAGTCACTAATTAATAAAGTAGACTGACTCATTTCAGAGGTTGCAAAAAATGCCATATGAACCGAGTTCGAACCATGGAAACCCACTTGTACAAGTTTGCCAGCATTAGCTGATGTCCGAGAATCACATGACAGAATATTGTACATTTAACAGATCATGAGGGATGTAAGATATGCTGTGATATCCTGTTGTGTTAACCGACGCTTTGATGCTGTAAAGGATCTCTGTCAGATGCTGCATGAGTATCTCTACAAACAGTTGCTCATCTCTCACTACCCTGGATGGGTAAGAATCACAACGTTGCTAACCTGTGTTACTGTTCAACTTACAAAGTATTGCTGAGTATTCTGTGTGTAACAGTGTAATGCAACACACGAGTACTGATGATTAGTATGGTGTGTGGAAAGGGTCTCGGAGTAATAGGCTAGGCCTACTTCCAATTACATGCATGTTAGAAGACTGAACATTGATTGTATGGTCAATTATTGAACTGCGGGTTGGCTGCTAATGTAGGATTTTCACCACAATAGAATATGCCCTCATTCAGATGTAGTACCTTGAAGTATAAAAGTCTAAAAATGCGTTTCACAACTATCATACCTTAGAACTACTTGCTCTTTGCATGATTTCAGTATGCTACCATAGCCAAAGCACAAATCTTATGTCAAGCAGAACTGGATATCAAAATGAAAGAAAGACTTGAAAAGTCAATTTTAGATAAGTCAGCTGGTGACTCAACGAAAGATTCCCTTCCTAGTCCAGATGAATCGAAGGAATGAAGCAAAATTTTCTTCTTGGTTACTATAGCGACTGTTTCGTATCATGTTCAATGAACTATCGACATGCATCCCTGTATTTACTCTTTCACTGAACTTCAAAATTAGAATCATTCAAATAAAACAATCAACAAAATAATATAAACTGCTGTCAGTGCTTTATGCTCTATATTATTACCAGGAAATCATCCAACATGACTTGGCACTGCATCTGTCATAGCTAATCTTTATGGAACACTGACTCTTGGACTGGGATGGCAATGATTTTGTTTGCTATACTCTGGACAGAGATAGCCTTAGGTAAAAGCATCCTAGAGTATTGCGATGAAGCATTTTTCTCTGATAATTTTTGCAAAAAATGGTGAAATTGTCATTGAAAAGTCGAAATACTCAAAAAAGTTTTACATTCAACTCTCAAGACTGAATAGTAAAATATTGCAACCAGATCCGGTCTAGGCCAGAAGGGCTATTGACCTGGGACTTTGCTTAGCCCCACGAAACCATCTCTAGCTCATAGGCACACCTGAGTTTCTGGCACAAAAAAAAGGATTTTGCTTTTAGCCCAGGTTGCTGTGTTCGTGAATCTGTGACAGATGTGTACCGCAAAATATTTTAGCGAGTTGTCCTATGCCCGAAATTTAGATCGCAAAGGCACTAGCTGTGTTTGTGTATTTATGGATAGAACTTATATGGATATGTATGTAAATACGCCATTGGGTGATATTCAGAGTCATACAAAATTCATAAAAAGCCATTCAAGCTGGAGTTCTGAGAAAGCTGGCTGGATAAACAGTGATACTACTAAAATACTGAGAATAGCTTTGACAGTGTTCCAAGCTTAGGTAAACAATGTAATAATGCTACAATCTACTGATGCAGCAACTGTATGTTTGGGAACCAAAGGCAAGTTTAATTTGACACTTCTTGTAAGTATAAGAACACATGGTTCTCTACATGTGTTAATACAGTTAATCTATTTACAGAGTGCTGAATCAACGTTCAATTCAGTTAATAAGGGTTGAATATCAGCTTTTAGCGAATCCACTTATACCTTAGTGATCTTTGAACTTCAAGAAATCTATGATTGCCTATTAGATTGGCTGCGATAGAAAACTAGAATAGTCAAGGTTAGTGGTGATTGATGGTATACCCACCACTAAAATAGGCCTACACTCTAATAGGTACTACCCTGAACCTTCAGGTGCAGTGTGTCCCCTCAATTGGGATACAGAAATACAAATGAGGTTGGGGTTTTTACACTTGAAGTCTTGACCTACAGGTAAGTGTAAGTGACGGATCATCATCATCGGTGTTGCCATTGGGTTACCTAATCAAATTGGTCAGATTAGTTGCCTCATTACAGGTTAACCTCGGGTTTACAAACAGTTTATGTGCTGAGAGCCACTGATTATCAGAGGTTTCATCACTGACGGAACACAGAGCAGCTGTATTAGGCCTATAGCTATAACAATAAATCACATCAGTTAAAACAAAAGTTAAACCAATATAATCCATTGTTATAGGGTCCAATATATCTGCTCATATTACTTTCACAGTCAATAGCGTTCATGTAGTGCATGAATCTACAAAACTTATAGAATAGAATTGAAAATATATTTTAACCACATTCAATAGTTTGCAAGAATGAAATTGCAGCAAAGTCTAATTATACAACAATTAACAAGTACATGTAAGTATTTAGAAAATGAGGCATTAGTCGCACAAAAATTTTGAGTATTTTTACAAAGTTAGTAGAAACTAACATTGTTCCAAGGAACTGAATTATTTAATGTTATTAACACAATTATCGGTTATCTGTGATGAAATTATACCTGTAATTACAAAGAGCTTGTTGACCAAGCTACATAGTCAATTTACATTGCATTTTAATCCATAGATACTAGGATATGAATGATCCATTGGGTACTGATGGCATACCAGTGCCAAACACAGAGCAGGTTGTTGGACTCTATTTTATGGAGAGGTAAGTTCTAACCTTTGAGATCGATTGTCATCTTGTGAGGCTTGACTGGTCATTCGACCATTCAACCAGTGGGTCAGGTGCCGGCGAGGGGGGTACATCTGTTGGCACAACACTTAGTTCCCGTACAAAATTTCTGTGAGCTCACTGCCTAGTGAGGCACATTTTAAGGTGTTTCAGATCAGTATTATACAGTCTCAAACCTATCGATACTAACTCTAATGTTTAAGTAGAGGATTCACGCTCCCCCTTCTCTGATACAAGTAGTCAGTTGCAGTAGAGGATTTCCAAAGTTTTTCAGGTGCTTTACTGCCTTTTACTCTGAAAGTTTGCATGATGATTTTCTTTTAAGCTCAATATTTTAATTAACCAAGCACCAAAAAGGCATTTTTATTTCTAGTAATACAATGTAGTGTCAATACTAATACCGCTACTAACTGGGTCAACTACTAAAGTTAATGCAGACTAGTTACTAGTACTGTGTAGGGTACTTTTGGGGAATAAATTATACATGAGCTACTTGCATTCAACAGGCATTTAAAATTCTAATTTTAGAATTGGAAAGAAATTTGCAGACCGAGGATTATCCAAAGAAAAGGTAGCAGATGTTGCTAAAAGGCTGGAAGTAAAAGATCATCCACTTTGGTCCAATTACGTGACTGCACTCAATTCAATTGGTGAGGAAATTAAAACCTTGTAATTTAAGATTGTGATATACGCATTATTAGCCCCTATGCCTACAAACAATTTAAACACTGTAGCACTAGTACCATTTATCAGGACATGTACCAAAACAACTACATTTGTAGTACCGAGTTTAGGTTGCAATGACTGTATGCTGCAGTTAAATAGCAATAGGTTGTAATGTCTATGACTGACCCTGACCTTATTACAACAGATAAAAACTCAAGTAAACAAGATTGCTTTCTGTGCTCTGGGAGTCATCTACTTTCAATGGCTATATAGCACATGTACATGTTTATGTATAATCCCAATGTATGTAGTCAAAGCACTAACTGTTGGCGTGGTCAAAGCACTAACTGTTGGCGTGGTCAAAGCACTAACTGTTGGCGTGGTCAAAGCACTAACTGTTGGCGTGGTCAAAGCACTAACTGTTGGCGTAGTAGCGATCACAGCACATGTAATACCAGCAATCGCAGTCATACTTTGCTGTATCTCATACATGGGCTTGTGCTGTAGAGACTGCCAGGTATGTAAAGACTGGAAAGATTTCCCGCTATGGCATGGTTGCATATTATTCTCAGAAGCTTTCTGATGAGAAGCTGAACATGTTTATCTTCAATAGTGAACCCATTCGGCAGCTTGTGCAGAATGACGAGCCAATAGTGGACATGGAGTTCATTTCTGTGAGTGCTTTCAGTACTAGAAGTATTCTCTACCATAATTGTGGTGCACAAAGAATTATGGCTTAGATTAGTCTATCAACTAATTTTACTTCTCTAGTTAATTTAAAAAACTAATGCGAAGTTCGAATTTCATTGGGATGTGTGCCATTGATCAGTTACCCGACCAAGAAGACGATCATCCAGACCGTGTTAAATGTCCGCCATATTTTGAACTGTGTAATAATGGGCTTGAATTTTGTTGGGGCTACTTTATAATTTTCTACATTTCAGAGAATGACTTTCATTAGGCAGCTAGCTTTAGAGAGTGCTCTCTCTGGTAATCTCCAGAGAGTTAAATACTTGGCTGACCTCCTCTCCAGGTGCATCTCCAAGGAACCTTTCTTTAGGTGCATTCCATCATGGGTAAGTAGAGTAGTACACTTTAGAGTGAACACAATCACAACATTTCATGATACATGTCACACTTTTACACAATAAACAATTGTACATTTAGAAAGTGACTCTTTTAAGTGGGAATCTGAATTATGACCTTTAAAGGGCAATTTTGAGCATTTTTGAGTATCATTTGGGTATTTTTATTTGGTGAAATTGCTAATTTTGGCCTAGAGTAGCTAAAAAAGTTAAGATCCAATACATGAAAGCTTATGTGATTCTGAATCAGCATAGAAATCTGATTCAGATGGTTCAATAAAAAAATTACTGTCAGTACCCCTTACAGGATTACATTCGAATGTTCTGTACACGGTCCATTCTACCACAGCCCCTTAAAGGTGCTCAACTCATAAAGGTGGTGTGTTGGGGACAGGATTCTTTTGTCATATTATAATATGTAGGATGCAATGACATGTCGTAGCACAATTGCAATAACCACTGTTCATAGCAAGAAGACAATCTATATAATATACAGATCGTCTTCTTGTTATGGACAGTGGTGAAAGCTAAATATTTTCAATACAATTTATTTATTAGCACGTTATATACAGGTCAATAGTATATTATACTACTGACCTGTATATAACGTGCTAATAAATATTGTATTGAAAATATTTAGCTTTGGAAGATGTGTCCACAACATTTACTGTAGCCAGATAATGAGTGGGTTGGTAGAAAGCAGGGCAGACACTGAGTGTAGTGCGCTGGCATATGTAAATGTAATACACACACATATCTGCAGAATATTAAATTAGTCTCATGGATAACAGTAGTGGTCTCATTTGGTTGCCGGTTAAAAAAAAGTGTGTTCACTATCATGCTAAACGTCTTTTGAGTGGATCCAAATAGCATTAACAATTATGCGCTGTGGATGACAAAAAATACATGTGAATTACTGTAAAAGCATTTAGTTATGTTTCGGCACAATATAGTACAGATGATTATATAAACTTACCAAATGTTCACAAATATTATTATTACAGCAGACAGCTATGGTGGTCTCTGGTGACACCAATATAGACGTATTTTGTTCATATTGACCGCAGTCCAATGAACAAACTTTTATTGTTCTTTTGTTCTAGTAATGCGCGTTACTTGTTGCTTTACATCATCTACATGTTGTATGACAGCACAGCAGCATGAAATCTTATTCATAGTATGCTTCCATGCCATGCATAATTGGTTCTATCATATTTCTACTGTTCTATCAGTTTTTATTTTCTGCAGTTTCACTTCTTGGAGCGGAGCACGCGCATCTCAATGTGTGTAGCTAATTCTGATGGGGGCAAAAATCTAAATGGAGCTTTACTGGACATTATAGTTGACACTGATATTGGAACTCCATCCAGTATTGCACCATTTGAAGAAAGGAAGGCACGACCGCCAAGGTCAAGAAAAGGGATGCCCTTCATAATTAAGGCACCACCAAGACCTAGTCAACCGAAAGCTTGTTGCGGACCACCACCTTCACCACCAAAGTCACTTTTAACAGAGTTTAATCTATCACCATCTCCATCTCCAGTAATGTATTCAGATGAGGAAATGATTGAAGCAGGTGACCATAGCAGAGATGACGAAATTATTTTAGAGCCAATAATTTCGAGCTCAGATGAATCTCTTCCAGAACAAAGTCAACCATCAGTCAAAGAACCAAAGTCACCTTCAGTTGAAAAGTATCGCTCACCCTCTCCAGCACATGCCAGAAAAGATAGTAGCAGCGGCGACAGCATCATTCTAGATGACATGGAATGGACCGATGAGGATTCCTCTCCATCACCGGTCAAATCTGGTTCCTCAACAAAAGGGGCAAGTAAATCCTCTCCCAAGAGTGCATTACTTTCTAAAGCTGTGTCACTGAAGTCACCGCCAGTTGAAAAATATCGATCTCCTTCTCCACCGCGTGTCATTCAAAATTTAGCAGCTACAACTGATGTAGACATGACAAACATGGCTACCGAGGAGACACATGGCTTACCAATAAAGTCTCCACTGACACCCCAAACCCCATCTCCATTCAGGAAAAAATTTCCAACAGCTAGCAATACACCACCACCATCACAACCACCACCACCAACGATATCATCACCAGTGAAATTGGGTTCCCCTATTAAAGGGACGAATAAATCATCACTCGAGAATGCCTCCTCTCCCAAAACTGTGCTGCTGAAATCACCACCAGTTGAAAGATATCGATCTCCTTCTCCACCGCGTATCATTCAAAATTTAGCAGCTACAACTGATGTAGACATGACAAACATGGCTACCGAGGAGACACATGACTTACCAATAAAGTCTCCACTGACACCCCAAACCCCGTCTCCATTCAGGAAAAAGTCTCCAACAGCTAACAATACACCACCACCACCACCAACGATATCATCACCAGTAAAATTGGGTTTCTCTCTTAAAGGAACGAGTAAATCATCACCCGAGAGTGCTTCCTCTCCAAAAACTGTGCTGCTGAAGTCACCACCAATTGAAAAATATCGATCTCCTTCTCCACCTCGTGTCATTCAAAGTTTAGCAGCTACAACTGATGTAGACATGACAAACATGGCTGCCGAGGAGACACATAACTTGCCAATAAAGTCTCCACTGGCACCCCAAACCCCATCTCCATTTAGAAAAGTGTCTCCAACAGTTAGCAATACACCACCACCACCACCAGCGACATCATCAACTAGAGCACCTTCACCAGTCAGACAAAATATCTCACCAGCATCACCGTCAGCTAGAAGTCCTTCGCCGACAAGAGCAGCATCACCAACAAGAGGGCCTACACCAATGGAGCGACATTTACCGGAAATCAGTGATATTTCACCAATAAAATCACCAGTCAGAAGTCCCTCACCAAGCAGTCGATATTCACCAGCAGTCAGTGATATTACACCAGTCAAAATTTCATCACCAACTAGACCAGTTTCACCAACAGCTAGAGCGCGTTCACCCGTTAAGAGATTTCCAGAAGAATCAATTGCCGCTCGTGAAGCAAAGTTACACAGGTTGCCTACAGCCACTGTGCTACCACAGAGAATTGCTCCAGCCCCTGTGTCACCACCAGCATCACCTCCACCTCCAGGATCACCTCCAGCTGTTAGGTCACCACCAGGATCACCTCCACCTCCACCTCCAGGATCACCTCCAGCTGTTAGGTCACCACTAGGATCACCTCCAGCTGTTAGGTCACCAGTATGGTCACCTCCATATTCTTTGTCATCGGGAAGGTCATCCTCATATTCTGTGTCACCGGGGAGATCACCTCCAGGTACCGTCTCACCGGGGAGCTCACCTCCAGGTACTGTTTCACCGGGGAGCTTACCTCCAGGTACTGTCTCACCGGGGAGCTCACCTCCAGGTACTGTCTCACTGGGGAGCTCACCTCCAGCTGCCATGCCACCACCAAGATTAGTCGCCTATTCAGCTTCCCCACAAGAAGAGTCATCTGATGAAGAGTCCTTGTAGTCAGTTAAATATGCATCTCAATAGGATTTCCAATAAATGTTTAATGGTGTGTTACTGTTTAGTTGCAGTTACAAATAAAATTATTTTCGCATGTCAGAACATTCACAACAGTGAAAGCTGCCTATCAGTTGGGTATATGTATGTACATACATTTATGTAATAATACATGTGCATACATTTGTGTATAGTACATGTACAATGTACAGTGTACATACATTTGTGTATAGTACATGTACAATGTACAGTGTACATACATTTGTGTATAGTACATGTACAATGTACAGTGTACATACATTTGTGTATACATGTACATACATTTGTACTACTAAACTGTGTGAAACTGTGAAACATAATAGCATATATAGACTAGAATGCAGATTGGTCAATATACAGTAATTGAACGAGTACACTGTAGGACTGGTTTGATTCATTGTACTTTAAGTGGGTTATGGCAGACTCCCTACATCACAGAACTGATGTCTTTCTCCAACTTCATATAAGGGGTCTGTCTCTAAACCCTTACATACCTGTGGGAAAGAATATTTCGTTATAAATAATCAGTCCTCAATTACAGTATATTGATCAATCTGCATTCTAGTTGAAACGTACTAGCTACAAGGTAATTGTATTGGGAGCTAGGTAAGAGGGCTAAGGTTAAGGGGATAGGTAAGGTTATAAGGATAGCTTGGAGATAGCTGAGAGATAGCTGGAGACCTAAGGAGAAGGGGACCTTTTATTGCTGAGATTGAATGAGAGAGGTATAGGAGACAGACTAACATTACAGGCTAAGGATATATTAAACTTTGTGAATCTTAAAAAATAAAAGCCATCTTCTGTTCATTTTGTAAGTTATCCGCCCATGGAACTAGTCCTTACCTCAAACCCGAATCTCAACATATAGACATCTCTTAGCACACAATTATTAACTCTTAATTCCTGCAATATAAATACATGTAATTGTGTCTGCATAATAGTATATATTACACTGTGTAATTATTTAATAGTGAAACAGCAGAACTTGTTTGGCAATATAAATAATACTAGGACATATTCGTTGATTTTTTATTTTTGACATTTCAATTCCCATCCTCGTAACATTGGCAGAGAGACTGTGTTTTTATACTCATAAATGGATAGTCCATCATTCATTCTCTCCTATGAAGAATAGATACCAAGACCGACATTAACATAATATCTGGAACAAAAATACTACATATACATGTATGTTGTCTTGTACCACACTCTAGTTAAACTCTTATCAACATATTCAAACATTACTTAAAATCAGAAGTTGTCCTTTCTCAGTGACTGGGTTCTGAGAGAGGACCATTGTTACCTCAGCATATCTGCATATGAACATGTACACCCATGCACATACACGCACATACAAGCACACTGTCGTTGGATGAGTAGACTACTATGTACTATACTCCTTTATGGGGGAGAGGGGTGGCGCATTTATTCTGTGTATGTTATGTAAAACAGAGCAATTCTGACACTCAACTGGAATTAGAAGTACAACACACAGTAAGCTTCACTGCAGTGCATAGTAATTATCAAAATTGCTTAGATGAGTTTCATATTTGTACTACTCGCAGTAGTGACTGATATTAAAAATTTGTCCTAGTTTTCTTGGCTCATTCTTGCTTAAATATGGCAGTATTGGAAAGAGTACTTGAATAAAAATCAAGCTACATGGATGACTAGTAGGCAAAATATTATACCAATTCATTTCTCAGACTACACACTAACCTTATACAGTGCATGCAGCTAGCAGAATTAATTAGACAATTACTTTAACAATTTTCATGCCATTTATTATTTTAACGATGCCACAGTTGAATTTGTTCAGTTCAAAAAAACAATGAGCTTTTAGTCTACCAGTTGATGAGTTGCCCTTCTGTCCAGTGACTGACTGGTAGTCAGTCAGCCAGCTGTTTGGCTATGGTCAGTTACTTGATTCAATCCTGGTCTATCAGCTGTTTGGTCCTGGTCTGTAAGCTGATTGGTTAATGCAGTTCAATAGTATGATCAGGGGCAGTTTGACGGTCAACCAATGAAGGTGCATTTCTCCGTTGCAAGTAAACTGATGTACCTATAGGTTGAGACATGATGCGTGGACAAGGTGCATGCTCAGAGTTATGCATTATATTTATTGTGGCACTCCCAAATATTTCAGTTCTGAAAGTACTGCTGACATCCACTCCCCTTATTGAAATTTGTGCATAATCTAACTACGTAGGTATATCTAATAACAACATTAACATACTAATACTACTACACTGTATATGGTAGATGTAGCAATGCAGTATTTATAATGTAAACAATGGCGATCACATTGTAGTATCAACCATTTTTATCATGCACACTAAATTCCTGTAATAATTATTTTACAAAAGTTTTAAGCAATGTTTAACTGTGCCTTAATCTGTTTATATAAGCTACATGCAAATTGTTGTATTATGCAAACTGATAGACCTACTGCCGCATGATGGATTATAGCATAATAAAAGTAATATAGTTAGATCTGAAGACATACCGAATGCAACTCCCATGGCACAGGCTATAGTAGATAGGATTGTTGCTTGAATAATTATGGCCTTCAGGTTAGTTCGGCCAGGTCTCACTGTAGAAGTTAATTGACCAGCCTTTCCTGCATTGATATCTTCAGTAGGTAATGCTGTGTAATCACTCCATAGTATTCCTCTCGATCCATTGCTAGATAATCACATAAGATAGTATTAGAAAGAGGTAGCACAGTGGGTTAGAGGGCTGAAGGTCCAGCTGATGTCTACTTACTACTGGGTCTTTGTAACACAGGTGTGCTCTGACCTGCCTACAAACTGAGAACAAAAAACTTGGCGCAGCCATTGCAGCCGTGTATATGTACCATCAATTTTATCGTCGGTGCCTGTCACTGAGTGATACTGTAAAATAGTAATTTTAACCCATCTTTATAGTGTTAGAAATGCCAAATCTGTAAGAAATCAAATAAGGACCAGCTAACAGATCACTGAGACGATTGATCATCTGACCAATCTGCTAGTAGCTAAATTGTCTCCACACATTTCCTGCTCATTACATAAAAGTATAATGTTAATTGTAATGAACTTTTAGATGATTTTGGATCAGGTAACTTCATAAATACGATCGTTTATAGTGTATGATAGTTTGAAGCTTTATTGAAATAGTCGTCCTGCATAATACAAGCAAGCTAACCATGTTTTTTCTCTGTTGAAATGATGATGAACATTATTAGCACCACAGTGGTGGCAACTCTAAATGGTAACTCTGGGTAAATTGGAAAATAGTGTGAAGTTAACTGCTAAAACTGTTGAAGAAACAAGGTGTCCCGACAAGTCCTATAGTAATTATATACATGTACTTCATTCTATCTGCTTCAGCTGGTCACTGATACAATCTGTAGTCATGTAGTACACCTTTACCTTGACAAGCATGTAGGTTCCGTTCGCATCTGTTTACAATACTTCTCCACATCTGCTGTTGATCTCCATGTGGGAGGTTCGCTGCAACCACTATGTGTCACTTTGTTCTGAATATATAGTATCCATACCAAGTGACAACCGCAAGATATTGGATTACGAGACATATTAAAGTTGCTGAAATTAGATGAGTTGTTGAGAAGAGGCAGCAGCAAACAGTAACTCAGCATCTACAAGAAATCCAAGAAAGGTTTTGTCAATCGTCTTCACTCATACCAATAACCAGTGGGTACACTGGTGCATGTGATCTTACAGATTGGTATTGTATAGCTATCCACTTAATCTTATAGTAGCTAAGAAATTAGTGAATTACTAAATGAAAAAAAGTATGCTCTAGTGAGATTCAACTTAAGACCCTATGAATGATAGTCCAGCACTCTACCACTACATGATCAGGCCTACGGTGACTGTATAGGGAAAACTAGCAATTAAAATGAGGGTACACCGTAAAACCACTAAAACTGAGGTGGGTACACACCGTATACTAGCATATAACCACACTCCGAACACTGCCAATTACATAGCTTATAGGCACAATGTCAAAGTTCCACATACGTATAATAAATTTGCTCCAATTGTGTCTGCCAAATCGTCTTCTGCCACAATAAGAGAAAATTTCAGGGTATTTTATAGGCTGCGATTCTGAGTGGAGAACAAAGTGTGTGGCCAGCGCTTAAGTTAATTCAAGTTTGCTCAACTTATATATACATGTACATATATCTGGTTTGGTTGCTAGAGAAGATACTAATATTCTATTGACCAAGAATTTAGTCAGCAAATTTATTTGAAAGTTTTTGCTGCCGTGTTTTCAGCCACCTATTTATTGGACCTCAGAAGCTGAAGCTTATGTGAGAAACAGGAGTTGGGTTCTGGCCGGAAGAGTTCACCTTCTACTGCAGGAGCGTATGGCTGTGAACTTGGGGTGTCAAAATCCACAATTTACTAATCTTTTACCTGACTTAAACTACGCCTCCATTAATATGGTTGTGTAGATTCCATGTTAAGCACATACCTTAATCTTATTATCAGCCAAATTCACTTTCTTCAGTCCCGGTTTATCTTCAAACACTTTTGGGGTAAGCGATTTGAGGAAGTTATCTGCAACGAAATTTGATCACATTTACTTGTACATGGTAAGCCTAATTATGTAGGTAGCATTTTTGAAAGACTTAACCATGTGGGCACCATTGCAGAGTGTGCAGCAAGCAGCATTAGTAGGAGGTTAATTAATGATTGCAGTAGTAATGTTTAGACTATACTAACCGGACAGATCTAGATTGACGAGGGAAGGTAATGTACCCAAGAGAAAGGATACAGACACCAAATGGTTTCCAGAAAGTTCTAGAACCTCTAGTTGAGTGAGATGTCTCACATGAACCACAGAGATGATTAGCAGTTGGTTGTGGCTGAGCTTAAGAACTCTCAGCTTGTTCAACCCTTTGAGGAACCCGAGTTCTGTAAGACAGTTCTCACTCAGATCAAGTTCCTTGGCCGAAGCTAAAAGTTTTAACAGCAGCTTCCCCTGACATAACTATTAAAAGTGTAAGCATACATGGTTTTGTTTGTACCACACCTACACTGATCAACGTTCCATGTACATGTAATATAAGATATCGACGATGAACCTATTTGAAGTTGGCTGGTTGAATTCAAGTCTAGGTCACATCCCTTGTCAAATCCAGGTATGGTTAAGCTTTTAGAAATCAATCTAGCTACATTGTACACAGTGCCATTCTAAAGTTTGAATTAAAAGTGCGTAGTTTAGCTGTTTAATTCAATGAGCCAATGCTACTGTGTAAATATTGTCTGCTTTAAACTCACACCTATATGGTTGGTACCAGTCTTCAGGTAGAGAGACTATTCCATTTCCCCTACTTTCTATCTTTCTCATACTGTATGGATATAAAGATTCAGAGTACCTAGACATTACAGGTCTGCTTCTGCAGTTGGGGACATCAGTGTAGCTGCTGTTAAACACAATGTTAGCCTTTGAATATGTTGATTCGTAGTCTGAATCTGACTCCCGTCTTCTCTATAAATATCCATGACGTGTGTATAAAGTACTGTTATGAATGCAGCAGACGACTGATGACTTGAGCAGTGCAACCTGATGGCTACTTAGCCTTGCTGTGTCTTATCATGCCTCAGCAGCCTCAAGGTTGTTATTCTGCTCCCTAGCTATCAGCACCACTTCAAATGATTAAAGCGTTTGAGAACTGAACAAGTGCTGTATATCAACAGAAAGCTAAAAATCAGGCGAACTTGCTCAAATGTTGGAATTGTCAATCCAGTAAAATGCATTTTCACAGTTGAAACTAAAAGAATACATATATTAATTTTGTAACTTGAAGTTATGCCCACAACAAAAACTCAAAACTTTGTTGCAAAAATAGGGGTATTACAGTAATTAATGATAAACCCATTAATCAAAGTTTTGTCATCCTATGTTGAATGACCTATGAACTTTGAATACAGCATAGGCTACAAACACCAATTAGCCTAAGTAGAATAGATATGATATGCCCTACCACTGTCTCCTCTTACTACTGCATGCCAGAGCCATACTCAATGGCTCTGCTGCATGCTATGCTGAAGTATAGCGACTAGACAGACTACAATACAGTATATGCACATGTAGAATGACAACTGTATGCACTATCACTGTATTTCCAGTCACTACAAGTTATTAATATTATTCGCAAAACCTTCCTCTACACAGTGTCCTGTTGTTGCATATTTATACAATGCACAAATGTGCCTACTTACATGTGCATAGCTCACCGTTTGTAACTCTAATAATACATTAACAATATCAGGTGGCACATGTAGGCACTAGTCTATATTTCTATGTACATATACATGTAAATGTACATTGGATTTTGTGTCATAGTGGATTGTACTGACACTTGTTGAATAGCCACCTCTAATTCCTAATAACCTTGCTTAATTATGAGTAAATGTTCAAAAAGATGAAAGCTTGGTAGCTTTAGGTAGCTAAATGTTATTATGAAAATTCTTGTAAACTAGATGATAGTATTAACATTATCATTTATTATTAGTTTATAACACTGCACATTAGCATTTATTAACACTTACAAATATTTATAGATTGTAACATATAATTATTTATT
Source organism: Bugulina stolonifera (assembly GCA_935421135.1). Classification (NCBI taxonomy): domain Eukaryota; kingdom Metazoa; phylum Bryozoa; class Gymnolaemata; order Cheilostomatida; family Bugulidae; genus Bugulina; species Bugulina stolonifera. Next base: position 5,232,815 of record OW285193.1, on the reverse strand, counting down.
AGGTGTACATGGATGTATTCATTTACAAATGTATTGTATTTTACATTGTATAAATAATGGGATATACTTGCACATGCAGTGGACACTAAAGTGCTCCATAGCCTGATGGCTGTCAACTGTGCTGTTAGGTGCAGTAGTAGAGGAATTTTTATAGCATTAGATCCTTAATTGTTGTTGGGTGGTCAGCCCATAGCCTAGGCCACAGCTTTAGTTCACAAACAGTGTAAGAGGGAACACAGGTCTTATTATTGTGACTACTGACTGTACTACACATTGATAGATATAACTATGTAGGCATTATGAAGTCAAAAATTACAACAGTGTGGTGTGGATGAATTTCAAATTGTATAACCCCCATGTGCTTTAGGGTAAAGGGACATTTCGAAAAAGACAGTCCGAAACAGGACGTTTCACAACCGGTCAGTTCGAAACAGGACAGTTCAAAACTGTGTAGATTGCATTAAGAGGAACACACTCACAGATCATTAATTTTAATTATTCAAGTAAAGAATAATATTTAAAAAAAAATGAAGTGAAATCTGGTATTTGGGGTTAGAGGTTTTGAACTGTCCAGTGTTGAACTATTCAGTTTCGAAACGTCCTGTTTCGAACAGTCGCAAATTCATGCTTTAGATAGGTCTCCCCCCCCCCCACTTGAACCCACACACTAATAAGAATTGCTATACATTTTTGTATTCTGAACATGTATATTGTGTCAAGTGTCAAAGATAATTTACATTGTAGTGTGCTACTGCAGTCCAATTTCATTCAAGTTGTCTTTCACATTGCCCAATGCATGAGAATTAATACTGATGACTACTCAAGTTTGACTTGGGTGTTTTAAATAATAATTGCCTAAATCCTCTTCCCTATGGTCTGTACCCTACCTGATGAATAGTGTTATCATGATGGTAGGCTAGGCTGGTAGTTTGAGCTACCAGTCACCATATTTATATAATGGATTACTATTGTATTCCTTTGGCTTGTATGCCTATGGAAAACTCTGGCTATATCAAGATCATACACACAGACCACAGTGATGTACAAATAAGGAATACAGTGGTAGTTGAAATAAAAGTTTGCATGTGATTGCTTGTAACAAGTTCACATTCTCACCCAAGTCCTGTGTGGCTAATTAATACATGTAACAATAAATAGCCATTCTCAAAGCACAGAGTGATTAGAATAGGCATGTAGAGCATAGCACATACATATAAATTACAGGCTCTGATAAATCACTGTGACACAGTGATGATTGATGGCCACCTACACTCTTACATTGTAGTATAGCTAGTAGGCCTTGTCAACATAAGTACCTATGCTGTGCCTCACTATTGAAATTCCAAGGCAGCTAAAGTAATTAGTCAAAAACCCTTTTCACCACAGTGTTTTTGCTCAACAATATCAGCTTACAGTAATGCCCCTATAACAGGCCTGGTTTTCACCTAGGGTCTAAAAATGTGGTAGAGGCAACAAATCCCTAGAGACCTTTGGAGACCCTTGGCACCCCCAACTCCTTAACTAAAGGCTCATTTGGAATGACAACTCCATAATTTCATTGAAAAATGCTGTTTTTGAGCATTTCAATGATGTATAACACTTGTTCAGTTCTCAAACGCTTTAAGGTAAGTAATAATATGTATGTTTTAATTCAAAACAATTATTTTGCACTGAATGAAAGTATAATATAGTATTGTAATGGTACGCACAGTCGTCTCCTACACCTGACACTCATTATTGTATGCATATACATGTATATATCTGCTTGTAATTTACTATATGTGATTGTATATACTTGTATGATTATTACTAAGTCTTTTAATGCCTTTTATACCCATGTACAGAGGCCCGACCTCTCAGAATCTATTGATATTCATTTTGTACATGAATTGGATCATTATAAGCAACTTTTGTAGAACCCGACCTATTTTGGGTCGGCTGTCGGGCTTCCGGCGGCCATGTTGTTGTGCAACTTCCGGACGACCTTACGTCGTCTTTTCCCGACACTACGTCAGGCGGAAGTCCTTATACTATATAAAGGGCATTGTTTCACTGTTCATTGTCTCAGTCTTCACTTGGCTTTCAATAAAGACACATCTATACTTGATACAGAGACTTTCACTTCCTTTTGTCAGGTCATTCGCTTAGCGAACCGCCTACTAGGTCGGATCACTCTCTTTCAACGTATAGTCTGAAGGTCAGACTTGGGACCAGATGGGTCGTCTCTGGTAGTTATTGGGCTACTGAGACCGCTCGATCTTTCATGTAATGCGAAGTCCTATTACCACTCATAGGCACTTCATTTCTGGGTCGATAGTCGTCCAAGGACGACCGCACCAAATCACAGAAACCATTACATTGGTGGCAGCGGTGGGATACTAAGGTCGTACTCTTACGATACGAAGCGAAGGAAGGTGACCTCGGCCTCGGGAAACCCGACCGACCTCATACTTCAATACTTCAACGGCGATTAAGGACTCGGACCCGGGAACCCTTTTACGAGAAGGTGACAAACGCTAAAGTGCACCCATAATTCTCGTGGTTCCGCTGGATGTAGCCCGACCTACGCCGGATCTTCAATCAAAGACCGACCTCGGATCCAGAACAGATTGACGGTACTCAGTACGTCGAATAGGCCGACCCGGCCTAACAAAACAAAACAGTTAACTCACTACCCGACACCCTACCGACATGGACCGAATAAGGAACCTGCTTCAGCAGGTAATGTACCACACGGAGCAGGAACCCGACACATTCAGCTATGACGGACAAGAGGACGTAGAACTCTTCATAGAAGACTTCACGGCTATGGCAGAGCGTTGCAACTGGAATGACAAAGCACGCCTCATACGGCTTAGAGCCGCCCTACACGGGCCCGCACAAGAGTGCGGACGACCCCGATCAGTCGAAGAGATATTTTCCCGACTGAGGGGGCAGTATGGACTATCTGCCAGAGAAGCCCGCTGGAAGCTGTCCACCATGGAACAGCCCGCCCACACGTCACTCAAAGAGTATGCAGCTCTCATCCGCCGACTGATGGCGATAGCTTTTGAAGGAGCACCCCCTGCATCTTTGGACGAATGGACCCTTGAGAAGTTTTGCCTCACGGTCCACAACGACGGCCTGCTTTGGTACTATACATGGTTACAGCCCAATGATATGGAAGAAGCGATCGAAACAGGGACAGCTTTCCTGAAGAACCACGACCGCAGGACCAATCCTCGTAAACAACAAGAAGAGCTTCCCGCTGACCTCCTACGGAAAGCCCTACATACCCTCCTACAGAAATGTCAAGAAGCGGAAGGCGGACCGACGGTCACACCGGAACCCGTCTCAGTAGACGTACCCATTCCTACTAAAGCCGACAGAGACACCAAACCAGGAGAAGGTGGACCAAACCACAATGGTCGTCCACAGAGGCCGACGGATACATCAGAACCCGTCCCAGTAGATGAACCTATACCTACTAAGGCCAAACCAGGAGAAGGTGGACCGAACCACAATGGTCGTCCACAGAGGCCGACGGATACATCAGAACCCGTCCCAGTAGATGAACCTATACCTACTAAGGCCAAACCAGGAGAAGGTGGACCAAACCACAATGGTCGTCCACCTAGGCCGACGGACCCATCAGAACTCGTCTTAGTGGAAGAACCTATACCCACTAGCCCTAAAGACAAGAGTAGCCACTCCAAGCAGGAGACCCCACGTGTAGCTAGCCAATCACACGTCAGGCCGACGGTGTCACACACACCCGTCAAAGTGGAAGAACCTATACCCACTAGGCCAAAGCCAGGCAAGAAACGACTCCACCCAAAGCCGGACACCACAGAAGTGATCAAGGATCACCCCCAAGGCTGAAAGGACGACTCAACAGTCCTACTAAGTCGGACCAGACCTCACAAGGCAACCCCGACACGTCCTCAACGCAGAAGGACCGGCAGGATCTGGCCATGCCCAGACCTGACACTAGTCAGCAACTGATTCCCAACCAAACTCAGTATACCCCGACGGACGACTTATCGTGTATAGAACTGCCAGACACTACAGTCCAAGTCCGCGGCCTGAGGATCGACATGGGACAACCCGTGCTGGACCAAACAGAAGAGCTACCTCTGAACCTCTCGAAGAATGTTCAAGTTTCAACAGCCCGACCTGATCCAGAGGACGCGAAATATCGCGTAGCCGACCTCAGAGACATAATCCCAACAACGGAGATACAGTCTATACTGCCAGCAGTTCATATACTAAGAGCGAAGTGTTCTTTTACGGAATTCAGCATTGCCGAACAAGTTCAGCCGAAGATACAGATTGCCGAACTCTCGAAATCCCATAAAGCGGATGAGAAGCAATCGAAGGCAAACATTGCCGCGATCCCGCGCTTACTTGACGAGTCAAACAAAGAAAATGTGCCTGAGGCATTGCCTACAATTGAGCCAATTGCTCATCCCTCGGCTAGTATAAATACGACAGCCCACAGACGAGTAGTCCTTTCTCGTCCAGCTCTTCACCAGGATACATGTATCCCTACATGTGATAACCTCTGCACTCTTGCTAGTGATACTGGTGAAGCTGAAGCTAGTAAACACAGTCGTATCCTTTCTCCTTCTCGTATGGACGAGACGGCTACTCTTTCCAATACGGATCACTCCAACCAGCCTGTCTTCACAGCTGAAGGTAAGCAAATAGCAGTGTTACAAGTAAGGACCAAACCAGAATTAGAGGTACAACCTACACCTGTGGGACTGTCAGGCATGAATTCTCTCTCCCTCCCCACTCGGCATAGACCAGTCGGGACAGAGGAGGATTCCCCTGAACACTTCCACAGGAAAGAACATGAGTTAGAAGGCGGAGGCTACACATCCAATGAATTGTGTGTTGTAGACATCTCTCCCCTACGGAAGACGCTCACGCCAGACGGCACGCCTCCACCTACTCCTCCTCCTGTCACCTCTACACTGAAGTTGGCCACAATCAAGCTGCATAAGCTCACTGATAAGTTGCCTCTCGAGTCATCCCAACACTCCGGAGCCACTAAGCCATGGATAAGCACCTTTACGCAGCAAGCCCGAGACGACTTGGCAAGAAGGAGCCAACCTAATCTCAAGTGTGCGAAGTGTGGCTTTTCCGGAACCCTCAAAAGACTGAATATATATATCTGGCAACACTTTGCACGTTTCTACTGCCGATGTGGACGTAGCTCCGTCAGCCGGGATGCACTAGGTCACCACTTCAGTCGGAGATCCAGGATCTGTGGGAAACGTCTCTTCCTCACAGATGGGCCCAGCTATCCCGCACTCATGGAATGGTGGGGCGTAAAGGATCCCCCACCATTCCTACCATGTCGTCCTACCATGGACGGGCAATCAGGAATCAACAAGCCAGTCTACTTGCCTAGTACCTCCTCTACCCGGAAGCGGCCTCCTAAAAGACGACACAGTCCTCCCCCTTCTCCTGAGCGGACACCTGACTCCGCACCATCGGATACTGCCTCCTCCTCTTTCTCGTCGCCTACCACTACTGCTGGACCTTCCCCCTGGCGACCCATCACTAGCACCTCCAAAGTACGGGCCACCTCTCTTGGCCGACGCGGACGTCTACCATCCTGGAAGACACGGCCTGCTCCTAGAAAGAGCATGCCTACTACTCAATCAGGCACTCTATATGAAGGCTCCCCTCCTAAGGTCTCATGTGCAGCTTCTCCTGTTCTATTGATTGAACCCCTGCAGACTAGGCCGACATTAGAAGTTTCGCCACACTGCTCTCCACAAGTGCCCACCAGAAGCCTGTCCCGAGCCTCTCCAGACTCCCCTGCCGTCCCACTCCCACCACCTGCATCTCCTGTACCAATCCAGTCGAATGCCACATGTCCTGCATCTCCGGATCCGTCACTCATGCTTTCACAGCAGCTTGCTGACCTCAAGCCACAGATCCACTACCTTGCCAGTCGACAACAAGTGGGGGACACTCTACGCCAGCACTTAGAACCGCTATACACTCGAGAAATAGCTCTTCGTGCATTAGCCAACCAGTACTTGGAACACCCTCAGCAACTCCAACTGATACAAGCAGATTTGGATGTAGTTTCCAGAGAGTCTACGCTATACCGTACCCTTACTAACTTGACACTAGAGACACCTATGACCTAGTGTGAGGGGGCTGTGTAATGGTACGCACAGTCGTCTCCTACACCTGACACTCATTATTGTATGCATATACATGTATATATCTGCTTGTAATTTACTATATGTGATTGTATATACTTGTATGATTATTACTAAGTCTTTTAATGCCTTTTATACCCATGTACAGAGGCCCGACCTCTCAGAATCCATTGATATTCATTTTGTACATGAATCGGACCATTATAAGCAACTTTTGTAGAACCCGACCTATTTTGGGTCGGCCGTCGGCCATGTTGTTGCGCAACTTCCGGACGACCTTACGTCGTCTTTTCCCGACACTACGTCAGGCGGAAGTCCTTATACTATATAAAGGGCATTGTTTCACTGTTCATTGTCTCAGTCTTCACTTGGCTTTCAATAAAGACACATCTATACTTGATACAGAGACTTTCACTTCCTTTTGTCAGGTCATTCGCTTAGCGAACCGCCTACTAGGTCGGATCACTCTCTTTCAACGTATAGTCTGAAGGTCAGACTTGGGACCAGATGGGTCGTCTCTGGTAGTTATTGGGCTACTGAGACCGCTCGATCTTTCATGTAATGCGAAGTCCTATTACCACTCATAGGCACTTCATTTCTGGGTCGATAGTCGTCCAAGGACGACCGCACCAAATCACAGAAACCATTACAGTATAACTATAACTGCTCACTGTTTACAACAATCTGAACATCTCTTATAAGCAAAGGACAGAGGCAAGAGGCAATTACAATTACAGTTTGTATAGTATACTGAACAGTAAACATAATAAATAATTGTATATAGTATAATTATGTACATGTACAACTGTCATATTACATGTACATGTACATATATGATTTAGAGGTAGATTTCCTTACACTTGCGTAAATACCAGCAGGCTGCTCATCCTTCCATGGCTCACTAAGGTTCATCAGTAGTTTATGACTGCAAAACATGATGTTTTCACCTGATGTAGAAGATAGACCCTCTAGTCTATTCACATGTTCACTGAGAAATGCTGCACCATGGCAGGTGCATATAACAGGGCAGGGTACCCGCTGGGAACCAGAGCTATTTCTGTAACAGCCAAAAGCTGTCCAGACAACCGCCAGTTTGACAAAGTCCATAGAACACATGCTAAAGAATGTAAGGTAGGAAAAGACCAATGTTGAAACACTGAGATATAGTTGGTTGTGAAACGTTACGTAGATGCCCTTGTTGGATGTAACGCAAATTTGTTATGTCCAACCAACATTACCTCCCAAGAGACAATAACTCCTAACAATTCAATTCATGTATCCGTTCACTATAATGCACAGGCCCCTTTCTTTGACCAGAGGTCGACTCAATGTACTGGTTGACCTTTTGGCCTGGACTGGAAGCAGATTTCACATGTTAGTAGCCCATAGCTTTGTATTGTAACTCCAGCTGGCTGTAAGCTGTTGTTCAAGAAAGCTGTCTTACTAAACTAAACTCATACAACCTCTTACTGTTCATTGCTAACAGTAGGGTATCAGGCACTTTTTCTGACCTTGAGTCTTTTTAAGTACGTCTATGACTAGCTAGTACTCTGACACAAAAAGTGTCATCAGTTTAAAAGCAATTTTAGATAAGTTGGGGTAGCCGGGGTAGCCTTCTGCTTCACTCGGTTTTTAGCTCTAGATTTGGCACTGTGATTATGTGAATCAGGCCATAGGTTTTTCTGCAGGTTTTAAATCGGTGACAGAACTCCTCTAGCAATATCACCAATACTATAGATCTTCTTGGGGTTTTCGAATGTGGGGATTTTCGACACTGTGATGTATTTTTGACTTTAATTTGAGCAGTGAAGTTGTTTTTACTAGTCAGCCACAAAAAGATTTGTTTACATGTAAAATTTGGGATGTGGTGAAGGGACACATTATTTGGGCATCTATACCATAGTGTAACTAAAGTAAAGGTAGTCCAGTACATAATTATAGATGTATTTTACATATTGTAAACAAGGTTGGACAAATCTTGGATTTAGTTACTATATTGCGATAAAGAAAAGATAAATCTAAAAGTTGTTTACAGTATCATAACTAAGAGAGGGTAACTCCAAAAAATTTATGTTTCCGCAACCTATTAAAGACAACTATCATCTAGTATGATGAAATAACCCCTAATAGGACATACAACATTATTTGAAACCAGTGTAGTTGTTTTGTATGCAAAAAATATTGAACTAGTTAGCCATAGTCCAACTAGTGGGCACACTCCTTGACCTCCCATTATTATCTGTACCATCTTCAGTGTACAACCTTGACCTACTAAATCACTCAATGGTAGAGGTCATTATGGCTCTATATAGATTTGTATAACTACATACACAACACTGGGTTGTACTTCCAATGATAATGTTGGATATTTAATTTATTGGGGACATTTAACCATAATATTGTTTAAATTAAACAATCACAGTCTAGCATAGCATACATGTACAATGTATATCTAAAACATTTAACTTATTCGTTAGATAATAATATTTATAAAAAACATTTTTAAACACATGAGTTGTAACTGCATGGCATTCATCAAGTATGCGCTTAGATCGTACTGAATGTCAATATTCTAGTACACTATAACGTTATCTAGAAGTGAAGTGATAGCTGTACTACCAGGACTAACTGGGGATAACACTTGCTCTGTATGAAATTATTTTAGCATAATAAAAACATGTATATATTAGCCTAACACAGTAGAGTAGACTATCTATTCTAGGGTAATTGGACTCAAGTCTACTAAAGTGGATGAATCGTTCCCCTAACCGAATATAAATGCTGTAATAATTTATACTATATCATTAAATTATAAATTTGTTAGTTACGTGGACATAAGAGAAAAATACTTAGTCAAGGTCTATCGGCTGTTTGTCTCCTTGACCATTATCAGACGCAGCCTCTCTTTCAGTATCATCATAAGTGTAGATCTTGAGGGCTTTCTCTTTTCTGGAGTAACTGCTTCCCAAGGGTCTACAGTTGGAGTTACTCTCCCTTAGGTTGATCTCCTTTCTTTTCTCGTCTGTGAGTCGACCCAGTTTCTCAGTCTTGTCTCTGAGCAACACAGCCAAGAATTAACAGTAAGTAAACCAAAGTAATGTATATATTATATTATTCATACTGACAAATATACCCCAGTCAAGCTATTACAATCAGCATATGAACTTACCTACATGAGTGTACCACATAGTATATACGTACATATGATGCATAGCGCATGTATATAAACTGACCTATACATGATGACACTGCCAGTTTATATACTAGTTAGTAGCCTAACATTGACCTATATATACGATTAAACTACCACCATTTAACTGATGCATAGCGCTTCTATATAAACTGACCTATATAAGATGAGACTGCCACAGTCTATATACAGAGGCCAGGAGGTGAGGTATGTAGATGCAGGGTTCCAGTCCAGACCTGTTGTGTGGGCGTCCAGAGCCGAGATATCACCAGGGAAGGTACCTCTGCCTTTAGCTATCTCCACATTGGTCACAGGTATACCACTGATAACTGACAACTGCAAGTATACACCATAACATGGTCATCTTCCTGTAGGCCTATATAAGTTTATCATCTACATTGTACATTGTATGTATAGCACACTCGATTGGCCTTATGTATTTGGTGCACAAAGTATTAACTACCCTCACTTAGCTTGTCACCAGAACGCTGCTACTGCTGTCAAGCCTATACACGTATGAGCGGTTTTGAAATTATAAATAACCAACCACCTGTCATTGAGTGGATAATCAACTGCTCTGCTTGGCCAAGTACCAATATGAGTATACTAAAGCCTACGTTACGTTGTCAACATGGTCACCAGGTTACATCACAGTAACGCTGGCATCAGGCCAACTAATTCAATCCAGTAGTTCATCACAATGCATTCGGAGTTGTGCCCTTGTAATGGCTGTGTGCAGTAGCAGTTCCAATTGATCTCTGATCAAATAGTCACATGACATCATTACATGGAGATTAGAATGAAGTGGATTATATTCCATTGAGATTAATCTCATTTCCCATTTTAAGCTGCTTGTACATGTAACTGGCGATTATACCAATGTGATATAACTCAGACTGGTGAGTCAATTGACTAGTTCAGCATCATTTCTGAAGCCCCCTCTAGTCCAGCACACGACACATATCCAACGAACAGTTTGGTTTGTATGGCATGGTTGGGGTTCTCGGACTGATAGCAGAGTCACACAGGGTATCTAATAGAGTCACACATATGTAGTTCTATGGGGGTCACCTGCGTTTTGAGCGAGGCTACATCCGCAGAGGTCGGTATTGCAAGCTGGGTAATGGGTCCAAATTCATAGGTAGACGGTTTCCATTGCTGTATAAACAGCAACATGTCATTCTGTCCTACGCTGTACGTCTCTGACTCTACAAGATTTATCAGCTCATTACGATGATGTTTGCCTGATTCAACAAATGCACATCCTGTGGGTGAATGACCTACATGGACAAATTCTTTCACTCAACTAATACATGTATGGAAGGATATCAGACAAATCATGCTCCTTATTTGCTAAAAGGCAGTATAGAAAATCAAAGAAATAAAATAAAACTATATCCCACTACGTAGTCACAGTGAAATGTTCAGACTGGGGAGTTTTTATATCATAATAGATGATGGGTATTGGGTTTGTTATCATCTATAATGGCTACAGGTCAGCAATCACAAACTGGCCCCAGCTAAGGATGAGAATGACTAAAAACTTGCGGTAGTGGTAGAAGTGAGCATGACATGAGAGATAAATGGCGGGAGAGAAAAAGAAGACAACTTCAACTAAGATTACTAACATTAGAAATCAAACTCTTGTTTACCCCAAACCCCAGCTAACAGCCCGTAGCTTTATTTCCGTCTAGCTCCTCCCCATTATAGGTATTCTAACGTTAGTTGGAGTTGTCTTAAAGCTCTCACGCCATTTATCTCTCACATCATATCATTTTAGACGCACACCAATCTGCTCAAGCAGTAGTTTAGCTGCATTGAATCCAGACTGAACTAGCCCATGTAACACATGTACCATACCATTGGGACCACACACAACTAGCCCATGGTAGAAGCTGACCACACATAACTAGCCCATATCACAACATTGGGATCACATAATAGTCCTTGATGGTACAAAGTCTCACCTTCTAGCACCTGCATGAACATCTCACAGTGATTATACATGAGTATTTCATGCTCCACTCTACTCGTGTCAGCATGCACAGCACCAGGGTTCTTCCACGTCTTCTTTCTCAGCATTAACCTGTAAGATAAAAGCAGAGCAATATGATAGGCAACAGATACATAAGTAACTTTATATACACACATGTACATAAGTAGTGGTTAGGACTTCCATGTGGGAGTACCAGGTTGATTCCCAAAAGAGTTCTTGGTGATGTTAGCAATGGCATCCAATCTGCTACATAAGTTACTTTGCCATTGGTGAAGTGCCTTTCTGATCCCAAATTAGAAAAAATGATGATTACTTTAGATCATTGCTTTCTTACCTGAGGACTAATAGCAGGTAGAGAAATTGGCAAGTATGTATATGCCTATATAAATTAGATGTCCTATAATATGTAGATATGTCAACAAACACAGCCGTATTATTGTGCAGGTATGATATCAGTCTCACCTGCTCTCAGCAACTGAGCGATCATGATCTTCAAGCAACTCCTTGCTGATGATAGTCTTCATCTGACCAATAGACATTCCCTTTGTTACAACCAGTTCCATGAGGAAGGTAAATGGCTACAAGGTGTATATTACATAATATATAAGATTACACAGTATTGTTACAAGCAACTATCCACTTCAGTACTACTAACTAGAGTGACTCACCTCAGTACTAGTAACTAGTGTGACTCACCTCAGTACTACTAACTAGAGTGACTCACCTCAGTACTAGTAACTAGTGTGACTCACCTCAGTACTAGTAACTAGTGTGACTCACCTCATGTCTAGTAACTAGTGTGACTCACCTCAGTACTACTAACTAGTGTGACTCACCTCAGTACTAGTAACTAGTGTGACTCACCTCATGTCTAGTAACTAGTGTGACTCACCTCAGTACTACTAACTAGTGTGACTCACCTCAGTACTACTAACTAGTGTGACTCACCTCAGTACTACTAACTAGTGTGACTCACCTCAGTACTAGTAACTAGTGTGACTCACCTCAGTACTACTAACTAGTGTGACTCACCTCAGTACTACTAACTAGTGTGACTCACCTCAGTACTAGTAACTAGTGTGACTCACCTCAGTACTAGTAACTAGTGTGACTCACCTCATGTCTAGTAACTAGTGTGACTCACCTCAGTACTAGTAACCAGTGTGACTCACCTCAGTACTAGTAACCAGTGTGACTCACCTCAGTACTACTAACTAGTGTGACTCACCTCAGCAGAAGTAGAGTTGATGTGCAGCTCATAGACCTTGACTTTGTATTCTCCTTTAGACAGAACTCTACTCAGTTTGACAGACATACGGGCCTCATTGCCCATCATGCTGAGTGGCTCAGACTCAGACGTGCACTCGATCTCCTAACAGTAAATTTATATTAAAAATATTAGAAAGGAAATTGAACACCAGCAACTTAGATACAAGCAGGATACATAAGAAACATGCAGTGTCAGCAGACAATCAGTAGGGCTATATCATACAAAGTACACGTAGTAGGCTTACAATCATGTAATTCATAGAAACTATGACGGTACAACGTAGTACATACCTGATTATTCGAGTATGTTTTATGTAACTTGAAGTGATTAACAGGAACACTGAGCCGGTTTGCCAGAATTCTCTTTAACTTTGTTAAGCTAACTCGCTTGTCTATGTGTACAGTGAGCACTGAAACATGAGCTTTACTGTTAGGTAAACGTAGCAATGTACATATATGTATTTTCTAGTACATAGTGCTGTCACAACATAGTATACTATAGAATGAAATGGTCTATTATCATACGCAGTGATTTCACACAGCAACCAATATTATAGCACATAGTGATGCCAAACAACAGTCTATATTAGAGTGCACAGTGATGTAATATAACAGTCTATATTACAGTACACAGTGATGTCACACAACAGACTCTAATTATTATAGTGTAAAGTTTACATTACAGTACACAGATGTCGTATAACAGTCCACATTACAGTACATAGTGATGTCATATAACAGTATATATTATTAGTACACAGCGATGTCACACTTACATAAGGATTTCGAGTCAATCTCACTGCTACTCTCCTCTCTAAATACAGACTGTTCTTCCTCCTCTATTTGGTTAGAGATGTTTAGCGGATGTGAGGCTGACAGGTGGGTAGCTGAAGGCGTACCAGTGGACGTGCCTGCTGCAGCCCCTGCAGACGTATAATCCCAACAAATATCTTCTCTGGAATCATCTTTACCTACGGGAGCTACTGGGGAATTATGGGATTGAATAAGATCAGGAAGCGGTTCCTCTTCATGGTCGGAGGTAGTGGCAGCGAATAGTGAGCTTTCATCGTCCACCTTGTCTATGGCGCAGGCTCCGAGTGGCATATCATCATCAACCTCCTCCTTGTTCTCTTCGAAAGTTGCCTCGCTCTCATTGGTCAGAGCATGGTGATTAGGACTAATGTTTGCAACGCTGCCCAAGTCTTCATTTATGCTCAGCGTAGAGAGTCGTTTAGAGACGTCATTGGTTTCACCACTGATTTTGTTCGCTATAAAGCCTGTGTCCATATCGTTACTGCTACCTATCATGTTTTCAGTGTTTGACGAAACATTATGGTGTTCCATCTTATTTGTCTTTTCATGACCAGACTGTGTGACTTCTTGACTATCGGCTATGATGTTAGTCTTATTTGTCGTGACTTCATTTGTATCGGTTATGATCTCATCAATGTCTTTTGTGATGCCATTGACATTTGTTGTGATGTCACCAGCATCTGCTATGACACTTGTGGAATTTGTTATACCAGAGGTATTTTCCGTGACGTCAGAGTTATTTGTTGTAACGTCTCTATTTAGTTTTGAGGTAATATTGCTGGCGCCTTTCTCTCCTAAACATAAAGCAAATTACATCCAGTACAGGCTGCATAATTGCCAGTATTCATTACAAAATGTGCAATGGAAGGTAGGTAGGTAGTAATAGTTACCGTTAGCTAACATGGATGATTGAGCAAGCCTAGCCTGGTCCTTGGCCCTCTCTCTGCTCAGGTAATGCTCTATCTCTGATGTAGAAGGTACAGTTAGCAGTACACAGATACTGTGCTGGTATGCTGACAGAACCCTGTGCAGATGAGAGTCAGCAAATGGGAGGGAACTGTCCGCAGTTTCACTAAGCTCTTTGTCTACATACACCTGTAGGTAATATGAATAGTATTGATACAGTATACAGTAATAAGCACATCGAATGAAACACAAGGTACTATTTCAACATTCTTATTAGAGTTACAACACAATACTCAACAATAACTATACAAGATATGTACATGTGTGTAGTACTAATAACACACAGCGCAGTGCAATAAACACATAAGTTCTACATGTATATTATACATAGGCTCACTATTATATAATACACAAAGTGTATATATAATACTTGTAATATGTATACAAGGAGTAGCAAAGAGTATACATTATGAGGAATCATCTCACCTTGGTACCCTGAACATAGCTTATGTCCCTCACAGGTTTATCATCATTATCGAGGAGGATTAACTGCTCGGTAGTTCGTCGCTCCAGAACACACCTCATGTATTCGTGTGGAGCCAAGTCTAACCGCTGAGCTATCTTCTGTTTAAGCATTGCTACGGTATCACCTGCTGCCGTACGTACGTGGACAGGTGGTTCCACTATCCCAGTATGAACGTCGACCAAATGTACTCTGTAGGTAACCCCTGTAGAATTACACAAGCTCTATAGAGCACAGCATAGAACAAAACATTGTGTATTATCAGACATACAGTGAATATGATATATTATAGAGTGCCAGTGTTTTAACCCTGTAGAGATAATCTGTATAGACAGTAGCTGACTCTACCCACCTCCTGTCCTGTATTGCTGCCACTCTCCGTCTTTTTGCTTGATCTCCAGCATCAGGTGGAAGTTGTAGTAAGACTTAACTCCGCCGAGTATATCACCAATAGTAAGCGAGGGAGCATATGCTGAGGTGTTAGTGTCAGTGTCAGTGTGATTGTAACTCTTCTCTATGGAGTCAAGGTCACTGTTGTACATGACTAGCCGGACACAGTCCAGCGTAACTAGACCTTCATTCAACTCAAACATCTAGAGTATAAACATTACATACTCGATTAGAATTGTTATACATGTCATGGAACTGCGTATACGAAATCAAGGTGGGAAACAGAATCAAAAATAGAAACTAGTCTCAAAGTACGATAAAATACATGTACATAAATAATTTAAGAAAGGGGAGACAAATCCAAAATGATAAGCCTTACGAGATGAAAATGCATTTCGTAAGAAGGCAACTTCCAATGTACGTGTAACATTGTATTATTCTACTCACATTGTAGGCGTGTAAAGTAGCGTCCTCAAGACATGTGTCTTTGTGAATCTCGAGAGTCTTGTAGGTGAGTTTACCGTCGTCTGTAGGGTGGTGGATGAACGTCTTTATCTTACAGGTACACTTCTCAATCTGCCTGGCCCTTCTGAATGCCTCCTTCTCTTCCTCTATACTTCCTATAAGTCTGGTGATATGCTTGGGGAATTGTCCACTAGCCAGGAACTCTGTGTAAGAGAGGAGAGTTATATACTGTATAATGTAGGGCTATGTCAGATAGCATGACAATACAACATATAATATATCATATAACACAATGAGTGATAATACGATATAGTATGCCAAATAATATGAGATATGACAAACGTCATCGTAGGGTACCACATTATACCCCAACATTGTAATGTATCATACAAAACAGTAATATACATGTACTATATAGCATACCACTGTAATATATCGTATAATATAGTAATATACTATATAGCAAACTATTGTAATATATCGTATAATATAGTAATGTATCATATAGCACACCATTGTAATATATCGTACAATATAGTAATGTATCATATAGCATACCATTGTAATGTACCATATAACATAGTAATATATTATAGAATGACAATACAAGACACACACCTGAGTTTGTGCTAGGGTCAATCCTGCGGTACATGAGCATGTAGGCATTAGTAGAGCTCGTGTAGCTGCTAGAGAACATACTTCCTCTAGAAGACCCACCCACTCCCCCGTATGTCTTAGCTATGTCTTCCTTTGTGATACGACTGACTAGCTGGTCGTTAAAACTATACCACAGCCTGTCCGTGAACGACCTGAGATACATAATGTATGCTATTGATGTACGACGAATGATATACACGTGTATTATAGACCATATTATAGTGTAACGTAACGTAATATAATATAATATAGAATAACCAACTCACTTGATGTATGCGTAGTAGTGACCCCCTACTGCACTGCCAGAGTGTATCATAATAGAGAAAAGCTCATATAAATATTCTCCCTGTAAAATATCACATCATATACATATACATGGATATAATGCATATAATGTATACAGTTATGAGCTGTATTCCGGTAGCACATAGCCTACATGATGTAAATTACGGTAGCCTATTCACATGTATATGCATACATACATGTAGACACACACAGTGTATATGTACATGTAGATGCACACAGTGTATACACATGTACGCATAGACAGTGTACACATACATATACACTTACACAGTGCCTATGGTATACACTTACCTTCTCATCAATGAGCCGTTGTGCTGCCTCTGGGCTGTCATAGTCTTCATCTAACTCAAAGTTGAAGTAGTCTCCCCTGTCCAGAGAAAATCTGTCATGGCCAGCTTCAAATCCTACAATACATACACATATGTATATATGTATATGTATATATAGTGAGCTTGCAGATCCAGTGGGTGTACATGTATATGCATATGTCAAGATCATACATTCATACAGACAGACATACTGTAACTATTATACTGATATACTGTAATATAACTCACTGCCATCAGCGTTGATACCAGGAGTTGGGGGCATAGAGTCATCGTCTACCAGTCCATTTAAATCCAATATTTGTGGGAATGTCATTCTAAAAGTGTAGTCATTGTAATGTATACATACCTGTACGTGTATATGCAGTGTACCACATAGGCGACATATATGTAGTAATATACAGTACAACACATACATATATGCAGTAATATACATTGTAAAAGATGCATATATGCAGCAATGTACATGTACATTGTAACATATGCACACACATGTATAATACGTAGCATAGCCTGAGATAGTGAAGCGCAGGTATACTAATATGCTAATACTGACCTGTCGTTCAACTTGATCCTGTTCATAGTGCTATAGTCAAAGTCGAATCTCTTCAGTTGCAGTGTCAGTAGATACGGAAAGCTCTGGAACTTAAGACCTTTGTGTGCATCACACTTCTTATTACAGTTGTCACACTGATATTGGTTGTTACCGTCCAGTATTTCTGGGGCTATGAAAGCATTGAGGGCGGCTTCCTGCAACCACCCATAGTATATAACACTACTTTACTATCTAGTAGTCTAACAGTCAACACTACACTCCTTATAATTACAGTACAGAAGTGTGTTATATTTACATATGACAAGGAGCATAGCCATATACATGTACATATACATGAGCGTGTATATGACAACATAGACACGTGCTTATGACACTGTGGAGGGGGAGTATTATAGTAGTATATATAATACATGTACATATAACCCTGGGGGTATTATTATAGTAGTATATACATGTACATACAACACTGGGGGTATTATTATAGTAGTATATATACATACAACACTGGGGGTATTATTGTAGTAGTATATATACATACAACACTGGGGTATTATTATAGTAGTATATATATATACATACAACACTGGGGTATGCATGAACAGCTCCGAATGGTTTAATAACTAGAGGTATGTCCAGATAAGCATCTTCTCTAAATGACTCTGTCTTACACTACAAGAACAATAACACAGTAATATAAAAATAAAGTAGTAATACAGTAATAAAGAAATATTGTAATACGGTGATATACCAATGTAGTAGTAAATAGCATTACAAATTCTGTAATACAGTTATGCTGTAATATAACAATACAGCAAAGTAGTATTAACATGGTTTATATGTATTGCCATAGGTGTACTGTGGATAGCAATGAAGACAATGTCCACACCGATTTAGTTGAATAATAGCAAACCTTCTAGTTGGAAGTTTAAAACAATTGAAGCACATGTATCACAAGCTGGAAGACAAAAGAGAGAAAGTAAAGAGAAAAAGAGAGAAGACAACTTCATATTATAATGTAAAACTTATGATGACACATCATACAGTATAGAACTACATGAAGACATTTACCTCCAAGCATTTAACGTAATCCTTCAGTTTTCCTTGGTAGAGCTCATTGATGAGGTTAGCCTGTTGTGTTTTCTTCCAATTGATCTCTAGAGCATCAAACATAACTCGGCACAACTCCTGTACGTCGTGTTGCTGCCATGCTATACATCCAAATATCTAACTTATAACTATACACTAATATCAACAGCAATTCTTACTTTTACATCCTACTAATATTCAACCCAAATAACAAACCTATTCCTCGTAACAGGAAGGCAATCTACATGCACATTGTATAAATAATAGTGCCTGCAACAGTGACATACATGTATGTACATAATATACTCACAGTGACTGCTGTCCCAACCAAAGCTTCGAGTGACAGGAGTCGTCTCCACAGACCTGTGGTTACCAGTCTGCATCTGGAGGAAGAGCTTCTGCAGCTGGTATGGTATACATTTTTCCTCTGGGGTGAGGGTCTGGTCACCAGGAATATACTGCCAACTAAACAGCATAAGAAGAAGCATACAAGTTACGTATAGCTAGCTGACAGCATGACTCATACATACTCACTTAGTTATTGCTTGCAAATATAATATGACTTAGCGATTTGGAAGAACAACCCTCAATACTTGGAAGATGTTGGTGTGGAGAAGAAGCTTTATGATAAAGAGTAGTACTAAACATAGTTTTGGATTTTATCTTCCTGATATTTCGATACCAGTCCTGGTATCATCCCCCGAGGACAACATATTTCAATATGAATTTATAATTTAAATTTATAATTATAATACTTGTCGTTGTATGAATAAGCGCATGGACGGCCTACATAAAACCAAGCTATCTAAACACTACTACATCATAAGTATAATGCTGGATACATGTTGTCTTGTTAAAGGTTAAATGCTCCCTCTCTTCATACGCACTTCAATGTCGTGTTGTTTTCACTTATGTGTGCGTTTCAGCACCACAATGATAAGCGAAAATGCGTCTCAACATCGTACCTGTAGAGGGCGTTCCTAAACTCTGGTGTCATGAATAGAGTCTGAAGGAGAGAGTTGAGGTAACAGGTCATAGCCTGGTTCACCAGTCCACAGAAATCTGACTGACTCGGGGGTATAATAGGAGCCTGCAGGTTCTGATGACTGGAACTTGGTACAATATACTTTCCCTCATCTTGGCTACCAGTTGAACTGTTCTCGTATGTAGAGAGGTAAGAACTAGCATTGTCAGAGGTGGCCTCAGAACGTGTGCTGGTAAAATCATCAAATGCCACGCCCCCTCTAGTACTGACAGTAACGTTTGCCAAGTTAGAAGGAGTTGTTGAGGTGCTGATTGTGCTGTCGGGTTCCTGCAGGATGCAAGATAATAGTGTAATATATCCCAAGTAGAGAAGAAAAGTAACTCTCCAATAATTTCAATGAAAATGCCTAGTGACCATATTCATGAGGAATGTACAAAACAGGCCTAATATATTAACCATAAGTAATAATATATCCATAACATAGCAGCAACTATAATATAGCCTACAATGTACCCATCTCACAGTATATCCACAATGTAACAACTATGATAATATACAATGTACTCAACGTAAAATATCTCCACAACATAACAAATATACTAAACCTGTATACTGACAGGAAGTCTACCGTCTTCCACTTCGGTCAGGGTAAACTTATGTTTCTTGTTCTTATTTGAACTGACCAAAACGTCCCCTAGTCTCCTATCCATGCAGTCAAATTCTTCCTGCAAGTAGCCTAGCAAATATGCTATCGGAAAACAGTACTCACATAACTTTATGTCTTTATCTATTGTGTTATCCATAAATGTGTACACTTAAATATATATAGCTCACATTTACCATTTGATAATAATTGTCAATGTTGTTAGATTAAATCTGAACCTTCAATTTTGATCCACAGATCAGATATTATAAAAAATTAGCCTAAGTTATTGATTGCACATCACAAATTTCAAGTAGGGGTGGGCTTAGGCCTACACCATGAATGATAACACTAGCACCATTTAGGCTTATTCAAGGATTTATGGTTAGCATTCTAATACTAGGCCACATTACCATCTGGTGGTCTCGCTCATAGAGCAGCTTAAATGAGTTAGGTTGGTAGCCATACTGCTTGCTAACATGATTGACTAGTTGGTCAACCAAGTATGACGCTGGAAGAGTAACAGAGATAGGGTGTGTGTTTTGACCATTTGTAATATCTCTGATAACACATGTAATTCTTGGCTCTTCATCGGTCTGTGATTTCTCCTGGAATACAATCAAGCAGTTTAACACAAATAAATAAACAACATTATGTGGCGATAAAACTAATTAGATACCCAATCTAATGCCTACCTACCTAATACACAACACCCATGGCAGCTTGTGAGATAAACTAATATGATATTATGTAATGTTTCCAATTTCTTTTCTAATTAAACAAACATCACATGACTATGATTTGCAATGACAATGCGGTCAAAACAAAATATAATAATTAATAAATATAAAAATGTTCATATATATATAGGCCCTATTGGTTCCATTTTAATTTTTGGTGTTTTGCATTTGTGTGGAAATAAAGCTGAGCTACTTTTTCATGCTTTGCAATAACAACTTAAAGTCACAGCGGCTCAACTCTGGCCAACAGTGAGAATGACTGTAGGTGGGTGTTGTCTGGTTGTGTTAGTGTGGCGTGGCTGTGAATGAGTGACACCGATACTGACAATCAGTATCACAGTGACAGTCGGATGAAATACTCGAAATAGGCCAAAAGTATACTTACTGGTATAGCCATTATTGCACTGCCTGTGTCTTCATATGTTCTCATTTCTTCAGCATCTACATTTGTCTGGAAAATCCAAACAAGAAAGCCAATAAATAAATAAGTATGAATTGAAAAGGTTTCTTCACTAATGTAGAATTACAACATTTCTGGATATTCAGTTTCACCATTAGCCTGTGAGCCTAACAATTATACCAATAGAATCTATATGGCTTGTTTGAACCCCCGGAAGCTCGGGTTGCAGGCTTATTGCCTGGCGAAGCTAAGGCTAATTGACTCATGGCCATTTGGTGATCGAAAAGTCCTAAAAGAGGGCATAACTCTACTGATAGAGTTGCGGCTGCCTTGAACTACGATATAGACAACGCGCCAGAGGCATCAACAATACCTTCTGCGGGTGTCCTCAGTAGTCTCTAATGCAACCTACGGCGTACCCCTTTTCCTTTATTTCCTAAATGTGGTAGAAACCAAGCAAACATTAAACGCTTGATCACCACTTGCTCGAAATTGGAATAAACTAAAACTAACACTCTTATATAATAATAATAATTTAATAAATACTAAGTACAAAAACTGAACACATGTCTTAATTCTCTTTCCTACAATATTACCAACCCATTTTTATGTGGAATTTATACACTGTTAATATTATCAATGTGCACAGTATCCCATGATTATTGTTTGTATTTAATTTACTAGCAACATGAACATCAACATGAACATGAACATTTCATTAACATGAACATCGATCATGTTCATGTTAATGAAATGTTGATGTTAATGTTGCTAGTAAATTAAATACAAACAATAATCATGGGATACTGAAGTTGATAATTTATTTAATTTAATATTATTGTGTTGTCGTAATTGATTATAATTATTTTAAAAATATTAATTATTCTCGAAAATTATTCTGGTTACACAACACAATCGGATATAGTCATATATACTCAATAGTGTATGTTCATATTGATGTTATGTTGATGATCTGATGCATGTTCAACATGCATAACATCAATAACATAACATCAATATGAACATACACTATTGAGTATATATCTGATTCAGTGCTTAAATTGTAAATTAAGAAGTGGGGGGACTGAGCTGATGGGAGTGGGTGCGGGTGCGCTTAGCCCCGCGCGAGCGGAAAATTTTGCAAAAAGGCCTCTAGAGACATGTTCTGGGAGAGTTTGAGATGAGCTTTGATGATGTCTTTCTGCAAGGAATTTGTCTATTTGTCACATGGTAGAATTGAAGGATTGGATTATACCATACTAGCTAGATAACTCTATTGATAAAAGTAGGCATAGAGCCATACACTGTCATACAAACCATTATAATTATAGCTGTCGAATTATTACAAATTCATATTGCATCCGAATCAGCAACTGCTGGTAGTGATGACTGATGTTATAACCCATATATATATTAAATGCATATATTATATACATGTGTGTACTTATCTATACACACAGATATCTACCAGTTTAGCAACTAAATCAGTAATATTATTAGAGGCACCAAAAGTTACAGTCTCAATTCTAAATATTATAAATACAGCAAGGTAAATACACATCAAACGGCACAAACTATTAATGGCCGATAAACTGTCAGTTATGCCCAACTACCCCCCCCCCCACTTATCTTTATCACATCTACTCCAACATCATATATGATTTTGGGCAGCACGAATAGCTCTGTCTGCTCTACACCAATCCTACAATCATAGATCACCAGGAATTTGTTATTCGATAAACAAGATAAACAACAGGTACCACCATACTTACTTATGACTAAACAAACAACCTGATGTAATCAAAACAATGGAAACTCCAAGCTGACTAAACAAACAACCTGATGTAATCAAAACAATGGAAACTCCAAGCTGACTAAACAAACAACCTGATGTAATCAAAACAATGGAAACTCCAAGCTGACTAAACAAACAACCTGATGTAATCAAAACAATGGAAACTCCAAGCTGACTAAACAAACAACCTGAGGTAATCAAAACAATGGAAACTCCAGGCTGACTAAACAAACAGTTACATAACAAACACCTTGAGTATATAAGGAGGACATCACCAGACAAAAAAAGAGGGACTCTCACTTGACCAGACAAGGCAGCAGATACAAGATGATAACCAAGGAAGAATTCACACGCACTTAGCTAGATTTTTTTACTACTACAAGCTGACGATAATTCCAGCCAGACTCATTCAACACAACTGACGCAGCCATTGCAGATAGATTCATTCAACACAACGACGCTGCCATCCCGGAGAGGATTCATTCAACACAACGACGCTGACGATAATTCCAGCCAGATCCATTCAACACAACGACGCTGACGATAATTCCAGCCAGATTCATTCAACACAACGACGCTGACGATAATTCCAGCCAGATCCATTCAACACAACGACGCTGACGATAATTCCAGCCAGATCCATTCAACACAACGACGCTGCCATTCCAGAGAGAATAATACAACACACTGAGATTCCAGACACAACACACTGACACAGCCAGGAGCAGACAACTACAGACAATCAGACACTTGAGTATTCTATATATTATTATATGATTATTATTGCATTTTATTTGCTGACATTGTTGGAGCAATTTAGATCGCATTTTGGATTCAAATCAAACTTTATCTGTATATTGTTGGAGCAATTTAGATCACATTTTGGATTCAAATCAAACTTTATCTGTATATTGTTGGAGCAATTTAGATCGCATTTTGGATTCAAATCAAACTTTATCTGTATATTGTTGAGGCTATTCAATAAAATTAATTGTCAGCCATTGAGTGACATTACAACTAAAATTCTAAAGTAGTACCTGAATTCCATAGTTTACTATATCGTGAAATTCCCTGGGATCAGGCCTCGCTACCTGTTGTTGATATAGCCTAGCCACACTATTTCTTGGCTGATAGGGGAGCAATTTGGTCACTCGTTCCATTCATTCTAAAATTATACATTCATAGATTTTAAAGTCACGGAGAGAAATTGCATACAGTCCAGAGTGCTACCATTACACAGAACCACAGTTATATATTACACATAGAACCTTAAATTGTATTTCACAGTGTACGAAATTCTAATTGTCTTCATTATCATTGAGAGGACACAACTCCAAATTATAATATCAATACTTGACTTAGGAGTTATTGCCACTTGACTGTTTGGTCATATTAATACAATTATTGCAAATACTTGATTCAATAGTTATCTTCCCTTGAATTTTGGAATCACACGAAAACATTCTATAAACACACTCGGTCTATACATTATAATAATATATCAAACGCACAACCATACACTAACTATATAAACTAGCTTTGCATATACATGTACTACTATCCCCATACACCAACCACTCATTTCTCTCGTGACATATTGAGCAGTCAGTTTTTGCAGATGAGTTTTTGCTTGTAAATTAGATAATAAAAATTTAGCGTTGACTCATACCTTTTGAAAGAAAACATCCCTGATGTTGGAGATGCAGAACTTACAAGATGCTGCACAAAGGAGCAAACTTCAGGCTTACTTCTAGGTGATTAGAAGTTAGATTTAATTTTTATTATACCATAGAAATTATTTTTTCTTTTTCCGCGTATCAATGAGAGGGGCCAGCAAGGATTGCTGGGCCCCTGCTAGCTAGTGATAGATTCACTGGTCTGTCTTGGCAAAGTGATGGCGCCTAACAGTGTTCTAAAACAGTATTTTAGAACACTGTTAGTTGTAGTAATTGAGTTGATAATTCTATTTTTGGAATCACCAAAAAGAGTAGAATGAGTAGATTCCAGAAGCATACCCTTCTATTTGTGTGCAATATCAAATACAAATTATATGTTTGAGGCATTTATGTAATTATAGACTTATATTAGTAATACATCTTAGTCTAGCTACACATATTCTCAACATCATGTCTAAGCAAAAAATTGGGAAACTGCACATATCACAAAATTTTCAATAACGGTAAAACGTGTTTCTCATCTACATTTCTCTGGCATCGCAACGGTAACACATGTTTTAGGGCAGTGTAAGCAAACCGGTTATTTCACGTGCACATTTAATATAGGTTTATCATTTTGTTGAGAATTTTAAGCTCTATCAGCCTATTTTTGTTCACTAAGTGTAAACAATCTTAAATAAGTGGCTTAATGCATTATATTCTCCAAATGTTACAACGGACAGACAGGCCCTATACCGTCTACCTTTTCATAACATAAAATATCATGGTCAACACTATTTCACACATAATTATACACCGATACTTCCTTTTCATTAAAGCTAGAAGCGAATATAACTTTCCGCAAAGTCACCGATCCTATTCACTAGCACAATATAGCACCAGCACTTCTCAACTTATTCGCTGGTGGAAGCTCTGGTTGTATCCAGCCCTGCTACCATCTCAGTGCTCCTGATATCTATAGTTACTACTACAACCAGATGTTAATATTTTGTCACCCAGAACCAGGCTACCAATAAGAGAAGGCAGGCTAAGTTGTGCCGATGTTTCATTTTATCATCTTGAAACTGCAGTTTTGATGCTAGGTGCATCAAAATACACCCTCTAAAATGTATCTCTACATTGGATTCAGTCACAAAAGTACACAGTAATCTAAGCTGTGATGGTTTCAGAATTTAAAGTTTTTTAAATGCGCTCAGCTAGCCAACTTACCCTATCGGTGCCATTCAAATTTTTTATCGAGGTAATTTGTGCCATGATAAACTATCATTTTAGAGTGCAAATTTGCATGCAAACAATTCTCAATAATAATGGAGACTATATTTTTTATTTTGCCTTAGCTATATTAACATTGCCATGTCAAAGTATAACCGTATAACATGCCAATTACACTGCATGCACCCTAACAAGCTAGGACGCATGATGAATTCACAGATGCATCTTTGGGGAAACAATTGCTAGTTGGATGCAGGACCCATATGGACTTATTTTGTGGAAGCTGGGCTCATTTATTTGCTACAGTGAGCTGTGCGTTTAATCCAGCCAATAAATAGCCTACTTGGCTTAGCGTAGGTCTCTAAACATTGTTTATATTGTTATCATCATCTTTTATGTCCAAAACTGTTTAGTAGACTTCTTTCTGCTAAATATATGAAAGTGGGCCTCACAATCTAATAGAATACAATACAATGTATGTAGATAGAAAGTCAGGGTACATTTCTTCAATCCAATCAAAGTGGGCCTGGTAATTCACCTAAAGCTAAGTGATAAAAATAGAATAATACAGCAATTTGATACAAGAGTACAGAAAATTATTTACCATGCCATTTGTCCAGTCATTATTCAGAAACTATCCTGAAAAATTTTCCTTTAACATGTTTGACTCATTTTTATATTTTTTGACTCATTTTTACAAAGTTTGGTTGATCACCCTGACTGCATTATAGGTGATGCAGCATTTAATAAATCCTTCACTCATTTGAGAAGGCCGTGGAAGCAGTTAGCCGAAACCACCAGTATGTTCTGCTAGCATAGGCTCCTGTACATCGCTGAAAACACATATCGCAGCGGCACCCTGCACTCTTTCTTGTTGAATGACGGGCCAAAGTCATTCCATTTATACCGAATTTCTCGGCAGCAGATCTAATGCTCATATTGTCTTAGTTAAATAGGTACTCTGCTTGAGACCACTGCTCTTTTTTATGTGGCTTATCTCGATTATTTTAATCGTAATTGCATAGAATTTTGCTCAAGCGAAAACCAATGCGGTATAATATGATCAATGACAGTCACTACTCATGCCGACAACTTCATTTAAAAGTTATTCTTTCAGTTTCTTTAAAACTTAAAACAAATAAGATTACGTTATTGTCTATATATGTTATTAAAAATCAACAAATTAAAGGTTGAACAAATTTTGGTACATGGGATAAGTTGTGCCATGGCACAACTTGTCACCAATGATGCTGTTAAATGAAATTTGACAGTGAGAAATCAAATTTACTCTGATTATAATAATTTAGAACTAAAAGTAATGACTACTAATGTATTAAATCATGTGCTGATACTAAGTATTACATACCATTTGTTCATCAAGTAATCCAAATTAAAAATTAGAGTTGTAAATTTACTTTTCACTGAATATTTTAAAATATCCAATGACTGCTTACCCTGTGGATGAAAACTGTAGATTTCCGGGGAAGATGGCTGAAGCTCTTTGTTTGTTGTGAGAAGAACTCACTAACATATAATTATAATGTCACTGGCACAACTTGCCTGTTTTCCTACTCTTAGTGTAGGTAATGTTCTTTGTACTCGCCTGGTAGGCCTTGGGGGATACTGTAGTAGTGTTGTACTAGTCATCATAGTCTAATAAACTACATTTTATTAAAATCACAGGCTGTTGGATGAATGTTGTTTTTACATTTGGAAACCCTGAAAGCCTTCCATTTGGTGCTGCAGCAGTGTAGGCTTAAATAAATGCTAGTGTTCTTGCTTATTGTGACTAAAGCTGTCTCATTTGATGCCTGTATCTCTCTCCCACTTTGATATGAACTGTGTTTTTGAACTTTCTTTC
This sequence comes from Bugulina stolonifera, assembly GCA_935421135.1. Classification (NCBI taxonomy): domain Eukaryota; kingdom Metazoa; phylum Bryozoa; class Gymnolaemata; order Cheilostomatida; family Bugulidae; genus Bugulina; species Bugulina stolonifera. The sequence continues at coordinate 5,204,856 of OW285193.1, read as the reverse complement.
TCATTTTTTAGATCCTTGTGAGATGTCCACTTTCTGTGGAAAGTTTGATGGCTGCTACAAGTATATATCCCTTGATAGATTTGATGGTGAGAACTTGAACAGCTCCCTCTACTGGCTGTCACACGCCCATTCTGGTGAGCTCATAGCCTTAGGCCTTGATTCAATACACTAGAACATCAACAATAGTAAACTGAAATGTTTACTGTAACCGATTCTTGCTAACACATTGCTCTTTGCTTGAGTAAACAGCGGCTCACCATTTGCACCCAAAAAGAGATTGGTTATTGTACTAATAATTGATACAATCGAATTATAAGGGCTCGTTCAGTTCTACCCTGTTATGATAATCACTTTGTTTGTATTATGACATCACATCCTTACATGTTGAGGCATCATTCTCGGTGCATTATGACATCATTTCACTACTATATTGTAGATCACATGATAGGTCTCTCAGCAGAGGAATTTCATAAGCATTTAAAAACCAAGTAAGTGCACATAACTCCCATGTTAAATGTTGTTATAAGTAAGTGCACATAACTCCCATGTTGAATTCTATTATAATAGAAGAACTAATAATGCGTGTCACCCATACATTCAGCGTCACTGTGAATAGTAATATAGATCAGTTTGCCATACATATTCATCCTTTTTCACTTATTGGTAATATAATCTCTATATTTAGTAAGGTATAGTAACTGGCATATACATGTATATTGTTACATTTTAGGATGTAATACATGTATGTTGCATTAGGAAATATACATTTTACTAATCTTTGACTTGTAGTTGTGATATAAAGATATACTGCACAGCTATTACCAAGAAGGTATTATCCTGTATGCCAGAATACAAACACCTTAGTGAGTTCATGGTAAGCACTATCACCATTACTACTACCACTACTACTATACCACTACTACTACTGCTACTGCTACTACTACTGCTACTACGCCACTGCTACTGCCACTACTACTATTACTACTACTACCACTGCTACTATACCTCCACCACCACTACTACCACTACTCCTTTACCACCACCACTACTACTACTGTTACTACATCCACCACTGCCTACACCACTATCACTACTACTATCACCACTACCGCCACTACTACTACCACTACTACTACTACCACCACTTCCACCACAACTATTACTACCACTGCCGCTGATATATATACAATGTATATTCTACTTGAATATACAACGTCTAGAGCATGTACATTGTATCTCTGTTGTCTTTTCATCAGGTCTGCTTGCTGGTAGATGAGCCAACTTTAGTATCTATTCCAGGAGAGAATGAGCAGGTAAATTAACACTTCAGACACCATATTATATTATTGTTAGTTATTAAACTGAAACGGTATACATTAGGCCTGCACTGGTGTTGCCTCCCCACTGATATTCGGTTTTTGGGGTGGTGGTAATCAAACACCGGTTGACACCGGTTCTCTTGTGCCTAGTCTCATTCGGTGTCAACCGATGCCAAATTTGGATCGATATACCGAGCCGCACCGGACCCCATTGATCCTGGTCTCAAGCGGTGTCAACTTTGGTTCGATATACCGGATCGAACTGGTCCAGGAGCTAGTTCGCCTAATAGAGTTGTCCCATCATGACCGTTCAATACAAGGGAACAAAAATCCTCAACACTTTCTTGCAACATGAGTTCATGCCAATCATTGTTTATTTTATTTTCAGATATGGCTTCATTAAAACATAGTATATGTATATTATTTTATTTAAGTGGCTATTGGGCTAATGAAAGTAATCAGTGCTTACTCCTACTCCCAAGATTTTGTATTTGCCCATGTAGTCTAGTGAGTCTTAAGTTGCATTGGGTCTTACTTCACCTATTTTATGTAATTTTAATAAATATATTAAATATAAAAACATGAGGCTGGACACACACCCAACCGACTACATATAATTTATTAGATTTATTACTGATTGTGACCAAATTACAGAAGAAAAACAGCAAACATTGTTTCCACCACACTCGTACCATTGACACAAAAAGATAACAAATTTAAAATGACATGGGCTAACTTCATATCACAAGAGAAAGAAGAAACGCTAGCATAGTTGCATATGATGTAATGATAATGTAGGGAATCTTTCTTGCAAGCTTTCTTGATAGATTGCTGATTTGGTATAATTCAGTGTGTCCACCGATTGAATCTAGCAGATTTGTCTTCAGATGGGATATTACGATGGCTCAGTCCGATGAATTCTACCTACAAAATATTGATTGAACATTAGTATTAGCTTATTTTAAATAAATAAAGAGCTGGTGCTTACCAAAAGCATAACTACACAACAATTTTAAATTAAAAAGCCATAATTAATAATGATTAACTATTACAAGCATTGTAGCTATTCTTAGTTACAAGCGAATATAACCAAACTTAAACATTAGTAGTAGATTAATTATAATAGAAATAATTAATCCAATGGTTATGGTATGTTTAAATTTAATTATATTATTTATAATAATAATAATATAATCCATTATATTCGATCGTATACTACTGTTCTATTTCAGCACACTATTCATGAACAAAGCAATCATATGCAAACGATAGAATATAATATACCAGAATCTGCTAAGTTACGTAATTATGAATCAATTTAGTATAATTTAATAATAATTACTACCTCCACAACATTGATAATCAATCACAGCCACGATGGCAGTTAATGTTGAAACGGATTAGCGAAGGTATGCAACCTAGTTTGAAGTGAGGTAAACAAGAACACGTGATATTAGACCGCATGAATATTGAATGACTACTGGCATAGCGGTGCAGTTCGATAACATCGAACTACACCGAACCATCGATATATCGTTTGGGCACGGTGCCGGTGCGATTCGGTGCATAAAAAATTTGCCGATGTGTAACACCGAGGGTTCACACATCGTTTACATCGTTTGAAACCGAAACACCGTGCAGGCCTAGTATACATCTAACTGTATATGTACTATTGAAATTGTAGTACTGTATACATGTAGTATGGTTTAGTATGTGTGCTTGCTGTTCACACATTTCCTGGTCTTGGTTTCCTACAACTAGCCTCAGAACTTAATAGAAAGGAGGAGGCTACAGCTGCCTGTGCCCCTTTTTAATGCAGCTAAACTATGAGATGACAACTTTATACCCAATGTACATAATATATACCTGATGAAACAGCACATACAGTATAGGCCTATAATGCTATCGCACTACATGGTATAATATTGGTTATATACATGTATTTAGGAATTGGCCAGGTCTGCTGATTTGACATATTCTAACCTTGTGTTACCTAACCGTGGGTATTTCTGCATGGATCCGAAATTAACACCACAGCTGATTGAAATATTAGTGACTTGTTTCATAAAGAGTGCGAGTGCTACATGTAGTTGCTAGGCGTATGTTGTCTATTATGTGCATGTATAATATGTATCAGTATTGTTTTGTTCATTACACAGACTGAGATGGTCACTCTAACAGCCATAGCAGCTGGTCACTGTCCAGGGTCAGCAATGCTTCTTCTGGAAGGTTCCGAGGGTACAGTCTTATACACTGGTGACTTTCGAATAGACAAGGGGACGGGGCCACTTGTCTCCGCCCTCCATGACTCACATGGTGAAGTGAAGGAGATACATCAGTTATACTGTGATACGACATTCCTCAGTAGTAAGGCACTGAATATAGCCAGTAGAACTGAGTGTGAGGCAGAAGTGCTGAGGCAGGTTAAAGAGTTTATATCCAGGGGAAGCAACTACCACATTGTGTTGAAAATTAAGGCTAAACTAGGTTATGAGAATGTATTCAGAGTCGTGTACGATACACTGGGAGTCAGGGTAAGTAATCGTTTGGTAAACATGGCTTGTGTAGTTCATGGAATTGTAGTATATATTGTAGTAGATATTCTACCTGTAGCCTACTCCACCAATAGGCCACCAACAGATAATAGCACTTTATGTATACTATTCAAACATTGCAGGTGCTTGCTTGAGTCCCTGACCATTGAGTAATAATAACACCTATAATACATGACTGTAGCTACCACCCAAAAGTGTGTGGGTTATATTTGTGTATAGACCCATGTGCTTATAGACCCATGTGCTTATAGACCCATGTGCTTATAGACCCATGTGCTTATAGACCCATGTGCTTATAGACCCATGTGCTTATAGACCCATGTGCTTATAGACCCATGTGCTTATAGACTCATGTTCAGAGGGAGGAAGCCGAGCTGTACTCAAGAATTCCTGAGATTAGTGAAACAATAACTACTGACAGCAGTAAATCTCAAGTACATGCTTGCTGTAGACAGGTAAACAAACAGCTGAGTGGTAGTATATTCATACTGTTCTAAATTGCATATATGCACTGTAGATGGTCAATCATCACCTGAAGCTATAAGATGATAATTATATAATATGCTTATGTAGTCAAACCTAGTATGTTATTAGGAAATGTCATACCTCGGTTAATGCTATCGTCACAAAACATGTGATGCATAATATTATTGAAAAATTTTAGTGTGGGCTAGTATCTTTATTATAAAGAGTAATACAAGACTTATTTTATTTTGATTTATTTCCTAATATTTCAACGCTCATCTGAGCATCATCATCAGAGGAGGAGAAATTCTCCTCTGATGATGATGCTCGGATGAGCGTTGAAATATTAAGAAATGAATCAAAATAAAAATGCATTTTGTATTACTTTTTATAATAATATTATTGTATAATCATATATTTATGAGAGGTTTGGCTGGTGTCCAGCCTGTATAGCATGGTACTCACTAATACACTGTACATCACACATGGTGTGTATTTGTAAATCCTTTGGCATCTGTCAGAAGTATGATCCACGCAGGACACCTGCCAGTACACAGAGAGCACCTGCTGGCATGCAGTTAGACTATAGTGATTGTGAAGTGCTGAGAGAACCTAATACTCGTGTCAAGGTAGTTCATCTTTCTACAATGTGGTTTGTCCTCACCAAGAATAAGCAACTGAGTGTGCAGACAACTCCAAATACTGGTGAGTGCATTGGATAGACAACTCCAAATACTGGTGAGTCCGTGTACATGGAATCTGCATCATTGTAGCCTGTGAAACTATTAATAGGCCTCAATTGGTATGCAGTGATTGCTGTTGTTACTGTAGCACATGTTGTTATTATTGTAGTGGGTATTGTTGTTACATATTATAGTATATACTGTTGTTACTGTAGTATATATAGGCCTACTGTTGTTACCGTAGTAGTATATACTGTTTTTCCTGCAGTGCGGTGCTGTTCTTACCGTAGTGTATACTGTTGTTACTGTAGTATGTACTGTTGCTACTGTAGTATATACTGTTTTCACTGCAGTGCGGTGTTGCTACTCCTTCCACTCCTCTTACTCAGAAATAGAGGAATTTATTAGATATCTAAACCCACACTCTGTCTATGCTAACGTCCTTCCAATGCACCGCACCATGCAGCAGGTATGTACATGTATGTATGCAATCTACACATATAATTGTGTATATACCATAACTACAGGTATGTACATGTATATTACATGTATATATAGTATGCAGTCTACATGTATAATCGTTTATATAACAAAACTACAGCCTACAGGTACATGTATGTAGAAGAGTATGTATTAATACAGTTCATGTTCACAAGTTAGATAAATAATATGTTCACAATTGTATGCCTGTATCTTGGAGTTGTTTTCCTTTACACAGTAGTTGGAAGAGATAAGACAACTCTGAACACACCGATTAGTATTATTACTTACTGTTTATTACTGATCATAATACCTAGTATATAATTATAGTCGTGCTATAGCCAGCTGTCTACTTTATATAGTCTGTTTTAGACTCAGGCCCTACTCAATAGTTTCCTCTCTCCACGAAACGGCGATGATAGTCTCACACTGGAACAGGCTGATTCATGGAAATCCATTCATGAAGTAAGCAATTGGTGGCTAACAAGTAAAAGGAAGTCTTCGCTCTCTGCAGGTAGTTATTATACACTCATCATATGCAGGTAATTATAATACTGTCTGTACAGTGTAGTTTTTTTTTTTTGGAATGTCGGTAACCTACATGTACGTATAGCCTACAAACTGTATCTACTGTCAACTAGGTAGATATGAGATCTGCCACTTCGATTTAGCGTACAAGTAGTGCGGAGTCGGTTGATAATGTAAACTGTCAAGTTCTCAGATCGAGGCCCCATTTGATAAATATAGACATGCCTCTTAAAGGATTATTCCTTGTTTATCTTTGATGGCCTGATTATATTGGGCCAATGTCACCAGAACATGCTCCACATCACTGAGATAAGGTCCTTATAGATGTTTGATAAATCTTTATTTGAAATGGAAACAGAAGTTTTTGAACCAAATTAAAAAGACAATGCAATAAAAACTACTTATAAATCCAGAGACAATACCCATTGGTGTGGTGACAGTCACACTGGGCATATAGGCCTACTAAGAATAAAAATAGCCAAGCGATATCAATGTTGACCATATACATGTACGTATAATATGATATCTACAACATGATTGTAAACCAAATGGTCTCTGAGAACTTACACGGTCAATCATGAGCTAAGAAGTCGCTACAGAGTTGATAATGATAATAATGTACCGACTGTTCAGCTTACATACATGTAGCTGTCTAAATGTGTATTACTAAGAGTTGTCTCTCACTGTTATCAATCTAGTGTAATGTTGTGTTTCTGCTTATTGTAGGAACACCATCAAAGAAGACTAAGTCCCATGATACAGACTGCACTGCACAGGAGTGTGAGCAGAGTACTCCCTCTGTATCAAGGGAAAGTACACCAGAACTTAGTCTATGGTCAGATTCAACTGATTCAGAAGATGGTGATGTAAATACACATACTGATAATGTGAACGTAGATATAGACTACGACAGTGATGATATAGTAGATATTCCACTAAATCCGTCCTACAAATGCAGCAGCTAATGGTACCTACTGTACATTTAGTATAGAGATACAGTAGTCAGATTTTATTTTATTTTTAATGTACAATGTAAATATTATTTTGGACAATTGTTTTAACCATGTTATGTACAGCTATAAAAGATATATAATGCAATGCCTATGTAGGCTACCTACATTTTTTTACTGCCATTTAGGCTAATGTGTTTATTTACTGCTATTGCCCAATGCATTTGATATTATTGATGCCGATGGTGCACTTTATGTTATGTACTGTATTTTATTTTGACATCCAGGAATGATTTTATCAGTATTACTGAATGTGCAATGATTGACTTTTATCATAATATGAACTGTGATCAATGAAACTGATGAATTATAATATGACTATGATAAACAGTACTTTTTATATTACAGTCAAATTATGATTGTAGACTTTCATATGGTGTAAAGTTGACATTGACAATAAATATTATAAAACTGTACAATAATAATAAATATATATAGTGAATTCTACATTCTGCCAGTACCTGAGCATTGCTGGTAACTAGTCTCTGTAGCCTTGGTTCTCTATATAATAGACATCTAAACATAGTCAGCCCCAAGCTTCGGTGGCACAATAATGGAGCACTAACTGTCCGTCACTACCAAAACAGTCATACAACTGGCCGACTTGCACGTCAGGTGACGGTGCAAATGTCTGCTTAACGTACAGGAAGAGCGTCTGCTGCGTCTCCATTTTAAGTGGCTTTTTCACGAAGGTTGCTATAGACCCAATAGTCTTATCTCTAGTAACATTCCACTTATTCCTCGTGAGCGCAGGAGTTGAGCCTGTAGTATAGTGCAATTATAAGATTCAGAATTGTTTGCCCTTTACACTCACAACACAGGAGGAGCTAATTCCCAACTACATGTAGCTGCTACACTTACTCCAGATGTGGTGGTAGTAGTAGTGGTGGTGGTAGTAGTAGTAGTGGTGGTGGTAGTAGTAGTAGTGGTGGTGGTAGTAGTAGTAGTAGTGGTGGTAGTAGTAGTAGTGGTGGTGGTAGTAGTAGTAGTGGTGGTGGTAGTAGTAGTAGTAGTAGTGGTGGTGGTAGTAGTAGTAGTAGTAGTGGTGGTGGTAGCGGTGGTAGTAGTGGTAGCGGTGGTAGCGGTAGTGGTGGTAGCGGTAGTGGTGGTAGCGGTAGTGGTGGTAGCGGTAGTGGTGGTAGCGGTAGTGGTGGTGGTGGTAGCGGTGGTGGTGGTGGTGGTAGTAGTAGTAGTAGCAGTAGTAGTAGTAGTAGTAGTAGTAGTAGTAGCAGTAGCAGTAGCAGTAGCAGTAGTAGTAGTAGTAGTAGTAGTAGTAATAATAGTAGTAGTAGCAGCAGTAGCAGCAGCAGCAGAAGCAGTAGTAGTAGTAGCAGAAGCAGTAGTAGTAGTAGTAGTAGTAGTGCTGGGTGGTTTTGATTAGCATGTCTATTCAGCCTTTTTGCCGAGTTTTCTAAAAAACTGAATGAAACCGAAGTTGTCTTCTCATCCACGGTGTAATTCAGTTTTTTTAATTCATGAAAAAATACTGAACCGCACTGGAAATTAAATACTCAATGTTGAGAGTTGTCACACGCTGGTTTTAAGCTGTAATGACGGCCATTTTTAATTTGTTCTAATACAATGCAATTATTAAATGCCAATCATCATTAGAATCCCAAAAGCATGAGCAATTTACAAGCACCTTATTATCGTAAATGTCGTAACTAAATATCATCCGCACTACAGAGTAGCTATTGCTACACCAAATTATATGATAGCTAGCAACACTCAGACAACGTAGCTACGCCTACGCTTACCTGCCGGTTTCAGCAAAACTCTAATCTTATCAGAAGGAAGTGCCGTCAATTTGGCTATGTTGTTATCTTGGTCGTTAGAAGTTTGTACATTGGATGTGTCCTCAGAACTATGTTCTTGTGTGTTTGTAGTCTCAGTTGATGCTTCATTACTCACTGCCTTATCACTCTGCTCACACGAAGGTGAGCCACCATCGGAAGACATATTACACCTGTCCAGAGTAGCGGACGATGTTAACAATCTACAGCTACGACCAATAACATTAATGTCAAAAAGAGGTTTCCAAAAGTTACGCAGTTTGTACAACTACTAAATTTTAGGTCCTACATGTAGGCCTAGTCTTTCTGTAGGCCCAATGCATCGAAATTTTAAGTAAGCTGCAAAATTGCACCAATTTCAACTGGTAAAGACCATATATATAAAACTGTATATGATTGGAGGGACTAGAATGTGAAGTTTAAGTTTTCAGTTTTTATAAGTTCAAAATAACACAGTTTATTCGAAAAATCAAATTAGTTGTTACACTACAATATCTTCAGATTTTTAATTTACGCAATTGACCCTGCTGCTACTGTTATGACATCATGGAGAAAGCATGATCCGTGGCGCTCTTGTATCGCACCATTTCCAGAGTCAGTCAGCATACTCGGCATGACTGGAAATATTCTCCATTCGTCTGGCTTGCAGGCTGAAGTTAGGTGCAAGACTGAATATTAATTGGTGTCAATTACCCCAGCTACCCTAAAGCCATTAGGCATATTAAAGTAGTACAAGATTCAAAATATAAGTATTCTAGTTGGTAAGTTCACATTTTGAGCTTCAAATTAATGTGCAACTTGACTTGGTTGACAATCGCCACTTTTCCATGCTTCGTATTTCGCTTCGTATTTAGCTTCGTATTTAAAATACAAAGGATGGAATTGGCGAAAAATACGTATTTCCTGACCTTCGTAGGAGCAAGCTCCTTCGACCGCGAGACTTCATATTTCCGAAAATACGTAGGGATTCTTATTGCTTCGTAGGATGGAAGTGACATTCTTTGAATATGAGCTCGCTAATGTACAAGTACTAGTTAGTAGCACACTATCGTTGGCTGGCGCAATAGTCTTCACGCTTGAATAACTGCTTGTTAATAACTACATTATGCTATGACGTCAGTTTGGCTGTGCGCTCCTTGTTGTGGTTGAATTCACATTAGACAACGCGTAGCTATTTTTAACTCCTGGGGTTATTGTACTATGATGTCATAGGCGGGAAAACTTAAATGCGTTTGCCACAAAACAGCTGAACAAAATACGATGCATGGAATTAGACCGGGATGGAGCTTCGAAGGGTGAAACAACTCCCTTCGAAGGAAAATTCGAAGCATGGAAAAGTGGTGCATGTACAAATGGCTGAATTTGCACATCAAAAACCGTTGGAACATAGTGATTTTGTAAAAGCTCAGGAAATTTTGCCAGGAATTCCCTGCTATTCATTTATGTCACTTGTCTGCTCAGTATGAATGAGCATCCACATAGCTGAACAAAGAAATAACGACAACCAATGTGAGAGTGTTAGTTATAAATAGGTAAATTGTTACAATTGTTACTGTGGAAGGAATGCTCCTTACTATTATAGTTTAGTTCATTGCACTAGTGCACATGACTAGTTGACCTATTAAAACAGAGTACAATGTCAATTGTAAGCAAGCCCTTGTTCACTGACAAAAATGGAATCCCCTTCACACATTAATAGTTGAAGAATTAAGCTATGCACATGTTCCATGAATACTAAATATAAACCGATGATTGATTTGCATTGGAACAACCAGTGTTTGCGCGGCTCATAGAACCAGTAGTCAACGTGCCGCTTGATCGCACTAGTGATAACCTGAACAAGTGACGTCACTTATTCACTTGTTGTTGAATAGCTGAGCATTTTTGGCAATATAAAAACTTTACAGTCTGATTGCACTGAAGTAAATGGGTAAGATCAAGCGAAAGTTAGCATCTAGGTTAAATTTTCAAACTGTAATATGCCTTATTTGAGGAATACCATTGGAAAGAGCTTGCTCTCAAGGTCCTAATGATGTATGATTTGTCTGCCGAGGTGAAAAACTGTGTGTAGGGTGACCAGTTGAATTTAGCCTACCAACTTGAGTTTCATGTTTCCCGTAGACTCCAAAAACTACATATTTTCAACAACTGTTCTACAAGGCTAAAATGAGTTTTGATTAAAAATGATTGCTTCAGAAAAACTCGTCATGCATGGCTCTAACTATCCATTAGTTTTTTGGCCGATCATATATAGCGTTTTCTCAAAATGTGTGCTTGAATCTGTCTCTTTATTGAATTTTACTATGTTACTCCGTTACCGAAATAGTACAAAAAGTTCAGTGCATCAGCCACTGGAAGCATTTAAAAATTTTTCATGTAGCAATAATATCTCCTCAGCTGCTAGATGGCATTCTGAGAAAGTTTCGGCCTCATTGTATGCTCAGGTTGCTGGTACAGACCATGGGTAAGTTAGTTACTCCGTTACTGCTCGGTAGTAATAAGGTCAGAAACTGCTAATCTGACTTCCAAATACATTGCTGGACAGCTGTAGGGACTTACTCATACGGCATACTATCCGATTGCACTGATCATACCAAGTACACTGCAGCAACAATGATTCAAAAAATCTTGGAAGACCTTGATAAAAACATACGGGGGTGTTCAAGTCGATGCAATAATGGTCAGATGGAGCAGCTCGGCATTTCAAGCAGCGATATGTTTTGTGTTTCAACCTCACTGAAAGACAGATATGATGATGTGTCTTGGGAGTTTTTTGCTACTTTCCATGGTACAGGAGCTGTCGATGGTATTGGTGGGACCATCAAGAGAAAAGTAATTATGGCTGTGAAATTGAGAGTTTGTGATGAGAACTCCAGAGGACTACTATCAAGTTGCTAGAAAGAAGCTCCCAGCTATAACCATGGTCTGGGTGTCACAAGCCGAGATAAATGAACAAGCAATCGCCCTGGATGTCCTCTGCAGTGATACGAAGCATTGTCCAGGAATACGCAATCTCCAATATATTTGTGCAGTGCGCCGAGGAGTGATAGCAGTGTTCATGACATCTGAGGTTCAGGATTACCAAACCATTGAGCTGCTTAATAACTCTACAGTTTCCGAGTCAGGCACCATGGTACCAGAACAAAACACAGAAAATCATGCCTACAGCGTAAGAGATTTGGTATGTGTAGCTTATGAGGACAATTTCAGTATAGGTGAAATTTCAAAACTGGAAAAGGATTTGAGCTGCATGATTAGATAGATTTATGGGCCGGGCAGGGAAAACCCAGTGAAGATGGACCCAAGAAACTGCTCCAGTACACTTCAAATTTATCCTGAACATAAAGCCACAAATTTTACCAGCCAATGCCAGTCTTAGATCATTGATTCTGGAAAACATTACAGAAATTCAATTTGTTCACACAGCATATTCAGAACGACATGTTTGAACACTTTTTTATATTTCTTAGCCTTGTTTCTTAATATTTGGCCTCTATGTTTGACACAAAGTGTAGTGTAAAACATCCTAACAAAATACTTGGTGTTCATCAGGCCGTACACTGCAGATAAGATGCGTGTACATTTTCGTTACTCCTTTACCAGACATGCTGCTAGTTTTCAATTTTCGATCAGGTAGTGGTTTAAACTACAAATATACCAATAATTTTATGTAAAAGCCTACATATTTCTCCATATTATCAAGTTTTATTTGACTGGAATTCCATTGAGCAACCGATAGTTATGGTACTTTAAAGAAAGTACATGAATTCACATGCTAATTTTGTGCTACTCCGTTACCAACCACTTATAAGTTCAACCCAGCTGATATACTTAGTTCATAGAAAAGTTTGGGATATAGCACTAGTATATCAAATATGCTCTTTCCAATAGAAGAAAAACTAGATGTCCTGGACTATTTGCTTTCCCTGTAGAACAGTTCAAAGTGAAATGTTGTTACTCCGTTACCGCTTGATCTTGCCCAAATAATCTAAATATATAGTCAAGTTGCACATCATTTTGAAGCTCAAAATGTGAACTTACTAACTAGAATACTTATATTTTGAATTGTGTACTACTTTAAATTAATTTTGAGTACTTTAGGAACTAATTTAAATAGTTTTTTACGCTGCGAAAACAGTTCCTCATAAGCCCGTAGGCAGTAAATTTAGCTGTTAGACACAATTATGTAAAATTGCACCAGAGACTCTGGGCACAAGCTTGGCGCACTTGGGCCCTTTCTCTTGAGCCTTTTCTTGTGCTGTATAGAGCTACTATGTCTGTCCAAACATTGCTCTGTATGAGTAGGCCTAAATAAGAGTAAAGGCTATAAGGATTTTAGTAGGCTCATGTAAGCCCAAGTGTTTTTTTAAACAAATTCAAAATCATTGCATAAACCAGCATCATATATAAACAAACAAGCATAAACATTACAGTGTAATGCTTAATGATTAATAACACAGTCATGCGAAAGTAGTACTCCGCTACTGACTACAACAAGCACTATCGCAATCTACATAGGCCTGATTATTCTATTACTCCTACTCCAGAAGTTGAACAATAGTCATATATAAATTTAAGTAATAATTATAATAATAATAATAATTAAAATTTAAATTTGTAACTAAATATTATTTAATTATATAAGATTGATAACATTATTAAATTAAATTTAATATTATATCAATAAATATATAAAATATAATATTTATATTATTGCTTAAGGAGTCCTTGCTTATAGCTATAAAATAGTTAGTAGTAATGGTATTCATTAATTATTAATGATTAATTTAATCAAAAGCAGGCAAGATGAGGCTATAAAAACAAACACCATCCAAGTAGTTAAGTTTGAGAGACGTTTTTTGTTAGATCCTGTGAGACTCAACTGGCCTATACTACTGGTCATATTGCATCACTGGTGGATAATGGCTCTGTAGTTGACACTATTATCCTTGATTTTTCTAAGGCATTCGACAAGGTCAACCATCGTAAATTACTCTCCAAGATAAGAAAGATAGGTATCTTTGATAATATAATAGTTTTGTGGCTTGCTAGTTTTTTACAGGATAGGAAGCAGTTTGTTATGATTGATGAGCACAAGTCTCAGACGAACAATGTGGTTTCGGGTGTCCCCCAGGGCTCCGTCCTAGGTCCTCTTCTTTTTCTAATATATGTTAACGATTTGCCAACAACAATTAGATCACATTGTCGCCTTTTTGCTGACGATGTTCTTCTCTATAATACTTCAAACAATACTCATTTGCTTCAAACAGATCTAACCAGTTTAGAAAGATGGTCCCATCAATGGCAAATGGTGTTTAATGTAAATAAGTGTTTTTATTTACAAATAGGAAAGCAAGATAATCAATCAAAATATGTTTTAGAAGGCCAAACATTATCCAAAGTAATTTCACACACTTATCTTGGACTTCAACTACAACACAATCTTAAATGGAACTTGCACATAGAGAACATTGCAGCTAAGGCTACTCAAAGGTTAGCAATGCTAAGACGAGTATTAAGGCATGCTGACACTCCAACACGGCGAATTGCATATTTTTCCTTGGTAAGACCCGTCTTAGAATATGCCTCCTCTGTCTGGGATCCATACCTAAAAAGAGAAATAAAACTCCTAGAAAAAATTCAGAATAGTGCCATTCGTTTTATTTTTAAAATCAGAGGAAGGGTGAGTTTTAGTCACATAAGGGAACAAACACTTTTATCATCCCTCAAGGAACGAAGAAAGGGTGCCAGAATGAATCTTTTTTTCAAGTGCCTCTCGGAAGGCATTGAGCCTCCCTTTGATCATAATTATCAAAGTGGGCATAACACCAGGCAACATCCCAATACTTTTGTGCCATACATTCGCTCAAAATCTTTTTATTATTCATTCTGGCCGAAAACTATCCGTGATGTGAGAGGAGATTAAATTAAAGAGCTGACAACAGTGTTAAGCAGATAGGTGTATAGATTGAAAAAATAAAAAAAATATGTATATATATATACACATTCATGCATAAATAATAACAAAAAAGCAAAACAAACATTACCTAAGCACAGTATTATCGTGTTCCACACTTTTACCTCATTCGAGGGTCTCAGTGGAAAATTATTAAAAAAAAAAAAAAAAAAAAATCACAGCCGGGGTAAAAATAAAATATGTGACGTGTGTTAGCAAAAGTGGTGGGAACTTTACTCATGCTTTAATTAAAACATCCGACCTCTAAGTGAAGTGAACCAAGGAGCTCAGTTTACTCCTTGACTGAGTGAACCAAGGAGTAAAAAGAAGTGAGTGAGTGAACAGAGAGAATCAGAATAGAAAGAATCTCTGAGAAAAATTTCTAAAGAAAGGTGTCTTTGGTGAAAATTATTCCAATAAAGGAATGTTTAAATTATAGAGAAGTTTAATATATTCGATTGTAAATAAAAAATATGAAAATAAAAGCTGGGAGTTGTTTGGTACATTAGATTAAAAGGAAAAAACTTTGGACCAAAAGGATTTTCAAAATGCGGCCTAATCTTGAAGTAGTATTTGTTTTTAATCGATGCTTTAACCGTCTGTGTGTTAGGACTGCAGTATATGTTTTCCCATAATTTTACTATCGTGCGCAAAGGTAGGTAAGCTTGGAGTTGTGGCCTCAAACTATTTTGGAAAGTGGGGATTTCCGATAGCTTAGATTCTCGGTTCATTGACAGATGTCAAGGTAGCTTTTAGGAACACCCGCAAAGTCTAGATAGCCCGTTTAACTCATCGTCCATTGGGCAATGGATAACCAATGAAAAATGAACATTATTATCTGGCCATAATAATTGTTATTCTAACATGATTACGATTCAGATTTTGCAACAACAACAATAGTCAATGTGAATGTAATAGCGCTAAGGACCTGGTGAATAAACTTGCTTGATCCAGTTTGATAAGTGCGTAGTTTATATTATTAAAGCTGCAATAGTAACTTTGTAGGAGTGAGTGTTGCATTAACACACCTTGGGATTGTACTTAGAAAGCTAAAAAAAGGTGTTGATTTTTCATTTTATTTATTATTATATTATTAAATTATTATAATATTAATTATTTTATACAATTTAAAATAAATATTGATATTCATATTGTTATCATTATTAATTGTTATTTTCTTATTAAGTTGTAATATAAGTATTGGAATTAATCATAATCAAAAATATAATAGTTCAATATACAATTATAATAATAATTAATAACAATTGTTGCAATTGAATTATATTATTGTAGTTCATAACTCTAACTGTAACTAATTCTCCAGCTGGCAGTTTAAGTCTGTGCAAATTCAGTGTTCAATTATAGTTATACTTTGACAGTTACAGAAACATTAGATTATTTTATTCGTTAGTATAGCTTTTATTATATGGGACTGTAGATTTTAAGATAAGAAGAGTCAAATAATATTTTCAATTGAAATTTCTTTCAAATGGTGGTGAGACGTTTGACTACACTACTTAGCTGTCAGGTTAATGAGATTCATTCATAGGCTAGGAAGCCTATAGCTGACTAACGTGGTTTTAATGAATTGATCTCAAACTCAGGGCTAGGGTTGTACCTGAAGATGTGACTTTTTGATCTATAGCCTATATATCTATTAGTCTCTTACATTGATATGTTTATCGGTTTCCTATCTTAGTTTGACCTATCTAGCTTGCATTTTGTTTCACACACATTGGGCAGTATTGAACTGGAAGTTTTTCAGTGATAATTTAGCTATAGGGAGATTAATGTTTTATGCAGCCATTTTCCAAAATTCAAAAATTCTGAGTAAAGCTGATTGATATAATGTCATGCAGAAATACTTGTTTCTAGTTGCAGGTAAAAATATTGGTGCAGCTCTACGCATAAAAATTAAATATGATGTTGAGAGTTGGTACAGCTCTACATGCTGTCCTGCTGAGGTTTGTATTTTCATGTTACCTGTTTATTGCACTTTCTTGGCATACATTGCACTCTCTTCACTCTGTATGAATATATTAACCATTGAGACAAAATGGACGTTTCTTTCTTGTATTAAGGTTATTAAGGTTCAATGGTGAAGGTTATCTCTCTAACATTATGGTTGGTTTGGAGAGGAGGGCTTATATTCCTTATAATTATGGTCGTAAGCATACAGTTACATTGTATAATTTATTAATATATAGACCTGACTACAGAACTATCGGCGATTTTACCGATTGACAATATTCACTAGGCTGCATTGATCATTGTTTTATATAATCAATCATGATCTCTCTGGTCTGGGATGGTAATTTAGGCCTGAACATATTTATGCCACTCTCCGCTGCATAATCTGATAGCCTCAGCTCTCAACAGCATGGTTTGTTGCTGATAGTCCCCGCCTCTATGACCTCAGGCTTAGCTTCCTACCATTATTGTCTATTTTCCATTACTTTCTCAGACAGTCTTGACTCTCCATGAAATTTTCTGATAGCCTCTGCTCTCTACTGCATTGCCTGGCAGCTGGTGTGACCCTGACCTACATACATGCAGTCTATCTGTTTTTCTTATCATCAGTCTATCACTTCCTGTCATCCAGTACCAGTATCCAGTAATATATCCTCCTGCAGTTCACATTATATCTGCTCATGGTATTAGTAATATATTAGTATATATTTCACATCCACACTGTGACTGAGTAGATGTACAGAGTATGTCAGTAAAATATGGTCTCAATGTATTAACCAGGGGACTGAGTTGTAGACCCTGGATGTACATTTATGTTGCAGTAACTGTACTATCCCTGTGCTGCTGTTCATATGGAGGTCTTTTCTTTTTAGGACAATCTGAAACCAAAGACTTTGAAGTCAAATTTACACTTGTAAATAAATTCCTATAAAGAGTAATAATTATTGTAAATCATTATAATTCACTGCATTTATCTTTGTGTTCATTATTGTTCTATATAGGACTATATAGGACTATATAGGACTAAGGTGTTATGTAACATGTGCTGTTGTGGCAGAGTCACATAATGTTAGTAGCACTAGCAGTATCAACAGATCAATGCATAATAACACTCATCGTAAAGTCGATCATTTGCATCCTCGCTTCTTATAGAGCCAGGCTAACTCAAACCCTTATCACTCTTATCATGGAAGGAGTGCTTGTTTATATAACGTGTACAAAATACACCTTACCACTTAAATTATCCAAACATATCAACTCGTTTTATTTGTCTCTACTTGGCCAGGTCTCTTCAGCTCAGCAGACGTAGTTTATGTACATCGCCGCGGTTACAGAGCTATGCCGCAGTGAATGAACCAATCAGAGACTACTTTGCTGGCTCTGAAGACAGAGAGAGGTTGGAGAAGAGGTTGGCCTACTTTAGCAATACCTGTACGGAGATACCAATCGTCATAGGAGATGAGAGAATACACACAGATGACGTTAGATACCAAGTTATGGTATGTTTGACTCTGTCTGTATTGTATATAAAGAGTCTAAAGACCAACTTGTTTTCTACTGCATAGTATTAGACCTTCATTTGTCATGAACCTTGCAGTTGGGTCTTAAAATGCTCTCAAGTTAGCTGTAAGGTATAGTAGTGGGGAAACGTTGTTAGCTTTAGAACCTAGATTGTAATGATTGAGATTATTCGACTAGGCGTTGGAGAACCCAACATCTGCTATTTTTGTGGCTGAGAACCAGAGCTATGATTTTTTTCCTGGGTCTAAAATCCATATAGAGGGTACACAGTTGTGTCAATACAGTTAACCGTTCTCATTTTTGTTGGAGTTGTGCCACCCTACTTTCTCGTTATCGATGCTACTAAGTTCTGAATAACTGCTGTATATACACTAAAGAATAGGTTGTATTCAGTTGGTAGCCAATTCTAGATCCTGCTGTTGTATGTGATTGAGGTTTGGGATAGGAGCAGACAACCTATAACATGTAGAGAAGACAACTCCTCTTTATCACACCACGTTACTACTCTGGCCCATATAGCAATCTTGTTTACAACATGGCTCTTGTATTGATGCACTTTCTGCATCATAGTGGATTGGTTAAATTTCTATATTGTTCACTAGCTGTGTTTATCAGTATTAGTTATATAACCTAACCGCATCACACTGTCACCCTATACTGTTACCATATTAATAAATTAAATTGATATAATTGAGCTACATGTAGGGTCTACCTCCAACTACATATCTTATAATTCAATGTCATAAATCTGCATGCAAGTACATTACCACCTCATAAAACTTCATTATTTTACAGCCATTCGACCACCAAAAGAAGCTAGCAAAGTTCTCTTATGCTAACAAGGTATGTATAGATGTGTGTTGCATTTTGGGTGTACTAAAGAGAGCTAGTAGGACCTGATATATACCAGGATGGGACAAGTGCTTGGCTTCTGGCCCAACACCAATCAATGATAGTGTGGAAGAAGATGTCACCTTGTACTGATAATTACTGCAGAGTTGTCCTCTCTCCCTCTTTCCATATTAATTTAGAAGAACTTTATGGTACAACTCCTGTTATGATTGCTTAATATCCTCCAACCAGTAAGACTGGTTCTCTGCGATGTCAACTAGCCTTCCTCTCGGCATGAATGTGAGGCAATATTAACTTATTGGCTATGTCTGTGCTGTAAAAAAGAGAGGGTAACTCTTACAGTCATCACATTCCTGGTGGGTGGGGTATGGTGACATAACATGAGCATCATAACCTCCCACTATTGTTTTTGTTACCAACAGCCCCCAGTATGCTACCTGCCTAGTATAGTAGATGTCTATCGCCAATAGCCTACCTGATATTCAAAAATATACCAACTCTCAACAGTAGCTATTGAATTTTACATGGACGTCCAATAGTAGTAGAATTTAATAGGCCTATAATAAATGGCACGCAAGTAGGAAATGGTATATACATTGTATATAGTAACATACATGTATATGGTGTAGTAAATAGTGCAATAGCATCTAATATTAGTACATGTAAGTTTTATACAGCTATTATACTAATAAACTTATCGTATAGTATGCTTGAATACTATTATAGAGTGTGATAGAGAAAGCCATAGATGTATCAGTAAAGGCACAGAGAGACTGGGAAAGACAACCATATGAGAAAAGAGCCGAGGTATTTCTCAAGGCGGCTAAACTCATGCAGGACGAGTATCGGATGGACCTGATGGCTACGACCATGCTGGGACAGGTGAGTGCTTTGTCTATGTGACTGGTGAGGGGGCAGATCGGGTGAGGGACAAGTGGGGAGAGACGAGGGAGTTCAAGGGTCAGTTGATTGGACAGTTGATTGGACACAAAGGGCAGTTGATGGGACATGAGGTCTGGTAAGGAGATACATAAAACTAACCATGGCGTTTAGCACAGGTATATTTACCTATTGAGTAGGCCTCATGCGCTGCAAGCATTTGTTGTATCTTCTAGCTATACTCTACCCTCCATATACTACAAGGTATACTACAAGGTATACATTTGGTCTAACTCACCCCTTTCTGTGTGGCATATAATATGCTGTATGTCGGTACATTATATATATCTGCTGCTTACTGGAGTACTAGTTAACCTACATAGTATTATGGACACAGTTGACTGAAATATCATAACACAGTTGACCTACATACATGTGTTATGAAACAGTTGACCTACATTTTATGACACATTAGAACACAGCTGACCTACTCTTGCACTGTTGGATGGCTAACAGTATCGTTTATGTTGCAGGCGAAGACTATAATACAAGCAGAAATAGACGCAACCTGTGAGCTCATTGATTTTCTCAACTTCAACGTGATGTTTGGTTGGGTGAGTAGCACGCTCCTATACTATATACTAGTGCTAGCTAGATCTAAGGCTACAGATTTTGTGTTAGGATGGAATTGGTTTTTTGGTAATGTTCATTTTTCGATTACAAAATTACAACAATACATATCAATTCTGCTGATAACATAATATTACATATATGTTTGTACATATATATTTGTACGTATGCACTACTAATTTACATGTATATGTCTCTCTACACAACAGGAAGCCACTAGATATCAGCCAATCAGTTCTGGCTCTGTCACTAATTCTCTGTCATACCGAGGCATGGAGGGATTCTGGGCTTCTATAGCACCTTTCAACTTTACTGCTATTGGTGGAAATATCTCATCTGCTCCTGCTATTGCAGTAAGTTAGCCTTGGATCCTGCTATTGCAGTAAGTTAGTCTTGGGTCCTGTTATTGTAGCAAGCTAACCTGAGGTCTTGCTATTACAATAAGCTTGTAGCTATCCAACATTTTCAACCAAACCTACACAAACTTGCTCTAACTGGGAGTCAATTGACTGTAAGTCATAACGTATTATCCATTAAACCCTAGACTGTGGTATGATTAGCTAATCAGTCATGTGATCTTTCTAAAAAGATTTGCTACAAATTTTAGTATAATAGTGGCCATAGATTCATGGTCATTAGCTATAAAAACTAAACATTGTTGTTTCAATTGTCATAACGCAGTGTATATTGTTGGCTTTGAACCACACTTTTATAATCTTGAGTTGCTATTGTAAGGTAACATTGTGTGTTTTAATAGTTTTCATAAAAGTGCCGTACTATATTATGTAAGTGATGCAATTGGTTTGGTATTGCAGGGTAACACAGTGCTGTGGAAGGCATCTGACACCGCTATGCTATCCAATTACACAGTATATAAAATATTCAGGGAGGCTGGTTTACCTGTCGGAGTTATCAACTTTGTACCTGCGGATGGGCCGGTATTCGGCCAGACTGTTACTAGCTCTCCACACCTCGCTGGAATCAACTTCACTGGAAGTGTAGAGTAAGAGTTATCTTCTCTTGTGTGTTGAGGTGATAGGTTGGACAACTCCTTCTAATGCTCAACTGGAGTGTACATGTATATTATACATGTATGTGTGGTTACAATAATATGTATATCAATCTCATAATTGGAATAGTATAGTTAGCATAGCAGTCACACAGTGGGGGATGACTAACACTTTGTTTATTTTTTAGAACATTTGAAACTTTGTGGAAGAATGTATCTGATAACCTACAGGGATTGCGCTCCTTCCCTCGGATGATTGGTGGTTGGTTCCTATATCCCCTAAATATGCGTTTTAATCATGTTATATATATTCCTATATCCCCTAAATATACATTCTAACCTTGTGCCATATATTCCTATATCCCCTAAATATGCATTCTAATCTTATGCTATATACATGTATTCGCGTGTCCCCTAAATATGTATTCTCATTATCTGTAGTGGGTTTCAAAATCCTACATCTATTGATTCTAGTCAAATGTGGTATACCCTTCCTTCTCCCTAACTCTATGGAGTGGCTGCATGGAACGACGGAGTCACTGTATTTACTAATTTCGGTGCCGCTCCATCTCTGTGGCATCACGCTCTGTCTCTATGGCGTCACGCTCTATGTCTTTGGCATCACACTGTTGAAAAGCCCAACATGTTTACTTTTGGGTGAAACTTGTAGCCATTTCTTTACTGTAATATGGGGAATACCTTAGCTTAATAACTATACTTCCCGTCTTCTATCCTTTACCTTCATGCGAATATGCGTTCCTCTTTAGAATGTGGAGGTAAGAACTTCCATCTCGTTCACCCAAGTGCTAATATGGATTCTGTTGTTAATGGAACCATCTTGTCCGCCTTTGAGTTCGGCGGACAGAAATGTTCTGCTTGTTCCAGACTTTTCCTTCCCAAGTCTCGTGCCCAGGAAGTCATTGATAGGTGAGGCACCATCGAGATAGTATGTTATATTGCAATTTATATTTATATTATAGTAGTTATATTATAATGATTTGATATTTTTCTTACAAAGACATATTTATTAGTGGCAAGGGACTTGGTTTCACGTATGTGCAAAACAACCTATCCTTGTAAGACTATGACGCTTAATTGCCTAGCTGCACGTATATTATTTCAATAAATTTTGCCATATATTATAATTATTATATTATTATTTCTGTTATTTTTTACAGGTTGGTGGCGGCTCAGAAGGAAATTAAAGTTGGTTCTCCACTCGAAGTAGATAGCTACCTCTCTGCTGTCATAGACAATAAGGTATAAATACACATATATACATGTATATTAAAACTGTATAACCTCTCTTTATGTTCACCTATCTATATTATATGCATACACCATCTACCTACAAGGATAAATTATGTATATACATGTACAACATGTTGGCATAAAATCTCCTTATTACTTGTAAATGAAGCTCAATAATACATTTACATCTCCAACTTGAGTAGAGGTCATGGTAAACTTGACGCACGTTACCTCATAGAAACTGAATTTGTGCATTGTTTACGTTATAATATACTCATGGTCACCTGTATATATTTGGTAGCCATTACAATATTATACGTTTTGGATGCTCACTGTCAATTGTTTCACCTCCCTTTAGTCGTTTGCCAGAATAAAGTCGTACCTTGACCACGCCAAATCCTCACCTGACTGTGAGATACTCGCTGGAGGAGAGTGTGACGATTCACAAGGCTACTTCGTACAACCAACCATTATACTTTGCAAGGATGCCTCTGATAAGCTATTGACTCAGGTGAATACTGTAGTGCACCATAATAATTGTACAACACTTTGTAAGCATCCCTGTGACTGGTTAACCAAGAACTCTTTGGCCATTAAAATGAGGTATCCACTCCCCTTGACAATACAACATGTTGCTCATAGAATGTAAGCTTTCCCACTTAGAATTGCCTGCTAATAAAGGTATAAAGGAGTTCTTTCTGTAAAAAATATCCGGTACAGGTATTGAGTTATCATAGTCCAGCAGGGAAAGTCGAGTCTATATTCAACAATTTTTATTACTATGATAGATTTTTCTAAATATTAAAAATTGAGTAAAATTTTAACTGTTGAAGGGGTAAAACATTTAGGAACACACGCTATTATTACTGAGGTACGTTGTCTTGATGAGACCGAAATCTCTCTCCAAACAGTGGAGATTGAAATTTAAACATGTGTTATTATATAACTCACCCATAATCTATAAAATAAGATTGTTTTATTATATCTTTGCTAGTTACAATATTATTATAATACTACTACCTTATGGTCTTTACAACACAGTTTGGAGTTGTCTTCTTGATGAATTGTCTTGTTGGGCAGAGCAAGACAATTCCACAACTGAAAATTACTTTGAAATATTCATAGAGATGGAGGCCAGAAGAGTAATAAAATGGTGGCTAAGGCTATTGATGTTCTGAAGTATGTTAATTGTATATAGAATAGGCAGCCAGCCCTGTCTTGGCCTACCATGTGCTTGTGCTTACTGCTTTGGGGTTCATATTCTTGGTATGTAATGTATGCTCACTACTTCTACATGTATGTATCCATGCTTTGTGTTCATGTTGTTTGTAGGAGATATTCGGTCCTGTACTATCTATATACGTATATGATGAAGAGAATGTCGATAGTTTGTTAACTCACATAGATACGAGTACTAGATATGGTCTGACTGGAGCCATTTTCTGCCAGGACGAGTAAGTAGACTACTGTATGGTTACTTGTGTCGGTATTATATCACTGCACCTCGTTATTGTCTATGCATATCTCATTTGTGTGCACGTATGTAGCCATGTAGGTCACGTGTATGCAGCAGTAGTGTTATTACTGTACACTATGTTATGTACATACAGTTCATGTGCTCATTAATAATAATAATAATAATAATATCCGTGGCGCCAAACACAATTCTTTAACGTGGCTGCCCAATAGGAGAGCTAGTTGAGGGGCCACCACGGTACCTAGAGCTGGATATTATTATAGTCCAATATAGCACGGAGGGAAAACCTTCTTTAGGACAAAAAACTCCTGGTTGTTGGCGGGACTCGAACCCATGAATACATGTCATATTTCGTATTATGGCACCACATGACACTAATAGCAGTAAGCCTATATTACACCTCATGTACAATATAGAAAGATTTACAATATAGTATATTTTATCATACTGTGCTGTGTGTATTAGGGAAGTGTTAGATACACGTGTACATTGTAGATACGTAGATATACAATGTAGTATATTTTATCATACTGTGCTGTGTGTATTAGGGAAGTGTTAGATACACATGTACATTGTAGATACGTAGATATACAATGTAGTATATATTATCATACTGTGCTGTGTGTATTAGGGAGGTGTTAGCCCAGTGGTCAGACACTCTCAGATTCTCTGCTGGTAACTTCTACGTGAATGACAAGTCTACAGGGTCAGTAGTTGGTCAGCAGCCCTTCGGTGGAGCTAGGAAGTCAGGTAAGTGTAGTGTGATGTATAAAGTAACTACCAAAGTGTGTATGTAGTGTGTACTGTAGCTACTACAGCGTATATGTTGTGTATACAGTAACTACCACAGTATGTATGTAGTGTAGACTGTAACTGCCACAGTGTGTATGTATTATATACATTAGCTACCACAGTGTGCATGCAGTGTATGCATTGGCTACCACAGTGTACATGTGGTGTATACAGTAATTACTACAGTGTGTATGTAGTGTATAGGCCCTATAGCAACTACTACAGTGTGCATTTACTTAGTACTATGGTGTATATGTATATCAACTCTAACCTTAATTCTACACTGCAGGTACAAATGATAAAGCCGGGGGTCCTCACTACCTCCTCAAGTTCATGTCACCTCTGGCTATCAAGACTAACTCCGCTCCTCTCACTGACTGGAGGTACAAATACATGTCTTCTTAAATCTAGCTACCCTGTACTTAGTGTAGTGCGTTATCCACTACGCACTCTACTGCTACTACCATAATGTGTCTGACGCTACAGTACATTAGAT
Organism: Bugulina stolonifera; assembly: GCA_935421135.1. NCBI lineage: Eukaryota > Metazoa > Bryozoa > Gymnolaemata > Cheilostomatida > Bugulidae > Bugulina > Bugulina stolonifera. The sequence continues at coordinate 5,179,189 of OW285193.1, read as the reverse complement.
ATGCTTACATTAGATTGCGTTGGACTTACTTCAATGATAACTATTACATGTATCTGTACTATCATCAATATATCAGGTATTATGACAACATGCTCACTTATATTCGATATTATACTATATTATTATAAAATGTTGTTTACTTATTTAGTTTTATATTGTCAATTGCTCATCTGTGGTGAAGGGTTGAAATTCTGGTGCCAATTATTTTATTTACAGTTTTAATCAATTATATTCAATTTATTTTCTCCCAGTTTGATTTGCAGTTAGTATTATTCCAAACAATCATTAGCTGAGGCATCTGTCTGTATGTTTGTCTTTTTATATAATCATAACATTATTTGGCTAATTGTATAATGGTATTATATGTGGCAGCTACAACATAATGTACTTTTATTATAACTTCAGAATGCTATGATATATCCTGTCCTATCTGGCAATCTGCCATATTATCTTCCCTACCAGGATACTAGTATGTGATTCTATATTTAGTTATCTAATATAATACTATCTTCCAAATATAACATTATCTTCCCATTCCATAAATACTTGTTTTATTCTTCTCTCTTTCTATAAGCAGATTGCAAGCAGTATCCCAGGCCGATGACCTAGAATTCATTTTCCATGTTGGGTTAATTCTAGACCATAGACCTGGAATTAATATTATTATAGTAATCAGGCAAATAACCACCTATTCAAGTAATAAATTATAATTTTATAGTTATTGTAAAATTTACTGCTCCTAAACGATGTATAGCCTCCACTGATACAATTAGCTCTCCCTGCAACACCTAGAGTTGTACTTACACTAACTACTCTGAGAACCATTATGCCAGAAATCTGAATCTATCAAGCTTTCTTGTCCTACTGCAAAACTATTATGTAACTATTACAATAGCGTTGTACTACTGTAAATATGAAATTATCTAATTAACATTACATGTATGAAATTCTAAAAATAATGGTGGTAGAAAATAGAAGAACCAAGGCTTTGGTCAAACACATTGGCCTAAGGCTAGACATAGGCAGGCGTAACTAATACGGTTTGATAAGATGTAGCCTTAGTAACTCTTAGTTGGTAAGTAGCCCCAGTTTCCAGTATAGGATAAAACTCTCAGTTATCACTGTTTTCTGAGCTTCCTTGTGCACTTGATTGGGGGATCACTTTCACACACCATTGTCTGTAATTATTACAATATGTCACATGTAGGCCTACATACACCATCTAACGTATATATATGTCACATGTAGGCCTACATACACCATCTAACGTATATATATGTCACATGTAGGCCTACATACACCACCTAACGTATATACATGTATATGTCACATGTAGGCCTACATACACCATCTAACGTATACACGTATTATGTACAATGGCCTCTAACGCTTATACACTCTTATAAGTTATACACTGATATGAGTTTCTAACAATTATACATGTACAATGACATCTAATATATACAATGATATCTGGCATGTATGCAGTAATATCCAATATGTACACATAGGTCTACACAACGATCTCTAGCACATATGAATGAATGAATGACCTTTACGAAGTATGCATCGCCTGATGTCTGGGCTGCTCACTGGTTACCTGGATGTATACAATTGAATTATTCGTAACTAGGAAGGGACAGGGTTGAACATGGGGCAACATTTTTAGGTGCCTGCGTACTTGCAATGCAACAATAATACTCACTACGTTAACAGAATAAATTTAATTATGAAATTAATTTTAGTAAATTGAATTAGAGGAGGCGTCAGCATACTTATAGAAACATAAGAAAAACGTTTATAAAAACACAGGCAAGCATCTATTAGTAGTTGGCAATGACTCAACAACCCTCACAAGGTTGTCTTATGCTGTAATGAAAGTGTGCCTGCTGTGACGTGGAGCTCATAGCTAGACAGGAAGTTGCATAATCAACAGGAAATGCGGTCACTAACAATCTGTGTAGCCTGTACATTTTAATGCACACAGGCTTGTAGTGCCGCTCCTTTCATCAATGATTCATTCATGTGTTTCCCATAAGTTAGATCACACGACTATATTGTTGTTGCCGATGGCTAACATAAAGGAAATGTTGATGACACGTGAGTTTGGCAACGGAATCAACAAAAAATCTTTGGTGTCAGCCAACAGGTTTTGTGTTCAGCTTATTATTTATTTACCAACCCTCTACATGAATTTCAAAATATGTTGCCTGTAATTGTCCTGAATATAAAAAACCAGCAAAAGCATCAAAAATACCATCAGCCTACACACAAACATGTACATTGTACTGTGTTTTAGTAATAAATATGTAGAACTAGTCTTATGCAATCACAACAGGTGCATGTCTAAGAAATTAATACTTATATAATAAGGGTTTACAGAGACCTGGGACACTAAAATCTGGAAGAGTAAAACAGTGAAAATCTACACTTAGATTTTCAGTTATATAATACTAATATTAAATCACCTGATTGGTATAGTATGTTCAAGTTGCAATGCATAATAGTATATCTGCTAAAATAATATTATTACATGTCTATAGGCATGCCTAGTCTATATATGTATGTATATAATTATATTGCCACACTGATGATGCCATATAATATAAATTACAGTTCATGTATTATTTTGTGATTTAGGTTGCTACATACATGAATTATAACTTGTAAGGTAGCCTACATGTATATTTAAACTGATTGAGATGACTTGTATATTACTTGTATGGCTATATTATAATGTACATGCATATGCCAGTTATGGCATACTTATCATGCTACAGTCTATAATATGGTTATGCACTTCAATTAATTCTATATTATTCTGATAGTATTGGCATAGTTTCCCTTACATATAGATATTATTATATTACTACTATATTACTATTATATTACTATAATTATATTACTATTATATTACTATTATATTACTATTATATTACTATTACATTACTATTACAATACTATTATATTACTATTATATTACTATTACATTACTATGTTACTGGTTGTATAGTTTCAGTTTGCACTAGGACTGGAGATATGATAATTAATTTGTAATCAAAATATAATTCATTATTGTATGGGGAGGCGACACATGTGTGTGATACTAATACACACCCAAGACAACATAGTCTGACTATTAGTAATGTATTAATAAATAGAGTGACTTGTATTAGGTCTAAATTATAGAGCTGGCATGGGTATGTGAACCTATGTGTGAACCACCGAGCTGTCATTGATGGACATTCATAGTGTGATTGACACTCCTGGATGTTGAACATGCCTGGTCAATAACTGACATCAGAACCAGACAATGGTCAATATTACTGGTCATTGGAGAAATGAAGGGGCAATCTGAACCCCTGGTAAGGCACATACATGTAGCTACCTATATTTTCAATAGTAGCATGCCAGAATTGATATTTACAGTCTACTGCACTATCCAGCACGACAAACAAGCGCTGTAAACAAATTATCTAGCACCGGGCTACATAATATGTTATATGAGTTATCTTACCTCTATCATTAGATTTGGTTCTTTTAGCTCTGATGTAATTGTACAGTTGTGCGGCTCTCCGACTTGTTTCTTTACGATCTTTCCCCCTTCTTCTGTATATGTTGTCTGCAGTAGAAATTTAAGCTATAGATTTTCACCGATGACATTATACATTCTACAGTTGTACAGTGTATAGTTTTTGTGCCATATATCATAAACATTGCGAACGCAGCCATATATTTTCACCGCTATAGCACTGGCGATAGGTAATACAGCCAACCACGTGTAGAGCAATACATACCTTGAGAGACCGTCCAGCCATTGTCTGTTCATCAAACGATTGGCCCAGTTGAAAGGTCACAGTCGTTGGATTACCGGGTCTGAAGTCACTCTCATATACGCATGTGATGTTTTCACCATCCACTTTCCACTCTGTGTATGCAACAGACTTGCACGCTGCCTCTATAGCCCCAGCTGATAGACCTGCACAAAAACATCAACTACTATTATATCATGTAGCACATTTTACCTGCAGTGCCACAGTGTCAAATAATTACAATATTACCTTCATGGATGACGATCAGCAAAAAGTATTCCACATGTTTTTGATCTACATGTACATTATTGTATTTACTGCATGGGTAAGTACATGTACGTGTACATGTACAATGCACAATGTATAGTATTATATGTACATGTAAAAACTCCTATATATTGTTGTTTTCTATTGTGTGCAAGCACATTATTTATTTATATTTATGCAGTAGGCCTGGCCTGTATTTGGATATAACCATACTATTGGCAGCAATTTGCCCATGGTTGCCAGCACTTCTTGACATAGTCTTGAAAAATATTACCATAACATTGTATTACATTATGCTGTTATGCAATACCAAGTGGGTGGTAGTAGTACATGTATATTGTAGAAAGAGAGAGACTCTCTTACCATATTCCCCATTACTGACACCTCTAGTTAACATGCAGCTAACAGAACATCATAGCCTAAAACATTCAGCTACATGAGAGACCGTTTGGTTATTTTATGGCCAACTGGACCTTGTTCTAGGGCAAATTGGCACACCGTTCGTTAGTCTCAGCAAAGACCAGCAAAGACCAGCAAAGACCAGCAAAGACCAGCAAAGACCAGCAAAGACCAGCAAAGACCAGCAAAGACCAGCAAAGACCAGCAAAGACCAGCAAAGACCAGCAAAGACCAGCAAAGACCAGCAAAGACCAGCAAAGACCAGCAAAGACCAGCAAAGACCAGCAAAGACCAGCAAAGACCAGCAAAGACCAGCAAAGACCAGCAAAGACCAGCAAAGGTTCTTCAGTCCTGGAGCGTTGTGACTCTAATTACATAATTCATTAGTAATCAGCTTTGATGTTATCCAAGGCAACCAGTTGGCTGGTGCTAGACTTGCTTATAGAACCATGTCTACAAACAACAGAACCGGTCTGCCGAAGCCCACCGCCTCTCGTGTAACCAAACCTTACTGAATAAACACTTTTAACTGGTGCAATACATCTACATGCAATGAGTCCCTCTTCAAATTGCTCATAGCCTGCGTACTCCAAAACGATTAGCCTTGTAACCATAAGTACTGCCCACCTTACAGTAGTCTGCTGGGACCTAGTAAGGTGTAAGAAATGAGATAACACTAACAGCTAATTTTTGTTTAGATTAGTCTTGGACTCTAAAATAATTAGATTACTATTACGACAGTAGGGCATCTCAGTGGATATAGGGTGCAATTCCCTTAAAAATATATGAAAGATTAATCTATTCGACTACCATCACAGTTATAATAATTTATAACGTTGCAACAAAATTATTTTAACTACTTTAACGTAAAACAAGGACTAGAATATTTATTTCTTTTACTTATCCGATTAGTTCAGGATGCACCATTGGGCACCAGATATACATGTACATGTAGGTAGGCCTTCGGATTGCCAAAGTTGAAGGTGTGCAATATAAACCATAGTTACTGTTACTACTACATGTGCATGTAATTCATTGTTGCATTTCATCTTTAAATATGTAAATGTATCTATTTCTTCACAATTAATTTTCAATATTGTAAACAATAAAATAATAATAAATATATAATCCTATAACTAATTATATGGTACATGTATACACAAATCATTATAGGCCCACATGTACAGATCCCAGTCGCCCTATTCAAAAAAATCTCTCAGTACTATTTCTGGTATAAGACATGCAACTACATAGTTATTATAATAAAAATGGTGAAGGTTGTGTAATGTTTAGTTTAACACAACTTTTCTGCCGAGTTATGATCACAGCCGTAAGGTAGTGTTGTTCACTGTTAAAAATGCATAATACATATACATTATAAGTACATTATAGGTATGTACAAAGGTACATGTATATGCAAGTATGGATATGCAAGCATACTCGCATATGAAAGTATAGGTATAAGTGTGATGTGTAGGAATATCCGCTCTTTACATATTTACATGTATGCATGTGTAAGTATGCTGTGCATGTTTATGTGTGCAAAATAAGTTAGACCTACTGCAGTTAATGCACTTACCTGTCCCCTTAATGAACTCTGCTAATGTACATGTACTTACCTATCACCTTCAGGTACTCTGCTAGGTTCTCTGCTTCAGCGCTTGTATCTTTCCATTTTCCTACAAATGACTGGACTACAGCGGAAGATGACATGGTGAGCGGGTAGTTAAAAATGGCCAATAGACGAGCGCAAGTTTTAGCAGGTGGCTACTGCTTGCAGTAATGTGTGCTTATGTGTCTAGTTTAGCTAAAACATTCCTTATATATACACTGTACAACGCACATACCAAGGCAGTCATGTTTCATTATTAAACGTTCTTGATATTATATAATCATATTATTACTGTATTGATCATATCTAAAGCAGATGAGCTCTCTGGCGGAACACAGGCTATTTGCACAACAGAAGATGAATGCATTTAGCCTGGGATCCTACAATGTACCCACCTGATTTGACAAGCAGGGAAACATGGGATGATAATGCGAGGACTCTTGTCACCATCTGTCAAGAGAGAAAGAATTTCATTATAAAAACTATCTATTATTATTTTTGGAATTAGTAATACATTCAGAAATACAGCATTATAAAAGCTATTATTTACAAATTGTCACTAGCAGAGTAGTGCCAGCCAATAGCAAGTCAGCATGTAGGTGATTAACTTAGTGACAGTGTTGATTAGATACAGGATTTCCTGTGCTACAGTCTAAATTCTAGATTACTCCAAAATCTAAAGTATGGATGAGAGCCTAGTATAGAATAATTTTACCCAGCTTTGGACATGTCCCTCCACATTCAATATAATATGATATAATATACTACATATAATATACATTGTATAGCAATATTATAGTGAAGCATACTTCTAAGGGAAAATAACTCCATGCTGTCACTTCACAGACCTTTATTCACAAGTTTATATTTGTGAATTACCACCAGTTAGGTTTGGTGCTGAGGCTCAAGCTGCATGTACCGCCTTATCTTAGAGGATGTAGAACCTAGGCTAACGTTACCGTATAATTAAAACACAGAGGGAGGGCTGATCAGATAACACATAGACATAGATATAATTATGTTATACAAGTACTCACATGCATACATGTAAGAAATGTCTATATGTAATATCCACACTTTTATACACAACAGTACATAGTAGCTCACGTGGAGACACAGCATGTAACCTACATATTGTATCTACACATCTGTCTGTCTGTCTATACCCTAAAGTGGATACAAGTGTATAAAATAATACAGTATTACAGATACACATTACATGTTTTATAAATGAGTCAGCTAAGTGAGTGATGCCAAAACATAGACAGCCATATTACAGTCACATAGTCACTGTCAATTCTACAAAAAAAATTGACAACAAAAAAAACAGGCGATCTGATTTAGTTTTTTACTATCCGCAAATATTCTAATGCTTCCAGAACATAGAATAAACTGGTACACTAAGTAGAATCACTTCAGATTTATTCACTCCTGACAAGACAAGTTGAGAGTGAATACTTTAATATCACCACATGTAATATAAGCGCGATACTCCATTTCAATTTGAAGAGCATTCGATATTTATGTCTTATTTTTGTACTCTTCACATTGATGGATTAGCCCTGATGCAAGCTAACGTATGTACCTGTACATTATAGTTGTACATATACATAGCTGTTGTTAGTAAAGGCTAACAGAGTAGCCAAGCATCGGTAAGTAGAAGTAAGGCTACGATAAATTCAACCCACAAGGACTGTGTAGAATATAAGTATCAATTGAGTTAGGTGCAGAAATGGACCGCCCTTACCCCAAACCCCAACCACAAACAAGAAACTAAGGCCATCAAAATTTCTCCACTGCTACACCTAACAGTATCACAATCATGTATTACTAGGCTGTTACTCAATAGCCTGCTATTTCTATAGACTAAAATTTGTGTGGGCTGGAGGCCACCTATAAACAAGCAATAAATAAAAAATAAACAATGCCCTTACGTTTAAATCTAGAAAAGAACAACTGCTATTTTTTATACTTTTCAGTCCTGTGCCTACCTGCAGGACATGGATTTGTTCTTTTACACAGGTAAGTACAAAAGGGTTTTCATTTCACACTTGAACATACGACACAGTGGAGACAAGGCGGTGGGCAAGTGCTTGCAATATCTCCCACACACAGTCCTGAACAGGTTTCTTGGCACCTCAGTTAGATAATTATCATGTTTATATAATATGGCAATGTGAATATTATTAGATTAAACTGATGGTGTTATGTGAAACAGCATGGTCCATCTGTGGTATGTCAGTACATACATGAGTGTTACATGCATTGCATACCTCTACTTATATACACATGTATGGCATGTAAGTACACTACTTCTTATAATGTTGTAAACCTATATAGGAGGTTGATAATGGCTTTGTTAAAACAGTATACATACTGTAATCCCCTGACTGTGTTAATCTATATCTCGGTTATATACATGTAACTATTCCACCTACGGAAACTATAGCCTTAGTCTATACTGCAGCACATGTATATGTACTGTATATATTATAAGTCAAAAGCTATCAAGAGAGTAAGTCAGGGGTGGTTGACCACCTCAAACAGCACCTGGGAAATACTTGCAGTCACATTTTCCTTCTAAAGTAGACAACTCCGCAGAAATAAAAGCGAAGTGATTATCTCATTGCCTTGGCCACTGTCCTGCACACCTGGAACCTAGGCTAAACCCATGTATTCTGCTCAAGTTACCAAAACAACACTAAACGTTGAATTATCAAGATTACATGAATAATTATTCATTATGCTTTATGTATTCAGAATGCGACCTATATCCGAAAGTTGATGATCGTGACATACTGTGGCATCACGACCCATGCATAGTTAGTTAGTTTATTCCTGACTCCAACGCATGTCTAAGAAAGAACCGACCCAAAGGAAAATTGATCCTCAGAAGAGCCTACCTCATGAGTGGGCTGACTCAAAGTCAACTTAGTGCCTGAGTATAAGACCGACTGGCAATAAATTGTACTTACTTAGCCTGATGCATTTATTGTATTACATGTATTCCTATCCATATACTATTACATAATAATTATATGCAATATACGTACATGTATTTCTAGAATAGGCCTACTATAATATACATGGTGATATGTGTGGAGACAACTCTAGCTCAAATCGAATAAAATAACACTCGATACTTATGTCATGTACATTGTATAAAATATATATAATCAATGTGCCAAAGACCCAATAATCAACATTGATAGGCAGTTAGCACAATAAATATCTCAGTTTGGACAGATTTCTAGGAAGGCAAATAATACCCACTTTGCATAGTTAGTTAGTTTATTCCTGACTCCAACGCATGTCTAAGAAAGAACCGACCCAAAGGAAAATTGATCCTCAGAAGAGCCTACCTCATGAGTGGGCTGACTCAAAGTCAACTTAGTGCCTGAGTATAAGACCGACTGGCAATAAATTGTACTTACTTAGCCTGATGCATTTATTGTATTACATGTATTCCTATCCATATACTATTACATAATAATTATATGCAATATACGTACATGTATTTCTAGAATAGGCCTACTATAATATACATGGTGATATGTGTGGAGACAACTCTAGCTCAAATCGAATAAAATAACACTCGATACTTATGTCATGTACATTGTATAAAATATATATAATCAATGTGCCAAAGACCCAATAATCAACATTGATAGGCAGTTAGCACAATAAATATCTCAGTTTGGACAGATTTCTAGGAAGGCAAATAATACCCACTTTGCCCCCCCCCCCCCCCCCCCCCGTTTGCAATGTTGCAGCCCTGCAATAAGTACCAACAGCAACAAGGCTAGGCATGATGTAAATTATAAATTGCAGTGAAAAGTCAATAGGAGAGCACAACTTCGAATGCAAGTGTGGAACCAACGTTGACAAGGAGTTATGCTCTCGTTTTGCTTGTCACTGATGCACGGCACAATCATAAAGCAGTTGAATCAGGAGTCGGGGTTTTATTAGGTCAGATTCTGTTGAGCCGTGCTTATTTTCTAGGTCATCATATTGTACACGATCCAGCCAATAGAATAATTTGGTTGACTGTATCTTTGTGTAAGGAGATTTTACTGTGAAATATAAACAACATACTAACTTGTAAGAGTTTAGCCTGCGATCAGAGCCGTTCACAATAAACGGCTCTGATTAAGATCGGGCAGTATCGCTAATTCTTCGAGTTTTGTTAGATTCCGCTTTTTCATAAGGCTTATTTTGTAACAAATATTGCTTCACCACCCGCTTTATTCACAAATGAAGTCATTTTTCACCTCACTTTGACTTTCTTTGTATTTCTATAGCAGTTTAATTTGAATTCTGTTTATCTTCATTATGATTTTTTATTATTATCATCCTACATGTACATTCAATTCACATTGAAACACCCTACTTTTACTAGACAGTAGACGCCCACGAGGCACTGTCTCTGTGACTTTCCAGTGAGTGAACACTGAAAGTTAATGGACTGACTAGTATCTAGTAGTAGACTTAGTCGTGGACCTAAGTCGTTGACCTCAGTCATTGTGACTGTACTATAATGTAGTGGTATCTGCAGTAATATCAGTGACTCACCCAGCCCCTCTTCTCTACATTGATCGATCGAATGAATGGTAACTGACTGCTATTGTGTCACCATGCTCTGAAGGGACAGTCCAACCCAAACCCAGTTTCAAAGCAATATATTTTACGCTATGACTATGACTATCAGAATCTTGACGAATCACCAGAGAGCACAAGATTATAAAGTTCTATGGGATGATCTCACAACTCGACAACCTTATTTAGCTGCAGAGAATGTAAAATTTGTAACCGGTGGAAGATCACAATAACCGAACCACTGAGGGCAGCGTTTCTCTGCGCCAGTTTACTAAGGTGCATGTTGTATCTTTCTGACAATACTAAGCACAAGGCAGTTCAACTTCAACTACCACCAGCTATAATAGTCAAACTTGTAAAACATTTCTCTGCAGACGTACTACAGTGCAGTCCTCAAAACTTTACCAACTCTGTAGAACAAGCTACTTTATTATGGATAGGACAAGCTAAGCTACTGAGCTGTGAGGATTCTGTATTAAAATTGATTAGTTACTGCAAAAGAAGTGTTTTACCTGGAATACTAGGAAACCTTCTTCAGCCTGACTGTCTAGGTGGAGGCTTCCTGACTAACAATGTGTCAGAAAGCATGAATGTCATGTTAAAATCTTGGCGAGGACCAACTCGATTACCCATCGACGAATTATGTATCAGGCTTAAAGAAGGTGTTATAGCCCAGCAGGAAGAATTAAAGAAGGTTGCAGTTGGAATATCAAGGCGCTTTATCGAAGGTTGTCCTGAGTCGGATGTTGATAAAGGGTATGTTATATGTATGTACTGTAAATAATACCCAAGACGTACCCTCAATAGCTCAGTTTAACTGTAATCTTAGTGGTTAGTTGAAAAACCTCTAAAAATAAACCTATAAAATATAGCACCATAAAATCAATGTGCAACAGGTTGTTGTTCAAATGCAGATTGGTTGAGCCAAATGCGCAATCAATATAATTTACTAATTTTGTACGTGAAACGAGTAGTAAACCTTATTTTCACAGCCACTAGATGTGGTTGTTGAGTTGTCAGAGCACTTTCGAGCTGTTTGTACTCTTGTGCTTCTTGGAGATACTAGTTAACAGAACATACTGAATTGTTCATTTGACTCAACGGTCATCGCTATTATTATTCTTTTCAGGGCAGACATCTCTATGGAAGATGAAGTGTTTACTGTTTCATCTTTAACACAGAAATATTCACCCTCGCTAATTAAACCAATGACGGCAGCTTCTAATAAATGTCAAGTAACAAAAGGCATAGACACTTACATGGTAAAATATGGCACAGAAAAAGAATATAGTGCATCTTAAAATAATGTCAATGTCAGCCATTTTCAAGGCTGCATGTATGCCCACATATCATGGCTGTAGCCAAATGTGAAGGAGAAGAGGCTATCAAGCAGTTAATCAAGGGTATAGTAGTCAGCAAAACTACAACCCAAGTGGCTGGCAGTTCCCGAGCAGGGCGAAAGCCAAACCAGGCGAATCGGAAGAGAGGGAGGACTGAAAAAACTAGACCCGATGCTCTTATTTCAATAGAGGCTCAGAAACAATATAGTGTGGTGAGGGCAAGCTCACGAATTCGCATTTGCCATGGGTGCAGAATTTCGATAGCAGGCTTAAGAGTTGTAATAAAACACTGCTGTACAGTGCCATATAAAGCTTGACTAAGCAGTGGTGAGTTGGTGAAAAAAGTGCCAACTCACCAATCAAACCATCATTTTCATTTAAACAAGGCCTGCATTCATAGGTCGGAACATCACCGACCATGTGACGGTACTGTTTCCATAGATCATTCATTAATTGGTGCGCAGAAGTATATTAAAGCTCAACTTAATGAGGGTGGTCTTATATCCGTTTAATTTTGTATATGTGCAAAATTGTATGTGCATATTTGTTCTTAATGCTGGCATGTGTATTGGAGTATAATTCTTGTGTTTGTCAATGTGCTTGAAACTTTTAAGTGAAATGCATTATAGTGTCATGTAGTGCTATTCATGTAAGGGATTCATTTACTAATCGAGCAGTCCGAAACTTTTTCACATCCATAAAAATACAAGCCCCTGAACTGGGTTTGATTTCAGGGCTTCTACAGCACTAAATCGTTTTGCACAGTGGACAGAATGCATTACCACTACACTAGCTCATCAAATGTGTCGTGGCTATGTGTTCTGTCCACTGCGCTAAGCCATGTTTCAAAGGTCCTGAGTTCAAACCCAAGTCAAAGACTTGCATTTTCATGAATGTGAAACAAGTCTCCGACTGCTCAATAGACCAATTTCTTGCATAAACAACATCACATTATAAAATTAATATGAAATCACCAAACCCATATACCACACTTAGTTGACTGTAATGTTTTATATATTTTTGCATTACAACTATTCGAAGTATTGAGAATTTTCTTTAACTTTTGTCAAAAAGAGGGCAAAGGTGTTTTAACTAATTAGTATGTGTAGAAAGTAGAGTGTGTAAATAAAACATCCCTTGCTAGTGCAATCATCAAGCTTCTTCCTTGAATGCAACAGTGTAACAACTTGATATACAGTTCTTATGCAACCAGTATACAATCAACAACTTCCATAAGCAAATAATGTGGGTAGGGTAGGGTAGGGTAGGGGTAGGTGGTTTTGTTGGTAGGGTAGGGGTAGGTGGTTTCGTTACACCCCGCGTCACATATGACCCAAAACAGTTAACTTTTTAAGGGGGTATTGAGACTCATGGAATGCCTGTTTTGGCATTCCTCAGAACAATAAAAATCAAAATGCAATGTCTGGAATAACATGTGATGATCTTAGCCAACCAATAGTCTAGCCTATGTGCCAAGTAAGATTTGCGGTCTCGGATCCTTCACTAGCAATAAAGTGAGAGTGGCACTTGCTGATTGTGTACTCAGTAAAAGCGAAGTAGGTAGGCTACACGTCGTATACTCCTGTGTACTCTCACTTCTAACGTTACACCGTGTAAACCTGACATGTGTATACCTTGCTTTCATCTGCATGTTCATATTGATACGGATGTTCTTACAGAGACTAAATTGACGTTGAAGTTCTACATGTCAATGTAACATGCGAAGGACCATACAGAGGCTCCCCTATATACTCACACAGCGCAGGTATGTGTGTCTAACAGTCTATGAGCTATGGTAAAATCTTTTTACACTGTACAGTATGTTATGAACTATGGCCTGTTAGACGGTTTAGGGCTGAATATTAGACCTACTGCAAGTTTATGATTAAGTTTTGATAGACTCCATTTTCTACAATCGTTCCAGATGCTTCACGGCAACCACACCCGTGTCTGCTGCAGTAGAAGCCTCACTTTCAGAAGACAAAAGGTTCCAACTCTATATTGACAACCTACTACATGACTATGTAAAGCTACAGAACCAGGCTAACTCGAACTCTCTCACTCCTGATTCCAGACATAGGTTGCTTCAGATTACAGAGCCTGCCAAGTTGGTGCGTATCTTTAGAAGTTGTTTTAATTCGGTCAAACTGCTCCCCCACGCTATTTGCTAGCATAAGTAGAAATATGGAGTCACCAGCATGGAGCAGATGCAGTTAACTTACTTTCAAATTTGATGTTTAGTAAATTTCAAGGCATCAGACCGGTCAAAAACCAGCATGTTGGAAGCTAGGTAATTATGCTAACAATCAATGAAGATAATAGATAAATATCAAGCGTCTTTGGTTCCGGTGAAGCAATACTGGCAGGAAGACAACTTCACATTGGTGATGTGTTTTAGACTGAGTGCCGGATCGTGGAGGAGATATTGACTCAATTTTATGTCGAGAAGTCTTTTGTATTCCATTAGAGGTTTTTAGAGATCTTTGAGCACTGTATTATTATGTAATGTTGTAACCAATGCTATTATGCTTCACTCATCAGTGTGAAGTTGTTAAAAAGACAGATAAAGAAATTGGAGAGCTGTCTCTGATGATGGAGGCAGAAAAAGACGATGCCATGTTAGATTTAATGAGACAGGAACGTGTATCTCTCCGTGGGATGAAAGAGAGGCTACTTGGTGATATATTAGAGCAATGCGTGCCATCTTTGGATACAGGCAAGAGTATAGCTTATCCATTGTAGGAATTATGTCAAATTATCTCAGTGATTCAGTACAGTTTTACAGTGGGAATAGCCGATTATATTGCGAACAGGAGATGTAGGTGGTAACATTGACTTTGTGTTAAATAAGGACTACCGCTTTTCATTTAATGTAGTCTATATGTGCTCACACTGCGGTTTCTCTCTTGATGTAGTCTATATGTGGCGGTTTCTCCCTTGATGTAGTCTGTATGTGCTCACACTAAACAGAAGTAAATATGGAACTTTGTTTGTAACGGCTTCTTCTCAACAGTAGAATGATATAGTTAAAAGGTAACATGACCTTGGCTATATCGGTGATAAAATTTAATGTTGGTATTAGTAAAACAGACTGCAATTCATACTATTTCTCTTCTTTGACGTAAATTGAGACTATGGCTTTTCAATGCTGCATCAGCTGGTTAGTATATTTTCCAGGATCAATTTGGAAATACACTTTTGCAATGCTGACCGCTCTTGGGGTAGCTATAAAAGGTTCCTTCATCAATGGCTGAATAGGGAACCCTTTTTGAAGTTATCGCAGTGTGTATAGCTGTGCTGTGTATAGCTGTGCGGTCAGTTGTTCCCCACTCTTTCTTGTGCTGCTGTGCTATCTCGGAGTTATCTTTTCTTTACTTGTCCTAAAAAGCGAAGATAACTCTAGCCTTCGCCCATTCTTGGGCACACACCATGTATTTATATAAGTACATGATTGTACATATACATATAAATGTATATAATAACGGTGCAGACGGACTAACAGACGTTATATTGGAGATATATGCAGGAGTAGGAGGCGTAGAAGCTGGATTATTTGCCTATGACCTATTCAACATGTATCAAGGGTAAGTTGCTGGTTATACTTTGTTAATTGTATTGTATACTAGGGATCATTTGGTTATCTGCTTATTTAGTATAACAGCAATCTGGTACACCCAAACACACCATGATAAGATAACTTCTATTTCTCATGGTTAATTTAGACTCTTTGTACATTCATGTAACTTTTAAACTCACCAGAATGTCATTTCTGATATAGCTTTTATTTTACCAAAATAACCCAAATTTCCTGTTTAGCTTATGTTAATGGATAGAGGGCAAGGCGCCAATATATTCACTTAATTTGTTGCCCTTTTAGTTATCTCTTCTCTTATTGGCTTGTTTGTGTTCACAAGGATCAAGGCTGCTATATTATATTGCAGTCTACTGTCTTTGTTGTACCTACATTGCAACTAACCATACCACATAAAATAATAATTTTGGGCCATTCCATGGGGACTGATCAAATTTGCGTGCTGGCCCGACTCAGATTTTTTTGAAAATTTATAGGTTGAAAGAGCACCCTTGAATTAGTAGGAAACCACCAATTTTTTTTCTATTTGAGCCCTGTGGTTCCGGCAGCAGCTTGTTGAAAAGTGGGAAAATGTGGTGGGGACAACTCCAAATTGAATTTTTTGAAATTCTTAAACATTCAAATTATTACTGTGGCCACTGTATGATACTTAGAGCTGTAATTTTTGTTACATAGATACTTTCATATATGTGCTTCAGCTCCATTACTTCTTCAAGCCTGTATGGTCAACATATTGAGGGTCAGAGGTCACCGAAAACACCTCTCGGAGCTAGTTTGACCCAAATTCACTGAAAATCGACCAAATAGACACTGCTGGATCTGATAAAAAAAAGATTGATATACAATAACTAAGTATTGAGGATGCTCAATACAAAGATAAATGAATTTTTGAGAATAAAAAACACTCTCCAAAATGAACTGTATGGCGACAGCGGCTCAAATTCAACATGGCCGTCGTCGGAGTTGGCGTTTTGGGGTGTTATTCAAGGCTAAATCTACTAAACTTAGTAGTGAAAATTAATGGTAAAAATGTTGCTATATACACAATTCACACCTGTAGAGTCCATTTCTGTAATAAAAACTTTGTCTTTTTGGGTCTAAAAGGCTGAATTCTCAGATTCAAATTTTACATACATCCGCTATAATATTGTGACTATATCACCAATGCAGTTAATTGGCTATGGCCAAAAAGGCCAATCAAGACTTAATTTAAGGTGCAGTTTGGGGCTAGGCCTGGCTATGCAACCTACTTTGTGAAGAAAAATGGGTGAAATCCGTTTTACTAGCTTAAACATGCAGTTTTGTTAACATTGCCATTACTCTTCCCTTCACACATTTGCTAAATGAGGCAGAATAGCTAAGCTAAGCAGTATTTCCAGGTCAGACTTAACCAAGTATTGTTTAATGAAAAGGAAGGGGAAGAAGATGGAGTTCCATAGAACTAAGGCTTCTTTAATCAGTGGGTGGGGTTGTTTTAGCTCGGGATTTTTTTTATGGTCACCATTAGTTATCAGATTTTAATCAAAAATATACATGCAAAATTATAGCCACAGCCCACAAACAATAGTTTTGACAAACTTACATACATACATGTACATGTATTTAGCTTACAATTAAACCAGTCTTTGCTAATTAGCTTCAAAAATATTTTTTGTTCATGATATGTGAATAGTTCCTTTTCCGGTGTATAAGTGTTGTACAGTATTTATTAGAAGAGATTGAATTTCAGCAGTCTATAGTATAACAATTATTATGCCCAGGTCAATATGGTTGTCCGCACTTAGAAAGGTGAGATCTGCTCTTCTTTTATTCACTGAGTGTAATTTTTTTCAGATAAGTGGTTTTGTCTTTCGAAGGGTCAAAACTATCTTGATTGAAAATCAAGTTGACGGTATAAGGACCGGTAAATTTGGCGAGGTGATGCTAGCAAGTACATTAAACATTATTACCTTTGGAAACAAGCGAACACTTGTAATATAATTTCAACTTGCTAGATACAACTAAAACTAAGTCTCACAAAACCATATTCATATTTTTGACTACTCTGTTGATTAAAAGTTAATGCATGTCGCACCACTTACCTTAGTTGTGGTAATTTATATGGGACCAAAAAGATATTTTTGGAACTAATTAGCAAACACCGGTTAAATGGTCAGCTACATGTAAATATATACAAAAATTGTTAAAAGTTATTGTTCGAGGGCTGTGGCTATGGTTATGCATGTACATATATTTGAGTAGAATTTGATAACTAATGGTGACCCCAAAATTTGTCTTGAACTAGTTTAAATAACCTTTAACTCCTCAGCCTCACCCACTGATTAAAGATGCCTTAGTTCCATGGAGCATCACTTTCTTCACCTTCTTTTTCATTAAACAATAGTTGGTATAAGACACACCTTGAAATACTGCTTGGATTAGCTATTTTACCTCATTTAACAAACGTGTGAAAGGACGAGTCATGGTAAAGTTACCAAAACTGCATGTTTGCGCTATTAAAAAGGATTTCACCCATTTTTCTTCGCAAATAAGGATGTATAACCAGGCCAAGTCGCAAATTGTACCTCAAATTAAGTCTGGACTGACTTCTATGGCCATAGCCAAGTAACTGCATGGCCATGTAGTCGCTATATTATAGCGAATATATGTAAAGTTTGAATCTGAGAATTCAGCCTTTTAGACCCAAAAAGACAAAGTTTTTATTGCAGAAATGGACTCTACAGGTGTGAATTGTGTATATAGCAACATTTTCACCATTAATTTTCACTACTAAGTTTAGTAGATTTAGCCTTGAATAACACCCCAAAACGCCAACTCGGGCGACGGCCATGTTGAATTTGAGCCGCTGTCGCCATACAGTTCATTTTGGAGAGTGTTTTTTATTCTCAAAAACTCATTTATCCTTGTATTGAGCATCCTCAATACTTAGTTATTGTCTATCAATTTTTTTTTCATCAGATCCAGCAGTGTCTATTTGGTTGATTTTCAGTGAATTTGGGTCAAACTAGCTCCGAGAGGTGTTTTCGGTGACCTCTGACCCTCAATATGTTGACCATACAGGCTTGAAGAAGTAATGGAGCTGAAGCACATATATAAAAGTATCTATGTAACAAAAATTAAAGCTCTAAGTATCATACAGTGGCCACAGTAATAATTTGAATGTTTAAGAATTTCAAAAAATTCAATTTGGAGTTGTCCCCACTACATTTTCCCACTTTTCAACAAGCTGCTTCCGGAACCACAGGGCTGAAATAGAAAAAAAATTGGTGGTTTCCCACTAATTCAAGGGTGCTCTTTCAACCTGTAAATTTTCAAAAGAATCCGAGTCGGGCCAGCACGCAAATTTGATCAGTCCCCATGGAATGGCCCTTTTTTAGTTATTCTATCATATTTGGTAGTTGTCTTCTATCTGCTACTATTCTACAGAGAGAAGACAACTCTATAGATAGACACCATGATAGTGCATTGTTTCTATTATACAGGCTTTGTATACATGAGGGTTGGCAATGTGCCATCACAGACATCAAGGAGATGGAGTCCGTTTCCTCATCTAAATCTATCAGCAAAGTTCAACTCCAGATCTCAGGAAACCAAACTTACAAGTTACTCAAGTTTGAAAGTAAGTTGGCCTACGTGGTTGGTTTAGAGTGTGGGCTAACCTGTATATTGTATTGTATACTGTAGTGTGTACTGTATACTGTAGTGTATGCTGTAGTGTGTACTGTATGCTGTAGTGTGTACTGCATACTGTAGCGTGTAGTGTATGCTGTAGTGTATACTGTATGATGTAGTGCACACTGTATGCTGTAGTGTGTACTGTATACTGTAGCGTGTAGTGTATACTGTAGTGTGTACTGTATGCTGTAGTGTGTGCTGTATGCTGTAGTGTGTAGTGTATGCTGTGGTGTGTACTGTATGCTGTAGTGTGTACTGTATGCTGTGGTGTGTACTGTATGCTGTAGTGTGTAGTGTATGCTGTAGTGTGTGCTGTATGCTGTAGTGTGTACTGTATACTGTAGCGTGTAGTGTATACTGTAGTGTGTACTGTATGCTGTAGTGTGTGCTGTATGCTGTAGTGTGTAGTGTATGCTGTGGTGTGTACTGTATGCTGTAGTGTGTACTGTATGCTGTGGTGTGTACTGTATGCTGTAGTGTGTAGTGTATGCTGTAGTGTGTGCTGTATGCTGTAGTGTGTACTGTATACTGTAGTGTGTAGTGTATGCTGTAATGCGTACTGTATGCTGTAGTGCATGCTGGAGTGTGTGCTGTTGTAGTCTGTACTGTATGCTGTAGTATGTACTGTATACTGTAGCGTGTACTGTATATAGGTGGTGTGCATAGAGTACAGAGAATCCCTGCCACAGAGAGGGCTAGCCGGATTCACACCAGTACTGCTGTGGTTGTTGTGCTCCCTAAACCACAGAACATCCACATAAACATAGACAAGGCTGACATCAAGGTAACAATACTAACCTCACTAATAGCGTCGACTAATAGGCCTACAATGCTTTCTGTATCAGTTTGGAGAGAATAATAGCTGATAGTAGTTGTTTCTCATTTGCCTGGAGTCAAATGGTTTATATTTCATTGATCTCTTCGTAGGTTGATGTGTTCAAATCACGAGGTGGTGGAGGTCAAAGTGTAAACACTACAGAATCTGCTGTTAGATTGACACACATACCTACAGGTAGGTTACTTACCCTGTATATACAGTACTTACAGGTAGGTTACTTACCCTGTATATACAGTACCTACAGGTAGGTTACTTACCCTATATATACAGTACCTACAGGTAGGTTACTTACCCTGTATATACAGTACCTACAGGTAGGTTACTTACCCTGTATATACAGTACCTACAGGTAGGTTACTTACCCTGTATATACAGTACCTACAGGTGGGTTACTTACCCTGTATATACAGTACTTACAGGTAGGTTACTTACCCTGTATATACATGTACCTACAGGTAGGTTACTTACCCTGTATATACAGTACCTACAGGTAGGTTACTTACTCTGTATATACATGTACCTACAGGTAGGTTACTTACCCTGTATATACAGTACCTACAGGTAGGTTACTTACCCTGTATATACATGTACCTACAGGTAGGTTACTTACAATGTGTATACAGTACCTACAGGTAGGTTACTTACCCTGTATATACAGTACCTACAAGTGAATTAGTTACATTGTATATACTTACATGTATATGTAGGCTAGGTATATTATAAATTATCTAATCCCTCTTACTCACTCGTATTGTCAGGTATATCCTTCACCCACGAAAATGTAACTCGCCTACTACATGTATAATTACATACTACAATTATAGCTTGTATAGCGTAGTAAATGGTTGTAATACTAGCATAATTTGGAGCTATCTACTTTCTGGTAGAGAAGTGAGCGATTCAGATAGGCCTACATTTTATGCTCCTGTTACTAGATACATTCGTCGCCTGTAGTATACACATGTATCATATTCCTGTTACTAGGTACAGTCATCACCTGTAGTATGCACATGTATCATATTCCTGTTGCTAGGTACAGTGATCCCTGTAGTATACACATATCATATTCCTGTTACTAGGTACAGTCATCCCCTGTCAGTAGTATACACATGTATCATATTCCTGTTACTAGGTACAGTCATCACCTGTAGTATACACATGTATCATATTCCTGTTGCTAGGTACAGTCATCACCTGTCAGTAGTATACACATATCATATTCCTGTTACGAGGTACAGTCATCCCCTGTCAGTAGTATACACATATCATGTTCCTGTTACTAGGTACAGTTGTCGAGTGTCAGAGAGACAGATCTCAGATTAAAAACAAGAAATTGGCCCTCGAGGAACTGAAGTGTCGCCTTTATGAGAGGCAGCTGACTGATGAGCAGGTGAAGACATCGAGCATGAGACGGCTGCAGATTGGTGGAGCTAACAGGAACGAGAAGATCCGCACATACAACTATCCACAGGACCGAGTCACTGATCACAGGGTCAAAGTCAACATGTTTGGTATCTCTTCGGTTCTTGCTGGGGATACCACTCTCTCCTCTTTCCTTCATTCTCTTGTCTCTATGGACAAACAAGAACGACTTCTCCATTGGCTTGATGAGCTCCATCTGCAGGAGATACCTTCCTGACTTGTTGCTCCACCATTTTGATGAGTAAATGAATGTGGAAGATGATTTGATTGGTATACTCATTATTCGAAGAGGAATGTAGTCAGGGGTTTGCTGCGAACACTGGTACACAGAAACTGGGGTCAGAAGACCTTTGCATATATAGGTGTTTATGGCATGATGTAACCTCTTGTTATAGTCAGCTGTTAGAGTTTACAATTTAATTGATGGAACTGCTGTTATTTGTCTTGGCTGTTGTGACTTGCTGTATGCTGATGGGTGAATAACATTCCAGTTACAGTTCTATTCAGTACTTGAGGAGAGAAACTCTTACATAACTATACTATTACCATGATACCTGATACATATTACATGATGCTATTACAGCTAGGACTATCTCCCATGTTTGTGATTGTTTATACAAGCTTGGTTTTGTGATGTTATGCAGAGCTGACTCCTTATTCTCACTCAATAAAGACAATAATTTTACACTCCTTTACTACAGTCAACTCCTGATTGCAAGTACAGTATTATATTATTATGCAGGACGTACACATTGGTATGTATTACAAATGAAGGTTCAAATCAATGCATTGAATAGACTAGATACATGTACAGAGAGCAGACAATTACTAACTGTATGCTAGTTATATTTTCTTATTGTTATGGTACCATATATTACAATGTACATGTACATTGTAAGTATAATTCTTCTGTATAAAAATACCAATACTGCAGTAGATACATGTATCTCAGTAAAACAACAAAACCATACAGTAAAAATCCACCAGAGCAGTGTCCTGGTCTTCATACTTGTAGTATTACAAGGAAAACAATACTGAAGTAGAATAAAATAATTATATAGCCATAAAAAAGATGGACAACCAATAAAGCTGTTGTTGTAGAATAAAAATTCCAAGATTAGATTTTAAAGATAAACTTACTTTGCTGAGGACTGTTGTACATGAGTATCAACTAGCTATTGACTACAATGTGAAGTTGTCTTCCTTGAACCTTTGTTAAGGGTAAGAAGACAACTTCACATGACGATCAATAGCATACTTATTAGTACCCATGGCTACCAAATAAACAAGATTGTTTATCACAACATACATGAATAGCAATTTGCAATAGCTGTTAATACTGACAGATAATTTGTCTGGAATATTGCTAAAGTCGTTTTACCAAGACCGCCATTGACTTGTGCGTTTCCTTAATACTTTCTGGCATATCTGAATAGTTGGCATAGTTACCTGCAAACTCTATCTCACAGACTTGTTCAAACTTAAAATTTTTCATTTGGAGGCGTTTCGTATAGTTATTGGTGGATTCCGAAACCATGAGTTGGAATTCCAAATCTTTAGCGACTTGAATAAGTTTAGTTGTCATGGCGTTGGCTATCCCTCTTCTACAGTGCGATCTCAGTACACTGATATGTTCCACAAGGATGACTTTATCAACACTGGAAATTACAAAATAACTGAAACTAGCATGTAATTGTAACAAAAACAAGATTGGTAGAATAAGCCAAAATTATTTAGTATATTATTGTAAGGTTGTGAGTAGCGGGTTTTCCAATCTACTCAAAATTTAATTTTGGTAAGTAAAAGAGACAAACTTTGCCTCTGCCTACCATGTTCATAACTCTGCAGTAAAAGGCTGGTATTTACTACTTTTTCGAGATGGCGGTCTATATGGTGCTACTGCCTGTTGGTATAAGGAATAAAAACATCCTCTATATTGGACTCGCCTCCCATTTTTATTCAGGTTCTCAGTTGAGGCAGAGAGGTTCGCTCGAGAGGGACTCAGTATCCTGTCATTAGCCCTACGTGTTTTAAAATTTCCTTACCCATACTGGTTGTAAATATCCGCCTGCACCATCAGCTCTGTTAGAAAATCGCCATAAAAATTCAGCTTTCCAGCAACATCTGGGTTAAGGCCATAGTTGCTAAAGTCGCTGAAAACCTTCTCGTCGACTTGCTTAGGATTTGTTCCAGCTCGATATTCAGTAAATGATGCAATAAATGCCACTGCCTGGAAAATGTAGATTTAAAATTATACAATTGAAAAAATACAGCATGTCAGACATTTAGACAATAGAGATATGCATCAGGTGGGATGCATTACAAAAAGAAAATATTTTTAAAAAATCCAAAAGGTTCCATTATTACATGTAGGCCTACTATTAGTTCAGGATGATACAGAAAACAGTCAGTCAACCAAACTATTCATTTTCAAAAATAAATCTGTACAGTTTTTTATGGAACAATCTGTGGAATAGCCCCTACTACCAATTACTCAATTCAACTGAAGTATCTAATATACAGTAGGCTATGTACAATAAGGAAAACAATAAAACACAATTTAATTAATAATCTTCATTATTTTAGTCAATGAAAAGCTTCGATATTGCATGTTGAGTGCTACTGTTTGTAACAATACAACCATATTATCTAAAATACTGCAGAAGTGACTACATTGTATCCATGATGATCCACAAGTGTGAGATGTTTGTATAATAAAAGCTCTCAAAAGTTCTAAAAGCAATCTTTGAACACAAAATTATTTTCTGTGGGCAAAACAGAGTAAGATATTTGTCAAACAAGACGGCATACTAGCTTAGCAAACCAAAGAGTAAATTTAGATAGAAAAAGACAAATTTATAAGCATCCCAGAACAGGGAATGGCAATATGACCTGCCACTAGCAGTACTGTTCTCTTACTCCCATGCACTAATGAACACTAAAAAATTTAAAGCGAAATATCTGGTGGGGTAGTTGTGAAGGCTTCATTCACATTGGTTTACTAAATGACATCTTCAAACTTTTACTGTTTATGACTCTATAGACATATAAACGCGATTAAGGAAATTTCTATCGTAACAGACCAACACCCAGCTATATTAAAATTGCAAGAGGTCAACAATTTCCAGACAAAAGGCAGACTGTGGAGTCCACAACCTCCTATGCCTCACCTAGCTATGTGGAAGATTTACGCTGCTTCTAACGATGATTATTAGTTACCTTCTGAGTTGCTGAATCAAAGGCTACAATAGCTGGGGTATCATCATAGTTGATCACATCATGAAACACAATTTTAAACTTCTCTTTATTTTCCTCATCGGTGATTCCGATGCAGGCAGAGAACAACGGCTCAGAGACAGTACTCATCCCAACAGTCCAAGAGTTCCTCCCATCTTTCTTTCTTTTCTTCAGATTTCCACACCTGAAAACGAGGATATCTGCATACTGATGGTGAATGACTATCATTTGACTAGAACGATGGGCTGCCTGACTAAACATATCTGACCACAAGGATGTTCAGGTAGATAGTTCATAAATAAGATAGTTAATCCTGGTCTAAAATACAACATTCAAACAGATATTTATCATTACTCGCATAGGCCTACATGCAGCGTAGCCTATGCACAGTGTCATGCAACAACTAAGATTATGGTGAGAACGCTCCTCATCTCTCAGACTCTCTAAATAAGAAGTACGACCACGTCCTTATTGTTATCATTGCGCAATACTCAAGACCGAGTAGCGGTCATACTTTTTACCACAAGCCACCAGAAATAAAATAGTATAAGCCTAAAAGGTGAACACTTTTCTGTATTGATTCAGTTGTTACTGAGAGCTCAGTAAAGGAACAGCTACTTTCAAAAGAAATATGTTTAGAGTTTTCTTTTCTAGACTGGTACACTTCCAGCCAAAGTCCTTAGAATAGCATCAATAATCACAATTTAGCTCTAAGACAGTGGATAACAACCCAGAGCTATGGGTCAAAGTACAATGTATATGCACAATCAACTAGGGTACCATAGCTCAGTGTTATGTAATAAACAACTAGTTCAATTAAATAGACCACTCTTGAACTACTTTAGTACTCCTGTTGCTGGTACCTGTATGTATGCACTAGCATAGAAAACATTATAATATAAATTTGGTAAAAGGAAGTTTTCTCCCGTATAGAAGTATTAGTAACTAATTCATATTGGTGCAATCCAGCACGACGCATCATATATTATAACATGGAGACAACACACATATTTTAACCATACATCCTTACCTGTATTTCTATGTTCTCCATGAGATAGGTAGAGTTTAAAACTACTGGCACCGCTTCCCAAGATTAGACACACTGTTCTGCAATTGAATAACATTTATACATTTTGGGGTTTATTTTATGTAAATCATAAACAAACTTCAGATCATTGCTTCTATAGATTCTGCTAGTTCAAAGTGTTGGTCTGTGATGACTAAAGTTTGTTGTGTAAACTATATTGTATATGAAAGTAGAATTACTAGTCAACAGGAAGAGACTATTTAGTGACATCTATGGGATGAGTCACATCAAACTATTTAGTGACATCTATGGGATGAGTCACATTACACTATTTAATGACATCCATTGATTGAGTCACATCACTTCATTTAGTGACATCTATGAGATGAGACACATAACTCTATTTAGTGATCTCCATGGAATGAGTGACATCACACTATTTAATGAGATTAGCTAACTCATAGTCTTAGTACCTGCTCAGACAAGCTGGCTACAAGCTATTGCTCATGGGCTAGCACAGCTCTTAGTGCAGACAGCAACTACTATATTCTGAGCTATACTCTTGGTACAGTCTAAGTAAATTCCGAAATAGTTATAGAATGATAACTGTAGCTACCAGAGTTAGAGAAACATGGACAAAGCTCATAAACTAATCCTATTTACTTTAAACACCAAACTACAAAATGATAATAGGACGGAAATGGTTCTCACATCAAAACTTGAAAGTTGGAAGAAAAAAAAGCTTCCCTAGTTGCAATGGAATTCGCTGGATCTAATGCAGAGTAAAATTGGTTTGTTATTGAATTATATGCCGGAGAAGGTGATTTAGGAAACCCACTCCGTTAATATATGATAAATCAGTAATACATTTGGTCATGGGCCAATTTGGGCCAAGTTGAGCCCTGGCAATTTATTTGAACACCATTGATAATAAATAAGAAAATCCTTTTTAGTATACACTGGACATCGATCAATAACAGCCTTACAGAAGAAGCAGACGATAAGCCATTAAGTTACAGATGGAAGATCTGTGTACCAAATTTAATCATCACATTAAAATGAGTGCCATAGGTCTACTTGGTGGTGAACATCTCTACTCACAATTTTCAACTTTTTTGATTGAGTGGTTGTTTTATGACTTGCTAGCCTATATAACAGACCTGGGTACTCGACCCGAGTTAACTTGAGCAACAGCTTTTCGTCACTTTTAATTGACTTGTACTCTTGCATTGTGTGAAAGCTGGGAATTGACTTTTACTTACAGCAAAGATCTCTACGGATTGCTTATTGATGTGCAGATTATTCACCTGTGAAAATTTATGACTTCCACAAGTGTTACTTACACGGCTTGGAGATTTGCAAAAACCTAGCTACTGGGCACTGCATGGCATAAGGTAATAACATCAAGTTTAATAATTAATTATTTATATTTATATACTATTAAATTTAAATTAATTAAATATTGATATCATTTTTACAATTCGAATGTTTGCTATGAAATATAAATATTAATATTAACATTAAAATGAAATTATATTATTATCATTATCATGACACCAAAATAACATTAAATTAAAGTTCCAAATAAAACAATACAATCAAAACAGAATAGAATGAAAAGGAAATCAAAGTTAAGTAGCTACAGTCACAGTGAGTCTAGTATTGTATAAGTAGCCTATGTATCTGTATGGTCCCAAATGGCAAATGAGATATAATTTAAATATAAATATGAGATAGCCACATAACCTACTACTGAACCTAAGAGAACTCATAACTTATTCATTGAACTGTTAATTTGTCATCACCAAAATATGATTTGCAAGCATATTGCACAGCATATCGTAGAGAGAAACTTGGGCACTGACAATGTACATTATTGTGATTGCTTTATGTATATAATGCTGTATTATCATTATGATAAATGAATGTGGGTTTGCCTGTAGACCGGAAACTGCATGCTCCTGATTTCTCAACCCATAGAAGGTAATTCTATGTCTCAACCGGTTGGTTTACTACCTTTCGAATGCGAGCTGTACACTTTAAAGGGATCATAACTCCAAAGCATCGAATGCCTTTTGCACAGTTTACCAACCTAATAAATGCTAGGCTTCAGTTTCTAGCTAGTAGCTACCTACAGAACAAATATCGTACACTGTGATTCCTTGCTGTGACTAACTGTAAATTTATGACTCCTTGATTGGACTAAGAAGCTGTAGACCCAATATGGTTTTAACTTGTAGCTACTACATAATAGTACCATAGAATTACCTCCCCTAGAATGCTTACTTATCACGTGACCGCTCGCTCGCAAGGAGAAACCGGATGAAGGTTGTTTTCTCATTGTTTACATTAGCAACCATTATAATTTTATATAAGACGAAAAATCTTTGGGAAGGGATTTTAATACTTTCCCAGCTTTTATGACCAAATCTTTTTTGCGGAACATAGACTAGGTATGTTAATATATTAAAAACAGACCATAAAATCTGTTTCAAAGCTTTATGGCTGTAATATATTTGACCACTAATAGAGACCCTATTTCCATTGCCATAACCTATGTTTTATATAATATTATAGTGGATCTATTGCGCCCACCCAACTTTTGTAGTTATGGTTTGTGATAAGAACCTGAACTAAGAATGTTGCTTTTGTCATCAACTTTTCCCTAATGTTTCCAGCAGAGAATTGCCAGAATCATTGTCTCTCATCTAATAATTCAACCTGTATTAGAATAAGGGCTCCTGTCTGATTCAACCTCCCTCACATATACCCTGTCATAACTTCCAGCTATGGTTTTGATTAACAATACTTTTACAATACAATGACGGTCTCCAGTAATTTTATGCTGTATCACATAATATATACTGTATAATCCCACAATGATATACTATAATGTCTATAAATAATCTACTCATGCACAATTCAGGCTAATTCAGGCTAACAAATATATATTAATTTTACATTACAATTTGTACACCTTTCTAATATTGGCCAGTGTACATGTAGCCTACTGTACTAATATTTGCTAAATAATTTATTCATCTACATGTATAAGTGCACCTACATGCAATCTGTACCTGTATCACTTAATATTAATAATCAGCTATAACTATAAGCTATACAGTGACACTCCTGTGCTATATAGCATAAGCTATCGTGGCACAACTTTATCCTGTAGTGCTGTGCATGCTGGCATTCAACCTAAGGTACCAAATGGTGGTTGTCAGCTGCCCCATTATTAGTTGACTATTTTTACTCATTGATTGGGTACATTTACCAATGTGTTATTCCTATGATTTTGTCTAGCAATATAACAAAATATTGTGCTGACATTGTTAGCCCAAGTTCTTATCACAAACCATGGCAACAGAGTTGGGTGGGCACAATAGATCCACTATAATATATATAAAACATAGGTTATAGCAATGGAAATAGAGCCTAATTAGTGGCCAAATTTATTACAGTCATAAAGCTTTTAAACCAATTTTATGGTCTGTTTTATATACATCAACATACCTAGTCTATGTTCTGTAAAAAATATTTGGGCAAAAAAGCTGAGAAAGCATTGAAATCCCCTTCCAACAATTTTTCGTGGTATATATAATTATAATGGTTGCCAATGTAAACAATGAGAAAACTACCTTCATCCGTCTGTTCCACACTAGCGAACCTCCCGCGAATGAAATTATATTGTCACGTGACTACGAGTAAGCATTCTAGGGGAGGTAATTCTATGAATAGTACTAAATAGTAGTTACAATTACAATATGAATATTACAATCATGTACACTATCACTATGTTATATAATATTGCACATTAAACAAAGTTATATAATATATACATGTATATACAACCACAACCTACAATAATGTACATGTGCTACTGAGGCACAATCACATAGACACATGCATACCATATGCAAGATACATACATGCAGTAGTCGTTCCATCTGTTGGTCCCATTGAACCCTGAAGCCCAAACTTCCTACTAAGATTGAACACGCTCTATCTCAAAATTTATTCCAAGTATTAACTTGGGACCCTACTGGTCAAACACGATAAATGCCATGCAAGCAAGTGCACTGTTTACTCTATATGTAATTGCTTGTGCATCCAGAACATTACAATACGAGCATATAGAAGAGTAGCGAGCTGTAGAAGTTTGAATTATACAGTGCTCAGCAGGGACCAAGGTTAGTAGTTTCCGGTAGTTTGAACTATCCAAGTTTTCGAATTAACCTAGTTCCACTGACTGTATTATGTTGTATATCAATCAACCTATCCACTCGTATTTGTTTGTATTTGCCTACCCATCAGCCTGCACACCTGGCTGTTATTAAAGACACACAAACAGTGCTCAAAGTGTATGGCAGTACTTACAGGCTCTGAGATGGGGTGGAAGGTGGGTGTGGTGGGGCATGATGATTTCTTACAGGCCCGCCGAGCCTGTACACCTGGAACACTGCACACGCCTTTCATGTTGTCCCCATACCTGATCCTGGCAAAGATAAAATCAGCCAACATCGTGATGAAATGAGGGTGTGGTGGCAAGCGTCAAACACCTTAGCCATGATTAACACACTTGGTGGGCAAGGAGCCAAGTGATGTGTCAGTTAATAGAACATGCATGTATATGCAGTACTGTGACCTAGTTAGGCACTTCAAATCAACTGGCATACCAATATTTACTGAAATTGTTTTTCAGAAAAAAGATAAGGGAATAATTTCAGAGCCTCTGCAGATGCTATTTTGAAATTGTTGGAACTTGGTTGAGCTACAAAGACTTGTTTTCATACACTCAAAAAAGATTTAATGCGTATTTTCGTTCACACATTCGTCGGGTTCTAATTGACTTAGGCATATTATGTTAGCCACATTAAATACCAATGATGATATATTTTTACTTGAACCAAACAGATTTGTCAATGATACAATGAAGTAAATAGCAATAAGACTACCTGTATACTAAGACAGAGTGATAGCATATAATATAGGAGTAGATAACTTCAAGAAAAGAAATAACAATAAGACTACCTGTTAAAACGGAGTAATAGCATATACTATAGGAGTAGATAGCTCCAACCACTAAAATAACAATGAAATTTTATTTTCAGAGAGACACATAATCAGTAGTGCTTAGCATCAGACAGACTATAGATAATAACTTTGTGGGAGTGTAACACAAATATAATAATATAATATACCTGAACATATGCTATCACCGGGTTGAATATGTATAATATATTGAACTGTAGGTTATGTTATATTATACTACAGTGTTATGATCTACACCAAGCTTGGCATATTGGTAAGAGGTTGCATCTTAAGGGAAAACTAATACTAGTAGAAGAGTTCATGTTTGTGTAAGTAATACAGTTCTTATAACCAATAAGTAGCCTGCTTTCCAATAATTACATCATTTACGTATGCTTTGAACTGGTCTGTTATTCTTATAGCTGGCCATTAGCGTTATCTATGTTCATTCATCAGTATCCATCATCAACTTGCTCATCAACTTTCGCCGTTTCTCTACAAGTGGTGCCAGGATACTGGGTCTCACAGCTACAAATATATTCCAAATGAAATATTTACCACTCACATGTGGCACAATACAAACTTTACTATTGTCAAGTCGAGACAACTCTCAACAGCATTACAACACTCAATACAGCTAGGTTATACATAATAATTATAGTATTGGCTATTTTATATACCCTGTATGTAACAACACATAGAGGCTGGTAACGCAGAAGAATGACAATGTAAGACCGAAATTAGAGCATTATACTATACTAGACCAAGGACCTACCTCTGGTAAATCGGGTTGATAAGGTGACTGCTGTACACCCTCTCGGAGTAGGCAGTGCACTCTGCGCTTTAACAAAGGCTAC
The DNA here is from genome assembly GCA_935421135.1 of Bugulina stolonifera. Classification (NCBI taxonomy): domain Eukaryota; kingdom Metazoa; phylum Bryozoa; class Gymnolaemata; order Cheilostomatida; family Bugulidae; genus Bugulina; species Bugulina stolonifera. The sequence goes on along the minus strand of OW285193.1, from coordinate 5,147,481 downwards.
AGCTGTGCTCTGTGCTGACCCGGACCCAGAATCAACCTGCTGAGGCTCCATTTCTGAGACAGAGTTCACTGTACAGGTAGCCATAGCTTTCCTTGCTACAAATACAAAGGACACATCCCAATGAGTAGAAGAAACACTGTTACTAAACTTACAATTACTACCATTATCTCTGCCATTACTGGTTCTTCAAGTTATTAGCAACACTACCATCTGTACAACAGCGATCACTGTTACCACCATTTGTACCTTTACCATCATTGCTACGTCTGTCACAAGATGAAACTCACCATCAGTAAGCTTCTTTTGTTCCCTGGCCACTATTTTACTGTGCAGCACATGAAACTCGACCTTGCGTTCCTCATACAGTCTCTGAATAAAATATAAAACTTAAGGTCAGAAAAGCCAATAGTAAAAATAATAAAGCGCATGTTCATAATTATTGTGCTGTATGTGTTGTTACAACTTAGTGATGACTGTAAACAGGGAACAGGATGAATTTGAACTCACAACTCACCCAATAAGCAATTCTCCAAGACTCAAACAGTTTTGGGCGTTGGCCTTGGAACTCTCTGGCACAGAGGTCTTTCCAGATTGGATCCGTCTTGGTTATGAAATTCTGCCATACACACACAGATCAATATCATAACCAACCACAACAGATATGCATGAATGGTAATACAATCACTCTATCATGTCTATTTGGTCAATTTACTTGGGTGTGCTGAAACACCTGACACCATGCATTAAAACCTATACCAGCTTCGTACCTACAGGCAATAAATGTCCACAACATTTAAATATATATTATATACTTACTCGATTACATTCTTCAATGCTGAAAAGTTGTCTGGCAGAGGCATTCTTTAAGACAGGCTCTACCAGTCTATAAGGTATACCGCCAAGGTAACCGATATCTAAGGAATAAAACAAGCGATCTATTTACTAACAACAAGTGACTGTGTAGAGGTAAAGTTATGCACTCTTACAATGTAATAATCAAAAAGTTATAGAATATCACGCACATTCAAATTTTAACAAAAACCTTGGTAACAAGATTGGGACCAGTATTAATTTTGATGTGAATTTCACAGATGCAACCACAATTACAGAACTTAATCTGATAACACAATGCTAAGTCATAGATAAAAAGGCATACCATCAATGTGCATGTTGAGCAACTTGAGATACTCTTTGTCAAGTAGATCCACAGCTGACAAACCTCTTTTTCTACCAAGGCCAAGAGATGCGGCTATATCTGAGGCATTCGTGTCTGGGGGCGATCCTATTAACACATTGCCAGAATTATAATTGAGTCTGCTACCATGAACTGGATAGATATGCTGCAGTGATCACTGATTGCGTATGCATACAATTGTATCTAAACATGGTATCTTCCATGAGGCAATTCACAACTTTGTTGATATGCCTTCATGCCCTTACATGCGCACACTACATATACTAACCTTGTTTCCGTTTCTGTCCTCTAATTTCTTTAGTTGCTTCTGAAACCATCACCTTATCCGACAAACTCTCTGTATTGACACGTCCTTGACCCTCAGGTAACTGTAAGCAACAGAATGATAAACTGTGTATTTTTAACACAAGAAACTGCATCAGAAATAAACTAGAGCAATGGTGGTCATGAGTATTGAAGTAATTAGTGCTACTTCTGTATGTACATGTAAAAGAATTGTCATTCTTCAACAGTAATAAACACCAGAAGTAACTAACATCAAGAGTGCAGGCAACAAAGTGGTATATGAAATATAATATTTTGTATTATGAAACTGAGCCTAGGGCTTACATTGGACAACTGATTTGTCGTTGTTGCAGCTGGAGCCATTCTTTTTCTCTTGGCTCGAGTTTCACAGTGAGCATTTGACGGCATGATTTGTTCGACTGACTCTCTCCTGCTAACATCGGACTCAGTCGCTGGTCTCTTTTTCCCTCCACTGGGGGCAACAACTTTAGCCTTTTCCGTACTGGAAATCTTTATCTTGCTAGAATCTGGTTGCTGGGAAGGTCTATAACCATTTGGGGCAGAATCCAATGCATCCTGGAGTGGTTCAAATTGACCAGGTAAGCTCTTGAGCCACTGGGTAACTTTGCAGTCTGGTACTTGAGGAGAAGTTGCAAAGTTCAGACTAGTTGTACAAGTATAATGGTTTGATGGGACTACTGGTATAGCAAATTGAAAATCTGCTGACGCTCTAGTACCACTAGATTGTCTCTTAGACAACGTAATATTAGACTGCTTGGAGGAGGGCAGCTCAGCAGCGCTAGATGAATGTATTTCTTTGCTTTTCTTTCCTGTCCTGTCACTTTGTCCTGCTTCAACATGATCAGATGTTTTGCTGATCGCCTGGTATCGATTCAGCGATTTTCTTTTAGGAAGTTTCTTTGTTGATGGTGGTTCATCTATTTTCAAGGCCGCCGTCTGAGAGCGAGTTAAGGGCCTCTGAATCTCAACTGATTCAGATTTCCTTTTCTTACTGGTCGCCTTGATATCGGTTGCTGGTTTGGCATGTGCGTCGTCTTCATTTAATTCGCTAGTGGAAAGTTGGCCATTTTCTGAAACAGTTATGATGCTGGGAGACTTTGAAGAGGCAATTTGTTTCCATATAGAAACTAGACATCTGCTTACCCTGCCTACGCATCCTTCATGATTGCGCAATCTTCCTACCGTTGTTGCAATACCAGTGGTCTAAAATATATGAAGGTAGCTTTAAAATACATGTAAGATCTGTAATAAATGTTAGTATTGTCCCAAATACAGTTGCCTACAATTTGTAGTTAGTATATAGGGGAAGTAATAAAAAACATGGTAGCGAATTACAACTTGCTTAGGTTAACTAGGCTACATACTAAGAGAAGAGCTACTACGAATATAAGGCCTACATTTGGAACTTTTGTCCTGAATAAAACTGACCTTCAACAAGTCACTGGTCATTCCATCAAACTTTAACAGTTCGTCCAGGACAAGCATGACCTGTAATGTTATAGCACAATACAAACTACATGTATATTGTTTTCTAATTGTAACAAAATACTTTCTATCTGAAAATTTGGAAGAAGAAAAACATAGACCTGTTTACACTTCAGTAACTGCACTGTAAATGAAGTAACTGTACTGTAGCTGTACTTAGTAATCTAATTTAGCAAGAGCTTAGTGTTCCACAAAGGAAGTGAGTGAGGAAACAGCAGGTATTGGCATCAGCCTTACTTTCCGTGTAGAGGTTGCCCACCTACAGTCCGAGTTTCAACACACAGTTACAGCAGGTGGATTGGGGTGGAAGGTCAAAGGCAACACCTTCGTTCTGACAGCGGTGTCGGGGACCTGGCCCCACGATCCTAGGACCAGCTGGAGCCAAGGTCAGGACTGGCAGTAGATGGATTATGTTAACTTTAAAACCCAAATCGATTAGGGGACGACAGGCCACAGACCGATGACTGCAGATTATTTTGTCTTTATTGTAATTATGCCCAATATATTAATATTCACTCGTAGCAATTTACATAGGGATTATATTAGAATTTTCAATGTTAGTTTCTACCACTTTTAAGGTTCTAGACAATTGAATCTTTACTCACCAGTCTCGGTGTCTCCGAGTAATTTTCGAGGATATCTTTATAGTTCAGAATATGGGGAATGCGATGGGCACTCGAACTTGATCCTGAATCAGACATGGTACAACAGTAGAGTCGACGTGAAAGTACAATTCTGTGGTACACCAGACACTTGATACAAACTGACTAGTTGATAAGAATATCAAATAATATATTTTCCGCTAGTAATAAACTACTAATGAACAATCATACAGGTGTGCACAACATGTATGGTTGTTTGGTTCTCTAGGAATGAGTTACAACGTTACGCTCAACAATGGTTAAAATATTTTTTCTAACAATCATAACTTTGTTAATGGTGAAAATTGAAGTATTAAACAGACTTAGGGCATTTGTTCCTGGACACTGATTGTTAACAATAATTGTATTCCTGTGCTATAACCAGCAGTAGTTCGGTTGTTTGTTGCGCAATTATAATTTTACTTCACACTAAATTATATGTATTGCACAGATAAGAAGTATTATATACAATAAATCCGCAAAAATTGGTCACTTAAAGTGATACACAATTATGTCAAAAAATTACATGTGCATGTGAACTTGTTCAAATTTGAATATCTAGTAAAAGTTATGCCCTATATTCTAACAGTGTAATGTAGCTACAGCGCAGGCCAGACACCATGAAGTTGTCTTCTCTTAAGATTGAAACAATCAAAGAGAGAGCAACTTTACATTGCTATAAACCTCTTGAATTTGACTTTGGATTATACATGTATAACTACATGTATATGTAGTCTAGTTGAAGGTGAAATACGTTGAAGCTGTTTGTACAGGAAGAAAACTACGTACATACATAACATTGGAGGTTAGTATAACTTAAATTGAATATGATATGGGTAGGACGCGCAATAACACTTTATTTACAAAAGGTATTCACATTATATACTTATAACACACTCGAGAAGCTACTGCCGATTCCAATACGGAGGATTGGGGGGGGGGGGGGGTAGGGCACAGAAGGGGCTCTGCATGAAACCAAAATTGTTCTTATTCTACTTATCTATATTTAACTGGATTAACATTTTAAATAATTCAGTGTTTCATAAAAACCATTGGTCCACTCGTTGTTCAAAGCAGAAATAATGTCCATAAAACTGTGGTGGCCTGGACAATATTTCCCATAAGCTGTATATGTATTTGTCATGAATTGTTTCTATAGTTATAAGCCGTGTCAATGCTTTTTCTTCTCTATGGTCCTAATTAAAGGTATTGTGCATCATTAGACCTGCATATCTTTTTAGCACCAGACTTTGGAACTCCGGCCTTGTACTATCAGCCCATGAGTGCACGCTATTATGCCATAGTCACCCCTCCTGGTGTTCAGTCTTACCAGTCTTACTTGTTTCTATGACATTAATCTTTATGGCTGATGCAGGTCGACCTTAGGTAGGCCCGTACCTGGACTCGCCGGATGGGCTTTTTGAGTCTTCTACATGTACATGTTAATCAGTATAATTGTTCCTGAGCAGACACTTCTGTTAAATACATGTACGTATTATATACATGGACTTCTAGGGTTGCAGAACCCAACTAATATAGTCTCTTAACCGAAGTTCCTACAGAAACGGCAACCAAAGCAGCTGAGGTAGCATCATACACAGGAATGCATAAGTAACAAGCGATAATCGAACCCACAGCTCTTAGTAAGACACGAGTAGCAACTCTGGCTATAGTCAACATTTAGTCATCGTCACTCGGTAGATATAATAAAGGATAGAGTCAATATACAGTGGAACTTGCTTAATTCGAACTCCAGGGGACCACCATAATTGGTGTGAATTAGGCCGAGTTTGAATTATGTGATCCCTTCATTTTATATGAAATACATCACATGTACAGGACAACAGTATAAAAACGCATTTAGCTAAGGAGCAGTAAAGCAATTAGTGGGTTTCCCCAGCTTAGCTTGAGCAGAAACATATTGCAGTAGTAACTACTAATAACTAGCAACGATTATTAGGTGACTAATGCTGGCTGTGATAGTATTGTCATTGATTATAGTGTGAGCCTAAGCCGCATGAAGTTTGAATTACAATGGCAAGTTTGAATTATTTAAAGCCATTTATATAGTGGTTAGCAGGGACCAAGGCTAACAGTTTGAACTAACCAAGTTTTTGAATTATCTGAGGTTGAATTAGGCAAGTTCCACTCTACCACTATCGACCCTCTGACACATGACTTAGTGCGTAGATCATTGAAATGTAATTGGCAGCTCACCTTAGTACACTGGGCTTACAATGTACATGATGATGAAATAATGGGCTTGCTAACATCACGATCTATGATCCACAGGATTTACTCCCATGCATTATTCTACATTGCTTTGAATGCACTTTATAACCAACTGGTATTATGAAACTCCATTGCTTTACGCATCATGAACGATAGCCATTAAATTACTTTTGTGGTGAAAGCTGTAAATGTAGAAGAAATAGGGAGATGTCAGCCGTGAGAACAGGCTTTCAAAATCTGACATATGGAACCACATGTTTTACCTACATGTAAAAGTATATAATACATATTCATGTATAATATTGTACATATACAGATGTACATGTACATGTACACGTACATACATTTTTATTTATATCAATTTATGTACATTGTACGTGCCTGCCTGCCTGTTTGTATGCCTGCCTGGTTGTAACTATCGACACACATATCACATTTAACGCCTTCTACAACCATGTACATGTACAGTGTATTGTTTCACACCTGATCTTGGTAAAGACGAAATCAGCCGATATTTTGATTGGATAAGAGTGCAGTGGCAAGCGTCATGCACCTTTGCCATGGTAGTCACACAGGGCTAATGAGCAACAGTGTGATGTGGAAGTCAAGTAAACATACTGTGACCTATATTCCCTGCAAGTCAACCCACACGTTAGTATTTACTGAACTGGTTTGTCAGTGAAACATATGAGGGAATAATCTCAAAACTTCTGCAGACACTGTTTTGATATCGTTGGGACGAAGGTGAGTTATAAAGAAGCAATTTCATTCAATGGTTACATGTGTGTTTTCATCTATACATTCGACAACGGGTTCTGGTTGACTTAGGCACAGTATAAAGTATAGTATTGGCAATCAAGATTCTATAACAATGCATGGTTGGTTATGCTGGTAGCACAGAAAGAAGACTATGTAAAACATATTACAGGATTATACTAGACTAAGGACCTACCTCTGGTGAATCTAGTTGAAAAGGTAGGCGCTGTACATCCTCCGAGAATAGACAGTATACTTTGCCTTTAACTAAGGTTCCAGCTGTGCTCTGTGCTGATCCGGATCCAGAATCAAACTGCTGATGCTCCTCCTCTGGTACAAGGTCCACTGTACAGGTGCTATGCCCGCCATTACTGGTTCTTCGAGTGATTAGCAACAGTACCGTCTGCACAACAGCGATCACTGTTACCACCATTTGTACCCTTACCATCATTGCTACGTCTGTCACGTGTTAAGATGAAACTCACCATCAGTAAGCTTCTTTTGTTCCCTGGCCACTATTTTACTGTGCAGCACATGAAACTCGACCTTTCTCTCTTCATACAGCCTCTGAATAAAATATAAAATGTAGGGTCATAAAAATCAATAGAAAAGATTATAAAGTACATGTTAATAATTACTATATGTGTTGTTACAACTCGGCTCTTTCCAGAGCAGATCTGTCTTGGTTATGAAATTCTGCTAGACACACAGATCAATATTGTGATGGACCGGTCGACTCACAGGACAACTAGGCCGACCTATGCAGAGGTCATCAAGAAAGCTTTGTCGCCCAAATGAATATTCTCTATCTTGAGTGACTCTAAGCATGTTTTAATGTCTAAATTACTGTAATGTTTTAGTGTTTGTTTACATACAAGTGCCGATATGACACGAGTAGGGGAAGGGCTTGGAGGTTGGTAGAGGACGACCAAGTGACCTTCCACCCATTACATAAAGAGTGAACAGTTATTTTAGTGCTCTTGTAATTATGTATCTTGACGTAGGCTGATGCTGAGACTCATTTAAGAGTCCAGGGTCAATGTAGGTCTGTAGAGTTTATACTCCGAAGGAGTGTAGAAAGAAGTTCTGATAATCTAGGAACTTAAGCTCGACGCTAGATTCATGTAGAATCCGGGATTGACCTAAGCCGTGGATGTGGTCTAGAGATATGCTTAAATGAGGATGGGGATGAACTCGAGCTGTACGGATCTATGGATCCGCCGGTGGAGTTACCCGCCTACAAGAGTAAGCGGCTAGGTTTGAGTTTATACTCCGAAGGAGTGTAGAAAGAAGTTCTGATAATCTAGGAACTTAAGCTCGACGCTAGATCCATGTAGAATCCGGGATTGACCTAAGCCGTAGATGTGGTCTAGAGATATGCTTAAATGAGGATGGGGATGAACTCGAGCTGCATGGATCTATGGATCCGCCGGTGGAGTCACCCGCCAACAAGAGTAAGCCGCTAGGTTTGAGTTAGTAGATGTTGCTTTATTAGAGCGCAATCAACAACTGATTTCATACAGAAAATGTGCTGTCTTATATACTAAATATGCTTCCGTTGAAAGGTACGATAAGGTATCGGGTCTGCAACTGATGCAACAACATGGATGGTTCCGCCTGACGTCGGCCACCAAAAGGATCGGCCTTTGCACCAAAAAGTGCTTAAGTAGTTGATTATAATAATAAGAGTGTAATCATGCATTTATAATAAATGTACAAGGTAAGACAATAATGCATGAATGAGTGAGTAAATATGGATAATGTCAATGCATGTATGAATGTAGTGTCAATGTCAGTGTGGCTAGCCCAGGGAGGCCATCACCATGGAGGCTGATTCACCACATTACTCATGAAATAAGTACATCTCCATTCCAAGTCTTTTTGCCTATTATAAATGATGGCCGATGTCTTGGATCTTGCTCAGTTTAATATATAATTCATTTCACATGATTGTAAGCACTTTTTGTGCATGGCCAACCCTTTTAGATCGGATCTCGGACACTTTTCAGTCATCTTGTTACGCAATTTCCGGGGACGATACCTTATCGTACCACCCGACCCCCTGTCGGCCCTTTTACCAGAAATCCAAATAGTATTAAAGCCAGCACATTTTTTATGCTAATGCAGTTGTTAACTGCGCTCTAATAAAGCAACATCTCCTAACTCAACCTACAGGGTCTTACTCTTGCAGAAAGCAAGCTCCAGCCTTGGTCCCCTGGACCTTTAGCGCCCGAGCTCGTCCTCATACTCGTATAAGTCTCTTACTACACTCCTTGATGAGTATAAACATCGGACCTTAGTCAATCCTTGACTCTTCAATGAACCTAAGCATCAGGCCTACGTCCCCTCTTCAACATAGACACTTTCTACACTATTGGGAGTCTAAACCATTGGACCTACACCGACCCTCGACTCTTTAATGAGTCCAAGTATCGGCCTACATCCTCTACAATACCTATAAGAATTTACATAACTGTTCACTCTTTATGTAATGTGTGGAAGTTTACCTTGGCAGCCCACTACCACTACCAAGCGCTTCCCACACCCGTGCTAATATCGGCACCCGTGTGAAACCCAAAGCACAAAACATTACAATATCATAACCAACCACAACAGATATGCATGGATGGTAAGTAATACAATCACTCCATCACATCTATTAGTCAATCTACCAGGATGTGCTAAAACACCTGATACGATTACATCAAAACCTATATGCAATAAATGCAATAAATGTCCACAAAAATTTTATACACAGTGTATAATATTGTGTATTTACTCTATTGCATTGTTCAATGCTGTAGAGTTGTCTGGCTCCAGTCTATAAGGCACATGTACACCACCAAGGCAACCAATATCTAAGGAATAAAACCTGCGGTATATTTACTAACAAATGACTGTGTAGAAATGTAGTTGTGCACTTTTAAAATGTAATAATCAAAGAGTTACAGAAGATAATGGACATTCACATTTTAACAGACAAACCTTGGAAAAAGTCGAGCTGAAAGCCTGTCAATGCTGTGTTGAACAACGAAAACATTAGGACCAATATTAGTTTTGTCATGCATTTTACATTTGCACCATTGGTACATTACCAAATGGCTGGAGATTTATATGCAGGTCGATATATCCGTAGATCAGCAAAGATATTAGGAGCAGGACACCTGGCAATTATGGCTTGAGTAAGAAGATTGAGACAACAGATTATTTTGTGGCTGACAAAAGCAGGTTGAGAGCTATGGTTAGCTTTATTACCATGATGGTTATTTTGTATTACGCTTTCTATTCATCACCATTGGATTACACACTTACATGTAGCATGAGGATGATGCTCAGATGAGCCTTGAAAGATTACGGAAAAATCACAACGTCAGCTCTAGCTTGAAGTTGATGATTAAGTTGTCAGTGCAGAATCTTTCACCTTCTACAAATTTAGACTATTACATGTACTGTATATTGGTCCAGATCTATGGAGTTATGAGCACTTTCAACTTACTTTTTCAGCCAGTGATTTTAATTGTCTTCGCCTTTCTGTAAGCTTGCGATTTCTCGGCTTTATTCACAGGTAGCCACGAAGTTGAATTTATTGATATTTATAATGACATATAAGGAGTCAGTGCAAAATAAAAGTCACCTTACATAGAACTGTAGAGCTATTCAATTTATTTCCATTACAAACGGACAGCGTTGACCAAAGAAATTAGCAAATCAATGCTGCCTTACTAGATAGAGTTGCTCGGATCCATAAAGACCACCCACCTTGCACTTGTCATGAATCCAAAAACATATGTCTCTAGTGCTAAGCATACAGCCATGTGACTCAATACCTCTTGTAGTTGTAGATATACCAGTAGAAGTCGTCGTCAGTTTCTACCCCAACTTACTAAAATCCAAGAAATATATGACCAAAAAATTATTTGTGTACAAAATGGCCAACTCCCTATCATCTTATAAGGCGCAAGGTGGCCATAATAAGAGGGGTGCCTCGTGTGCAGTTGGCTCAGAGCATGTCCATTGCTCACTGGTGAAGCTTCCTTTTTAGGTTGCTGAGCTTGTGTAGTTGGTGGCATGTTCTTTTCACTGCTAGGCGATTAGGTGCCCTAGAAGCACTGGGTTCAAACCCCAGTCAGGGACTGGTATTTTCATGAATGGGAAACAAGTCTCTGGCTGCTCCAAAATAATTTCTTTGCTAAAAATACATCAATATATAAAAAATGGCCAAACCCCCTGACATCAAATGATAATAATAATATAAAGAGGACAATTTCTTGCTTTGTTAGGATCTGCGAGGACTTGTGATTTTATTTTTACTTGACTCGGAACAACAACTCTGCAACAGTGAGAAGGGGAATTAAATTCACCAATAGTAGTGCAACTATCAAATGGCCAGGGTCTAAGGACAGATTGGCTCTGAAGCTGTACTTTTAATAGGATATAGAACAATGTAAATCTATTGTTACACAGACAATCAAATGAATGCGTCGGAAAACTCAACTCACCAGTGACAAATTGTGTGGAGCAGGAGAGTCATCACCTGAACCCATATTGGTTTGAAGTCAGTAGTGAGTAGTCTATCTACTTGTGGTTGCAGATAATGTAAAACATTATGTTCTAGCAATTTGCAGCATATGCTGGTCAAAGAAACTGACCTATACTTGAAAGATTGGTCCCTTTTTCTATTTTTAACAATTGTATTAGCACATCTCCAATCTTTGGGAACATTGTGCATTGAAACCATTAGAGTCGAGAGTGTTGACTAGTTGGGTATAACATACTCGGTCTGTTTCTTTTAAATGAAAATAATCCATTTTTTTTTAATACATTATACTGAGATATTGTAGTATGTACATGTATTATATGAAACCTGGCACCTGGCACCCATACTCAACCACGGGTCTTACATGAGTGTTGGATGCAACTAGTCTGGTCTTAGTATCTGCAGTTCTTAGGAACTTCTTTAGCATTCCCAACATCGCCTTGAACACAAATATGCCGATATGCATTGTATCTTATTTTAGATTGTGACTGGACAGGCGAGCGTTTGCAGGAACAGTAAAATTTGTTTGATTGTTGATTTTGAACGAAGTGTTTTTTACAGATAAATAATATTTTGATAGATAAAATATCAACATAAGTTAAACTCTCAGAAACTCAACTGGGAGACTTACATGTATATTAATATTTTATCTTTTAAAATATTATTTATCTGTAAAAAACACTTAAAAATATTAAAAAAACATTTTTAAAATAGTAATTTAAGTTAAACTTTCAGAAATAGGGTGCAGCTGTGGCTTAGTGGTTAGAATGCTAAACCTTCATGCTGAAGGTCCCAGGTTTGAATCCCGGTCACGGTGGTGTTAGGAAGGGCATCCAGCCACAATTGCTCCTGTGCCTCGAAAGTCTTAGGGATCATGCAAAGCATGGCTTCAAGAGAACTCTTTTACCCCTACCAAAAAAGCCATGTCATCTGGGCCTTTTCTCTTAGGGAGTTGGCCAGCACGGACACCTGGCAGTATAAGCTGCAAGGGGCTGGTCACGCCGAGAAGTACAAGGTATAAGCTTGATGATTTTTTTCAAACTCTCAGAAATGATAAAATTAAAGCAATTCCTTGATCTGATACTTCAAAATGGTAAAAAGGTCAGAAATCGCTTTACTTCAAATTCCGAACGGTAGAGGTAAAAGACGTGAGCGTGACGCGAGAAGCAAATGGCGTGAGAGTAAAACAAGACAACCTCAACTGATGTTACTGACGTTAGAATACCTGCACTAAGAAGAGTCAGGGCCGTTCATTTATTGTTTATTGTCCCAATCACAGAGTTCAGCATCTAGAAGAATTTTATGAAGTAATGCAACTCAATGGTTTTGTCTCTTACACTCACGGTGTACTAGTCCAGGAAGATTTTTGGCTGCAGTGACGCTTTCGCTTTATGATAATTATAATTAATAATTGAGTTATTGGGGTCATGTAAAGATTAGGTAATAATAATATTAATATTAACATCCAAAACTAAGTAAGCAATGTGAATATTAGTTTCTATGTTAAACCACTACTGTCGCACCATTCAATATTTGCAAATAATATTGTTATCTTTTTTTATTTCATTAAAATTGATGTGCCGTTTGTCTTTGTAAATCTAGTGGCAGCCAAGATAAACACATTTGAATATTGGCTACTATGACCTCCAATCAGCATTGAGTGCATAGGTAGGCTACAGCATGAAATAGTAGTGCTGCACGGTGTTTCGGTGTCATTCAGTTTTTTAATTTCTTTCGGTTCAAAAACCGCCAAAATTTAAAATGTGAACCGACACCGAATGCGGCGGTGCGGTTCTATTCGGTTTTAAAAGTCGAATCGTGCCTGGCCTTTTAGCGCACCCACTTTCGATAATGGCTGCCGTTGAAAACACGTGAATTCATGTTATACTTCTTTCAATCCTTATAATTCGATGCCATCCTTGGAATTTAGACTTAGCTGCAGCAATAATATTATCACCCAGTGGTTATTTATTGTAGTTTCACTCAATTATAGCAGCTACGATTGCATACTATTATAAATAATAAATATTTAATAATTGTTAACTATTAAACGAAATGAAGATGGCTGCCATTTTAGTGCTTGTTTTAATCCTTATAATTCGAGGCCATCCTTGGAACACAGACATAGCTGCAATCATCAATGTCTGTTAAATAGTTAGGTTCGTGTCAATGTATAGATTACTTAGATGCGACTTCACTCACCGAAGTTCATGAAGATAAGGTTCAATTCTTTATCCAAGATTTCTTAGCTTTCAACCGGAACTCCACTTCCTATTTCTAGCCAATCGGTAATATCGTATAGTCTCTTCCGAGGACACGTAGAATAGCTGTAATGACTATATAACAATGTCACCCAGTAAGGGTTTACTGTAGTTTTCATTCGATTCTAGTAGTCAAACTTGCATATTATTATAAATAATTAATATTTAATTACTGCAAATTATTGAACTAAATGAAAATGGCGGCCAGTTCCGGTGATGGCTAAAACTACAAACACGTGAATCTCTGCTAGGCATCTTTCAATCTTTATAATTCGATGTCATCCTTTGAATAAAGACTTAGCTACAGCCATCATTGTCACCCAGAGACAGTTCACTTTAGTGTGAATCAATTTTAGTTGTCATACTTGCATATTATTCTAGATAATTGGCATTTAATAATTGCAATTTATTAGAGAAAATTAAAAATGGCCGCCATTATAGCTTAAAGCGGGGTGTGACAACCCCAACATTGAGTATTTAATTTCTGATTCGGTTCGGTGCTTTTTCATGAATTCAAAAAACTGAATTAAACCGAGGGTGAGAAGACAACTTCGGTTTCATTTAGTTTTTTAGCAAAACTCGGCAAAAAAGCTGAATGGACATGCAAATCTAAACCGCCCAGCACTATAAAATAGCCAAGTAATCTTGTTGAGTCAACACTAACACTGTCATTCTATAAATAGCTCTTGTGTAAAGAGATAAACAAGAAAGTTACAGGCAATGCCCGTAATAAGTTTCAGGCCCCATGGCTATCTCTGTAGTACAATTTATATTTATATTAACCGCTTGAGTGCTTCCAAAATTCCCAACATACATACGTAGGCTACAAATTGCAGGAGAGGGGTACTTATTAATAAATATAAATTAAAATTTTCATTTTAAAATAAAATATTTACATTATAAATTGTTATTATTATTAAATTAACATATTATATTTTATTTTTTCTTCTTTTGTATATTTATTCTATATTCATATTGATATTTGATATTAATTATATCAAGGATTATATTATATAAACATTTTATTTTTACTCGATATAAAAATCTGCCCTACAAATACATTATTGATTATTATCAGAGCTGGGTCCAAGTCATAGATTTGACTTGACTTGCCAAGTCAAGTCAAGTCACAAGTCGACTTGACTTGGACTTGCCAACCTGCTGACTTGACTTGACTTTGACTTGCTCATCAATGTGACTTGACTTGACTTGACTTGGACACATGAATGACTTATGATTTCGACTTGACTTTGACTTGCACATCAATGTGACTTGACTTGACTTGACTTGGACACATGAATGACTTGTGATTTTGACTTGGGTTCTGCCAAGTCAATCTGGTAAATAAAAATTTTGTACAGTGTTTAGCCAACATGGAAAAAAGGTCTCAACTGTCTACCTATTTATCATTTGTACTAGGTCAGTGCTACTAGCAGCACTCAGAGTATATCAAGGTTAGCTATGAGGATACACAATTCAGGCAATATCTAGGCTGTGTGTACGTGAGACTACACAACGACAATGCATAGTCACAAGTACACGCAGTGCAAGTAGTGTAAGTGTAGCCTAGGTGTGGTGTCAGTAGTGAATACAATGCACAGTGCAATAATTACTAGAGTTAAATTGCAGGACTGGCCAGTGGACACTATGTGCTGTACCATGTGCTGTTTACATTCTATGTAACACTGCATCACCATTACAATATACAGTATACAATACTATATGACCAGTCTCAACCGTAGTGCCAATAATACTACTTATATAGACTAGTTTTTTACCATGATTGCATAACATACATGTACATTGTACATGCCCTGCTACACCTTGGCATAGGTTTTTCATGGATTGGAATGCCTACTAAACGTAAAATATGATGCTTTGGAAAATGTAAAATTTTTTGAAGTTGTCTTCCACTTGACTTGCATTTCGACTTGACTTGACTTTGACTTGACTTGACTTGTGACTTGCATGACAGCTGACTTGACTTGACTTGACTTGAGGCATCACTGACTTGACTTCGACTTGACTTGCCTTCAAAATTTTCGAAGTTACTTGACTTGACTTGACTTGAGACAGCACTGACTTGACTTCGACTTGACTTGCCTCCAAAATTTTAGAAATGACTTGACTTGTTGACTTGCAAGTCGACTTGGACCCAACTCTGATTATTATATCATTATTATTACATTATTAGATCATTACTTATATATCTATATCAGTATTAGACTTAGTATATGGCATATCATATGCAGTGAATATGAATATTAATTTTTATTTTATGTAATATTATCAATCAACATACTTATCAATCAACATCTTCCAGCGATGTCTTTAGACACTAGAGGTAGACTCTGATTAGGAAATTTCAATTGTGAGTCTTTATACAAATGCAGGACTGCTTAGGATTGAGTTGAACGAAAATAATATTCACAGATTTACACTCAAAAGTGTACACAATACAGCAGACGACACCCAGCCCTTCCCAATCCAAGATAGCGGTCGAACTTCCGCCCTCTTTTGGACCAATCATGTAGCAAGAGCCCGAAGTACCGCCCATAGGGGTACCGCCTATTTAAGAATACCCATAGAGGAGATAACTCTATGGGAACACCCATAGAGGTAGGAATATCAAACTCTACTGGTCCCAATCAGATGGCTCTGGTCCCAATCAAAGTGGTCCCAATAAACGGCTCTGGGTCCTGGGAGGAGTTAAAAACGGAAATGAAACTGTTGGTTAAGGTCAAGGTTAACATGCGGATTCCAAATCAAGAATCTATTTTAGCTATTTACTAATTTAGCCATTTAGCTATTTTTAATAATTATTTTAGCTATAAAAATCTCGTAACTTGTATTATGATTTATTCACTAAAGACTCGTAACTTGCACATAGCAATTTTAAAAATATTAAATGACTCAAAGTTTCTATTTTGATAAAATTACTCATAATTTAAATTTAATAAAAATCATTAAAAAGAATTGTAACAAATTTTATACAAAACACCCACCAGATGATCAGTGACTGAGTGAGTAACATAAAAAATAGCATAAGCATTTTTATATTTATTTTACCTTCCATCATGATTATTTAGTTACAATATTTCACCAGAACTAAGTAATAGCCCAAAATCTCTAAAGGAAGCGTGAATAATTATAATAATTTGACTTCAGACTTGTAAGGCCTAGTTACTTTCTGTGACTTGATAAAACATGAGTTTTGGGACAGTACATATTTGACTCGGGCTGTTAAAAGTACTTAGTTTATTTTAGTTTATTATATTATTCTACTGTTATCTGTCTCGATTGGCAATTTAAAAGTCTGATTATATAATCTTAAACCACTGCTGTCGCACTATTCAATATTTGCAAAATAATAATAATATTGTTCATCCTATTTCAGTAAGATTGATGTGTTGCTTGTGTTTGGAAACCTAGCTGCTGCCAAGAAAACCCTCTCCTTCAATTTGTAGCCTACGTATGTATGTTCTGTTGGGAATTTTGGAAGCACTCAAGCGGTCAACATAAGCTGTGCCACAGAGATCGCCATAGGGCCTGAAACTCACTGTGGACATTGCCTGTAACTTTCTTGTTTATCGCTGTACACAAGAGCTATTTATAGAATGACAGTGTTAGTGTTGACTCAATAAGATCACTTGGCTATTTCATGCTGTAGCCTACCTATGTACTCAATGCTGACTGGAGGTCATAATAGCCAATATTCAAATGTGTTTATCTTGGCTGCCATTAGGTTTACAAAGACAAACGGCACATCAATCTCGATGGAATAAGATGAACAATATTGTTTGCAAATATTGAATGGTGCGACAATAGTGGTTTAAATATCTAATATGGTTGAAATAAATATTTTATAAATAATTAAACATGTGCTGGACAACCTTGACCTTTTCTACACTTGTCACCTTGGGATGGTTTCCACCAACAGAAACATAGTGCCTTGAGGTACAATGTTTTTTAGTAACATGCAAGAATTATAACAGAATGCTCAAATCCAGTTCTATGCATTGTATAGACAATAGAGGCTTGGGCAACCTGAAAACCAGGCTGTGATGATACTTATACCATAAAACAGTCTCTTGTTATCCATAACAAGATCCTTGATATTGTAATGTTTTGCTATGGGTTGCTCACACCTATGCCGATATTAGCACGAGTGTGGGAAGGGCTTGGTAGTGGTAGTGGGCTGCCAAGTTGTACTTCCACCATTACATAAAGAGGGAACAGTTATGTAAGCTCTTATTGGTGTTGTAGAGAACCTAGGCCGATGCTTAGGCTCATTAAAGAGTCAAGGGTCAGCGTAGGTCCGATGGTTTATACTCCTAAGAGTGTATAAAGTGTCAGTGTTGAACTGGGGACGTAGGCCCGATGCTTAGGCTCATTGAAAAATCAAGGATCGACTAAGGTCCGATATTTAAACTCATCAAGAGTATAGTAAGAGTCTTATACAAGTATGAGAACGAGTTCGGGCGCTAAAGGTCTAGAGGGCCAAGGTTGGAGCTGCCTGCCTGCAAGAGTAAGACTCTGTAGGTTGAGTTAGGAGTTGTTGCTTTATTAGAGCGCAATCAGCAACTGACTAGCATAGAAAATTGTGCTGACTTTTATACTAATCAAGCTTTTGGTAAAAAGCCCGATATGGTATCGGGTGGGACGATCAGGTATCGGCCCCGGAAATTGCGTAACAATATGGCTGAAAAGTGCCCGACGTCCGACCTTAAAAGGGTCGGCCATGCACAAAAGATGCTTACAGTTATGTGAGAAAGATTATATAATAAAATCATCATGTTCCAAGACCTCGGCCATTAATTATAATAGGCAAAAAGACTTAGAATGAATTATATAATATAATAATGTGACTTGTTATGCATAGAACGATAGTAAACGAGTACAATGAACATTATTGGTTGATAATAATAACGTATGAGCCACACAGTTAGTTGATTATAGACATGTAAGTACAATGCACTGTTAAATGTGGGCATGTAGAGTTATATAAGAGGCTGGACATGACTAGCATGCCGAAACACCACAATGTGACTAGGGAGAATAGTACTAGCTCAAGTACAGTACCAACCAGGCAAAAGCTGACTATAGTATTACCTTAGCCTAAACATGGAGGTGTTGGTGGCAGAGTGGTCTAGCGCTAGCCACCCTGGTCTTGCAGCCATGACAGCAAGGACGTGGGTTCGAGTCCCGCCAATGACCTAGAGGTTTTCGCCCCGAAGGTTTTCCCTCTGTGCCATATCGAACTATAATAATATCCAGCTCTGGGAGCCGTGGTGGCCCCTTGACTAGCTCCGCTATTGGGCAGCAACGTTAAAGAATTGTGTCTGGCGTCACGAATGTTATATTATATTATTTTTGAATGCTAAGGGCAAGACTATGACTAGTTGAAATTGATCTTAGAGATAAGGCGTATTCGGATATTGCACCGTGCAAGCTGATAAATAGCAATCTGCGGCAATAACAATATATTTTATTCAATAATATAGCGCTAGCTATAACGCAAGGCAAGCCGTGCCTGGCAATAATAATATAAAGTATATTCACTTAGCGAGGGGATTTCCCTTCAGAGCAAGCACTAGTCACGCCTGAACGCTCAAGTTGCATTTCGGATAGTTAGACCAGTGCTATATGAACCAGTACAGTTTCCAAATACGCCTATAGTCAACAATCTATAATAGAAGAAAGTAATGTGCTGGTGTGGTGAAGACAACAAGAACATGTGTTGAAGGCAGTAGTATGGATCAGATGGATGATCAGCTCACGTCCTTCCAAATGTTAATAGTGGTAGGTAGTAAGGGAAATGTAATAATCATCTAGCACTAGTGCTCTGCCAGCTAACAGGTAAACTTAGTTATAGATGTAGACGGATTACACTTGAAAAATGGATATATGCATCTTTCTGCTCATGTTTATGTCAAGCCAATCGTGGTAGGTGATAATAGTAATAATGTTATTCTTGGTGATTACTAATTGTATGATAGAAGTATGGATCGCCTTGTCCTACAGCTGATGGGTGCAATTCCCATGAGTGTTGGCTAATCAAACTCTGTTAAGACAAAATTGGCTGCAGGGAGGCTTTCTACCCTTGTTAACTCTAGACTTAGGGACTTATGCTGAGAGTATGTTGGTCTAGAAAGGCCACTCTAGTTTTTATTTAGATAGAATAGATGTGACTATATTGAACTCCGAAGAACAACTGCACTAACATAAAAAATTTTCGCTGTTTTTATAAAATATCTGCTGACTATGACATAATATCAAGCATCCAAGGATCGACCTACCTATAATCGCCCCCCCCCAGATCGGGTACAATACAAAACAAAACGAATGGAATTTATACATACATGTATTTACACAATCTGAGTTAAGAAATGTCCGTTTCACCACAATAAGTGTATACATTGTATAAATCCATGGAGTTACTGAATATTATCGAACAGTTTGAGGTATTCAAAATCTAACCCAATTAATTCTGCAAGTAATTACTGTTTACTATCAAGTACTGAATAGATTAGCGAGTACTGTAGGCCTACACAGTACATGTACATGTATAAATCCACTATTCTTTACTGACAGAATAAAAATCCTTTTTCTTGATGATATTATGATAGTGGTTGTAATCTTGTATTAATATCTCGTTAATGTAAGTAGGCGATTTATACGAACCCATTGTAAGTCAGTGCCTCTTAATGGTCCACGGAACGTCAGTCATCATAGCGGATTAGTACCCAAAGCAGCACAACTCCTTACTTAATCCGTACCGTGTTTGGAGAGGAAGGGGGGAGAGACAGATTTTGGCGGGAGTGATCCCTCCCTCTTTCATTTTACTCTCTTTGCTAAGTACTCCTACTCCTACTACAATCACACTCTTGTTTACCCCAAACCCCAAGCTTATTTCCATCTAGCTCCTTATTATTATAAGCTTTCTGACGTTAGTTAGTGATGTCTTCATGATCTCATATCACGCTCGAGTCTTTTACCATAGAATTAGGTAATTCTATCATGTCTTCTACTATTCGCAGCCTTTAGCCTAAATAGAATTTTACGTAGTTGTCCTCTCTCCCACTCACAGAGAGAAGCCAACTCTGCATACTCTACACTAGCATGGTCTACAACTATGTAGACCATGGCTGAGCTGGTGTAGTGGTAGCATGTTCTGTTCACTGTGCTAGGCGGTAGAGGCCCCGGGTTCAAACCCCAGTCAGGGACTGGTATTTTCATACATTGTAGATTTGAAACAAGTCTCTGACTGCTCACAGACAAATTCCTTGCTAAAAATACAATATATACATGTAGATATACTACATGTACTACATGTACTACATGTACATGTAACACATTAAGCACATTCGGATATTGCACCATGCAAGCTTATAAATAGCAATCTGCGGCATTGACAATATATTTTATTCAATAATATAGCGCTAGCTATAACGCTAGGTTTAGGTTAGGAGTGCCTGGTAATAATATCTGTTGCAAACAAGTGGAAGCCCCTTCAAATCAAATTGTATTCGGATAGTTAGAGCAATCCTATATGAACCAGTACAGTTTCCAAATACTCCTATTGTAGACTCACAAATCTCAGTCAGTTAGCACCTTCCATTTTTTTACATCTAATCTTGGTGGAGGTGAAATCACATGAGATAGTAATTGACGAACCTTTTGGTAAAAAGAGTCAAACATTATAACCATGATAAACACATGAAGAGCCATGTGATGTACAAGTCAATAGAACATTGTCACAAATTCTGAGCAATACATATAGACTCTTCTAACGTACTAGCCATATTGGCATAATGTATGAATAAGAACATTTTGTTTGTATCCATGTTATAATATAAGTACATAGTATACATTTATATTGATGTCATGCTAAGGGCAATAATGAGCCATACATTGTTTACACTGACATACCTTTATTACTAGTATAACTATAGGCTACTATTGCTATAATTATTGCGCAATATTGTTTACTACTACAATGTACTTGTATACTCTGGAATGTAGTAGAATATTCTTTCAGCTGATTATGACTAATTGTTATTGTAATGATGTAATATTTTGGTGGAGAACTCACTAGAACATTCTTCTCACATATATAAGCAAGCCCAATTTTATAATTATCAGTTAACTTTTAGCAATAAACAGGACATATTACACTACACACTACATCTTCTCTGCACTAGATAGACCAAGCTGTGTGTCACTTGATTATCTCTGACTACAGTGACTTCACCGAACTCTCACAAGTACTACTATCTTGTGACAATTGGGGGCTGCTCCGGGAAGTCATCAGTCGCAGACAGGGAG
Source organism: Bugulina stolonifera (assembly GCA_935421135.1). Taxonomy (NCBI): domain Eukaryota; kingdom Metazoa; phylum Bryozoa; class Gymnolaemata; order Cheilostomatida; family Bugulidae; genus Bugulina; species Bugulina stolonifera. Next base: position 5,125,740 of record OW285193.1, on the reverse strand, counting down.
ATTAACAACGTCGGCATACACCGGATACTAATAGCTGCAGGAAAAAGATGGCATTATTGGAAAAAGTAAGTCAAATGGGCAAGGATCTTGGACTTACAGATCAGAAGTTGGTAGAATTTATTGACAAGAATCTACCAATCATAGAAAAAGATATGGAACGGGAAGAGCGTAGACTGGAACGTGAAGCTAAACTAGAATCTGAACGTCTGAAAATGGAAGCTGATAAGGAGAATGCTGAACGAGAGCGAGAAGCTGAGAAAGAGCGCCGAGAAGCTGAGAAAGAGCGCCGAGAAGCTGAAATGGAAGCTGAGAGACAGCGCATGGCACACGAACTAGAGGTTAAGAAGATAGAAGCCAGCACAAGCCTAGAACAATCCAAGCACGAAAGTACAAGGCTGGAAATAAATAATCGACCCAAACCAAAACTTCCATTTTTCGATGAAAAAGTCGACAGCATGGATAGTTATCTGGAAAGATTTGAGTGGATTGCTGAGTGCTACAACTGGGAGGTGAGTGATTGGTCTTACCACTTAAGCCAATACTTACGAGGCAAAGCCACAGAAGCCTATACTCGACTAGCGCCAAGTGATAGGAAGATTTATGCTAAAGTCAAGGAAGCTTTATTAGAGCGATACAACCTGACAGAAGAAGGCTACCGGAAGAAATTTCGACAGTCTGAAGCACACGAGGATGAGACACCTCAACAATTCTATACAAGACTTGAAGACTACTGCAAAAAGTGGGTAGAGCTTTCACAGAGTCAAGATATTGCACAACTCATCGTCACGGAACAATTTATATCATCGTGTCCCTCCGACCTGGAAGTGCATCTGAACCAGATGACCTTCACAAACAAAGAAGAGCTAACACATGCAGCATCCAAATATCTGCATGCAAGAGGGCGCAAGTTAGCAAGACACAAGAAAATTAACAAACCAGATAAAGCAGATACTACATCGAGCAACAACTTCCAAAGAAGTGAAGGTAGTTGTTATTTATGCTCAGAAAAGGGCCATGTAGCGAGAGATTGTTACAAAAGAGCTAAGAAGTTTTGCTCAAACTGCAACATGAACAATCATAACACCTCTGAGTGCAAGAGGAATGACAGAAGGACGATTAAACAGGTTGGTGCTGTCAAGCAGATGGTTCACACGAATGAGGAATCTAGAAGAGATGGAATCAACAAGGAGAAACCACCTAGAGAGATGATAGTTGATGGACAAAAGTACGTCAACGTCGCACAATGTGATTATGTAACAGCTTCTAATGAAAACAACATCAGCGTCTTTAAGGGTAAAGTGAATGGGTCAAAAGTGAATCTTATCCGTGATACTGGATGCAGTACTGTTGTCATAAAGAAAGAATTTGTCAACCCAGAAGACTATACTGGTGAGCATCTATACCTTCGCTTTGCAAATAGCAGTGTAGAAAAGGCGCCATGTGCATATGTGAATATTCAGTCACCCTTCTATTGCGGACGTTACTGCGCAGCAGTGCTGGAGGATCCTTCACATGACTTATTGATTGGCAACATACCTGAAGCAAGATCAGCAGATGACCCACAATTAAATTGGGAGCAATGCTCAGTGACCACTAGAGCGCAAGCCAGTAAAGAAAAGACGGGGGAAAAACCTCTGTATGTTAATGACATAGAAAACACCGTAGTCGACAGAGAAGATTTTGAAAGAATGCAGAAGGAAGACGGTTCACTTAGAAGATTCTATGATGCAACTGAGATCAAAGACGGGAAAAACCAGTCGACCAGGTTTTATGTGAAAAAGGGACTCCTTTATCGTGAGTATACAAACAAGAAAGTCAACCATGGTCAACCAAATAGACAGTTATTGGTACCAACTAAGCTAAGGAAAGAAGTAATGCAGAAGGGGCATGACAGCATCATGAGTGGCCACCTCGGAGTGAAAAAGACATCAGATCGGATCTTATCTAACTTCTTTTGGCCTGGTCTCAACAGTGATGTCGTCCGATTCTGCCGATCATGTGATATATGCCAGAAGACAGTAAAGAAGGGTTCTGTAATGAAGGTGCCTGTCCAGGAGACCCCGCTTATCGACACCCCATTCAAGAGATGTGCTGTTGACCTGATTGGACCTATCAATCCTCCAAGTGAAAAAGGACACCGATACATTCTTACGCTTGTCGACTACGCCACTAGATACCCAGAAGCCATTCCACTCAAGAACATAGACTCTGTGTCTGTAGCCGAAGCTCTACTTGACATCTACAGCCGTGTTGGAGTTCCAGAAGAAGTAATTAGCGATCAGGGGACCCAGTTCATATCTGACTATATGAAGGAGTTTACTAGGCTGCTCGGAATCAGGCAGTTACCAACAACACCCTATCATGCCATGGCAAATGGGCTGGTAGAGAGATTCAATGGAACACTCAAGAGCATTCTGAAAAGGATGTGTACGAAAGAACCTCGGCAATGGCACCGACTGATTAATGCTGCTTTGTTTGCCTATCGAGAGGTTCCTCAGGAATCGACAGGATTTTCACCTTTCGAATTATTGTACGGACGGACTATCAGAGGACCTATGTATATTCTGAGACAACTCTGGACAAAAGAAGACGCAGATGAGGATGTGAAGACTAGTTACCAGCATGTTTTGGAACTCAGAGAACGCCTTGATGACCTCATGGAAATAGCCCAGTCATCCCTTAAGGACAGTCAGAAGAGGTACAAGAATTATTTTGACAGGAAGGCAAAACCAAGAGGATTCGCTACAGGTGACAAGGTGCTTATTCTTCTACCTACTAACAGTAATAAGCTACTAATGCATTGGCAAGGACCATTCACAGTAGAAGAGAAGATGGGATTAAATGACTACAGAGTCAATGTTAGAGGAAAGAAAAGGACATACCATGCCAATATGTTAAAGAAGTACTATGACAGGGAAGGAGAGGGTCAACCATCGACTGTAGGAGCCATTTCAACACTAAATGTTGCAAATGTTGGCATCATAACTCCTGACGACAATTTGGATCTGGATGAATATCAAGATGGACTCCTGGAGTTGTTTGAACCCAAAGTACAGAAGGAAACTATAGATGACGTCGCGGTAGGCAAAGGACTGGATAAGGCTCAGAAACAACAACTTAATGCTATAGTAGAGAGGTATGAGAAGCTGTTCAGTGATCTACCTGGAAATGCAAAGGGAATGGAGCACTCAATTCAACTCATCAGTAAAGAGCCAGTCAAGTCAAAGCCTTACAAACTACCATTTAAAGTAAGGGAAACATTAAAAGATGACATCAAGGAGATGCTGAGTATGGGAGTTATCAGGCCTTCGACCTCTCCTTACGCCTCACCAACTGTGATTGTCAAGAAGCCTGACGGCACAAATAGGATTTGCATAGATTACAGGAAATTGAATAAAATTACGGTCTTTGATCCGGAGCCAATGGTGACTGGTGATAGCCTCTTCCAGAAGTTGAATGGCGACAAATTCTTCAGTAAGCTTGATTTATCCAAAGGATATTGGCAGATTCCAGTCAGACCAGAAGATGTTGCAAAAACCGCATTTGTTACTCCGGATGGACACTATGAATTTTTAAAGATGCCTTTTGGTATGGTCAACTCAGGTGCCACCCTTGTGCGAGCCATGAGAAAGCTAATTGGAGACTTAGGTGGTGTTGACAACTATATTGATGACGTCATCATTCACACGGCAACATGGGACGAACATATACAACTGCTTGATAAAGTATTTCGAATATTGAGCGAAGCAGGGCTCACACTGCGACCTAGCAAATGTAATATTGGGGAAGTAGATGTGGAATTCATCGGTCATCAGCTACAAGATGGACAGATCAGACCTATAGAAGACAACGTCGAGAAAATCAAATCTGCTCCACGCCCGACTGACAAGACCCAAGTTAGATCTTTCCTCGGACTTACAGGATATTATAGAGAATTTATACCTCACTATTCTACAGTGGCCAGCCCACTGACAGATCTGACCAAGAAAGGCCAGCCAAAGATTGTCAACTGGGGAGACTCACAGGAGAAAGCTTATAGCAGACTGAAGTCTATGCTCACTAGCGCTCCAGTTCTACAACTACCTGACGTTAACAAACCATTTGTGCTGAGGACTGACGCATCAGATGTAGCTGTTGGAGCTGTCTTACTCCAAGAATTCAGCGGCAAGCTATTTCCGGTGAGTTATGCAAGCAGAAAACTTCTGGACCGTGAAAGGAACTACTCAGCCATAGAAAAAGAGTGCCTAGCAGTTGTATGGGCAGTGAAGAAGTATTTACAGTATCTGTATGGAGTGGAGTTCACACTACAGACTGACCATCAACCATTAGTATACATTAACCAAGCAAAGTTCGAGAATAGCAGAGTGATGAGATGGGCGATGTACTTACAGAACTTTAGAATTAGAGTAGAATCAATAAAAGGCAAAGACAATGTAGGTGCTGACTATCTGAGTAGAATTGACTCAGAATTTGGATAATAGTGCGCAATTATTAAAATAATTCCTCTCAAATGGGGGGTTGTCACAAATTCTGAGCAATACATATAGACTCTTCTAACGTACTAGCCATATTGGCATAATGTATGAATAAGAACATTTTGTTTGTATCCATGTTATAATATAAGTACATAGTATACATTTATATTGATGTCATGCTAAGGGCAATAATGAGCCATACATTGTTTACACTGACATACCTTTATTACTAGTATAACTATAGGCTACTATTGCTATAATTATTGCGCAATATTGTTTACTACTACAATGTACTTGTATACTCTGGAATGTAGTAGAATATTCTTTCAGCTGATTATGACTAATTGTTATTGTAATGATGTAATATTTTGGTGGAGAACTCACTAGAACATTCTTCTCACATATATAAGCAAGCCCAATTTTATAATTATCAGTTAACTTTTAGCAATAAACAGGACATATTACACTACACACTACATCTTCTCTGCACTAGATAGACCAAGCTGTGTGTCACTTGATTATCTCTGACTACAGTGACTTCACCGAACTCTCACAAGTACTACTATCTTGTGACAAACATACTGTGGCCTACATGTACATGTTGCACAGTATACTCACTGCAGTCTGCAAGTCAATCCACACCCTAACGCTCACAAAACACTTTTGTCAGCGAAACACAATTTGAGGGAATAATCTGAAAATTTCTGCAGACACTTTTGGTATCGTTGGAACTTAGGTGAGCTATAAAGAAACATTTTCACCCAAAAATGGTCACATGTGTGTTTTTGTCTACACATTCGACGGGTTCTGGCTGACGTAGGCATGTTATGTTAGTCGCATTAAATACCAATAATGATATATTTTTATTTAAACCAAACAGATTTGTCAATGATACAATGAAATAAATATAGCAATAAGACTACCTGTATTTACTAAGACGAAGTGATTGCATATAATATAGGAGTAGATAACTCCAAGAAAATAAATAGCAATAAGACTACCTGTGTACTAAGGCGGAGTGATAGCATATAATATAGAAGTAAATAACTTCAACTACTGAAATAATATAATGATATGCTATTTTCAGTAAAACACATAATATATTAGCCGTATTTGGTCCCAAAAGAAAATACATGTATTTATATTTAGACCAAGTTGTGTTTTACCTATTACAATAAAATACATAACAATAAGACTACCTGTATTACTAATACAGAGTAATACTATACAATGTAGGAGTAGATAACTCTAATCACTAAATAGATATTAATTGTAGTAATAGTATTATTTTCAAATGTTATTTGAAACACATAATCATGAGGGCTTGGCATCATACAGACTATACAATAACTCTGACAACGTGGGAATGCTATAAAATAAATATAATAATATTATACTATTGTATATAATACCTGAGCAGATGCTATCACTGGGTTGAATATGTATAACTGTAGGTTATGTTATATTACACAGGGTTATGATCTACACCAAGCCTGGTATATTGGTAAGAGGTTGCATCCTAAGGGCAAACTAATACTAGTAGAAGAGTTCATGTTTGTGTAAGTAATACAGTTCTTATGACCAATAAGTAGCCTGCTTTCCAATAATTACATCGTTTAAGTATGCTTTGAAATGGTCTGTTATTCTTATAGCTGGCCATTAGCGTTATCTATGTTCATTCATCAGTATCGCTCATCAGCTTTCGGCGTTTCTCTGCAAGTGGTGCCAGGATACTGGGTCTAACGGCTACAAATATATTCCAAATGAAATGTTTACCACTAACGTGTGACACAATACAAACTTTACTATTGTCAAGGTGAGACAACTCTCTCAACGGCATTACAACACTCAATGCAGCTACGTTATACATAATAGCATTAGCCTTTCTGTATAAAAACGCATGGAGGCTGGTTATGTTGGTAGCACAGAGCAAAGACTATGTAAAACATATTACAGGATTATACTAGACTAAGGACCTACCTCTGGTGAATCGGGTTGATAAGGCAAGTGTTGTGCACCCTCTCGGAATAGGCAGTATACTCTGCTCTTTTACAAAAGCCATAGCTCTGCCCTGTGCTGCTCCAGATCCAGAATCAAACTGCTGAGGCTCCTCTTTCAGGGCAAGGTTCACTGTATATGTAGCCATAGCCTTATTTGCTACAAACACAAAGGACACATCCTAATGAGTAAAAGAAACAACACTGTTACTAACCTTACAATTTCTACCATTTTCTCCGCCATCACTGGTTCTTCAAGTGATTAGCAACATTACTATCTGCATAACCGCTATCACTGTTACCACCATTTGTACCTTCACCACCATTGCAACATCTGTCACAAGATAAAACTCACCTTCAAAACGTTTCTGCCTTTCTCTGGTTACTATTTTACTGTGCAGTGCGTCAAATCGCTCTTTTCTCTCGTTAAACATTCTCTGAATAAAGCATAAAATTCAATAATTAAAAGTCAATAGCAAAAATGCATGTAATAAAGTACACAGTCATAATTACTGTATTGTGTTGTTACAACTCAGCGCTAACTGTAAACAGGAAGCAGAGTGTACTGAACTAGGAAGTTTAACTCAACTCACCCAATAAGCACTTCTCCAACACTCAAACGGTGCTGGGTGCTGGCCTTGGAACTCTCTGGCACAGTGCTCTTTCCAGAGTAGATCTGTCCTGGTTATGAATTCCTGCCAGACACACACATATCAATATCATAACCAACCACAATTATAGATATGCATGGGTGGTAATAAAATCACTCCATCACATCTGTATAAGTCAATCAACTGGATGTGCTCAAGCATCAAAACCTATACCAGCTTCGTATCTACGTGAAATAAATATCCACAAAATTTAAATATACATTTTATATACATGTATATATAATATGTATATCACACACTTACATCATTGCATCGTTCAATGCTGTAAAGTTGTCTGGCAGAGGCTTTCTTTAAGACAGGCTCTACCAGTCCATATGGTATACCCCCAAGGTTACCCATATCTAAGAAATAACAGAAGCGGTATATTTGTTACTGCGTGGAAATGAAGCCATGCACTATTATAATGTAACAATCAAGGAGTAACAGAAAATGTGTACATTTATAATATTCAGCAAACAGAATAATTGTGGCTCCCTCAGCAAATGCAGAGTTATGTAATAACTTTTCAATATTGGACATGAATCTGTCATGCTATGTATATGTACATGTACATGTATATGCTGGACATGGACAAAATTGGGACCAATGTTAGTTTTGATATGCACTTTACAGATACAATCACAGTTACAGAACTTAATCTGACAACACAATGCTAAGTCGTAGATAAAAAGGCATACCATCAATGTGCATGCTGAGTAACTGGAGATACTCTTCATCAAGTAATTCCACAGCTGACAAACTTCTCTTTCTACCTGCAGAGACGGCTGCTAGGCCAAGAGGTGTGGCTACATCTGAGGCATACGTCTCTGTAGGCGATCCTATTAACACATTGCCAGAATTATAATTGATTCTGCTACCACGGGCTAAATAATATGTATGCTGCAGTGAACTGAGCGTATGTATGCAAATGTATCTAAAAGTAGTACCTTTCATAAGGTAATCCTCAACATTGTGAATGAGCATTCAGGTCCTTACATACACAATAACCAGCTACATTTACTAACCAGCTGTGTCAGGGTGGCACAGTTGGTGGCATACATGCACACAAACCGTGAGGTTGTGAGTTCAAGCCCCCAGCTGCGTCATTTCTGGCAAAGGCCTTCAGCAAGTCTTTCACCCTAGCTGCGCCTGTTCGGATCAGGGCGTATAAATAATACAGGAGGTCCCGTGTAGTGTTTACATCAAAAACACGCACGTTAAAGATCCACCTCTGCCCTGATTCGCAAAGAGAAGCCAGATTCTGGCGGGGTATGTGACCACATTAGAGTGGCAGGTTGATGTAGTGGTCACTGACCATGCACTCCTGTTGTGGAAGGTGAGCTCTTCTACTCAGAGCCCAGCTCCTGTCGCTCATACAAGTTTCGAATTTCTGAGGTCCGTTAAATAGGATGGCCAAGTGGCTCGACAGAAACAAAAACAAAAAAAAACAAACCTTGTTTCCGTTTCTGTCCTCTAATTCCTTTAGTTGCTTCTGAAACCACCACCTTATCTGACAAACTCTCTGGATCGACAGGTTTTTGACCCTCAGGTGACTGTAGGCAACAGATAAAATGGGTGATTACAACACAAGAAACTGCATCAGAAATAAACTAGAGCGATGGTGGCCATGAGTATGAAGTAATTAGTGCTACATCTGTATGTGCATATAATAGAATTGCCATTCTTCAACAGTAATAAACACCAGAAGTAAACTGACATCAAGAGTGCAGGTAGCAAAGTGCAATATGAAATATATTATATATTATGAAACTGGGCCTAGGGCTTACATTGGACAACTGATATGTCTTTGTTGCAGCTGGAGCCATTCTTTTCTTCTTGGCTTGAGTTTCACAGTGAGCATTTGACGGCATGATTTGTTCGACTGACTCTCTGCTGCTAACATCGGACTCAGTCGCTGGTCTCTTTTTCCCTCCACTGGGGGCAACAACTTTAGCCTTTTCATCACTCGAAATCTTTATCTTGCTAGAATCTGGTCGCTGGGAACGTCTATAACCAGTTGGTGCAGAATCCAACGCATCCTGGAGTGGTTCGAATTGATCAGGTAAGCTCTTTAGCCACTGGGTAACTTTGCAGTCTGACTCTTGGGGAGGAGATTTAAAGTTGACACCACTAGTTGTACAAGTATAATGGTTTGATGGGACTACTGGTATAGCAAATTGAAAATCTGCTGACGCTCTAGTACCACTAGATTGTCTCTTAGACAACGTAATATTAGACTGCTTGGAGGAGGGCAGCTCAGCAGCGCTAGATGAATGTATTTCTTTGCTTTTCTTCCCTGTCCTGTCACTTTGTCCTGCTTCAACATGATCAGATGTTTTACTAACCGTCTGGCATTGATTTAGAGCTTTGGTTTTAGGAGGTTGTTTTGCTGCTCTTGGTTCATTCACCTTTAAGGCCGCTGTCTGGAAGCGAGTTGAGCGCATATGAGACTCAACTGATTCAAATTTCCTTTTCTTAGTAATCGCCCTTGGCGATATACTGGCCACTTCTGACTTGACATCGGTTGCTGGTTTGGCCTGTGAGTTGTCTTCATTGGACTCGCTGGTAGAAAGTTCGCCATTTTCTGAATCTGTTTTGATGCTGGGAGACTTTGAAGAGGCAATTTGTTTCCATGCAGAAACTAGACATCTGCTTACTCTGCCTACGCACCCTTCGTGATTGCGCAATCTTCCTACCGTTGTTGCAATATCAGTGGTCTGAAATATATGAAGGGAGCATTAAAATACAGGTGAGGTGTGTAATTTAATGTTCCAAACACAGTTGCTTACTGTTTGTAATTAGCGTAATATGCTGTAGGTAATAAAAACAAGATATAGAATTAGAACTTGCTTAGTGTATTGGTGCCAATAGACTACATGCTCAGAGGAGAACTTTTGTCTTTAATAAAACTGACCTTTAACAAATCGTTGGTGATTCCTTCAAACTTCAACAGTTCGTCCAGGACAAGCATGACCTGTAATGTTGTAGCACAATGGTTATGCAAACTATATTGTTTCCTAATTATGATAATGTGTGTTCTATCTAGAATTCCAGCAGAAAGAAGGCATAGACCTGTTTAACTTCAGGATTTGCCCTGTAAGTACTTAACTGTACTTTCTAATCTAATTTAGCAAGAACTAATTTTTCTACAAAGGAAGTGAGTGACAAAACAGCAAGTATTTGCAGCGACCTTCCTATCCTTGAAAAAAAGTTGCCCTCCTACAAATGTGCACATGCAATGCAAAACAAATTGTGAAGTGCTTGTGTAGCCTCAAGATGTGCACCGTTATTGCCATCTTTGAAAATGTTGCTGTAGGTTAGCCATTTGATAATAAACAGTAGTACAAGATGTTTATTTGAGATTTTATGATTCATTCCTAATTTTTCAACTCTAGTCCTGGCATCATGATTCGAGCTATGGAGTGTTTCAAAATATTAGGAAAAATCATGTGTGGTGTGGTTGTCCCCAAACGACCAAGGCTGTGCACAACCTATAGAGGACCAATGCGGCTACTTTGCCTTAGCAGTCTTCATTCGCTTTATCGGCCACAAGCGTGTTGTTATCATCATATCATATAACTAAAGACGAAACGGCCTACGGTTTACGCTCTGCGGTCTGCCATCTTCCAATCAGATTTGGGGTCAAAAATTGAAACGATTCATATAATGTTGCAATGCTGCCGGTCAGCAACTCGGCTCCGGGTGGCGCTAGAACCTTGGGACCCGGTCCCTCTGCATCGCTGCTGGGGTGGGTCTCTAGCCTTAGGCCTCGGACCCCACCTGCCGAATAAATGTTGGAACTCAGGCTATGCCGGCAGCGGAGATCCTCCTGGACCCGTGATTTATATATGTTACAATGCTGCCGGTGAAGATCTCGGTTCCAGGTGGTGCTAGGACCTGGGGATCGGGTCCCCAGGCATCGCTGCCGGGGCGGGGTCGTAGCCTTAGGCTCTCAACCCTGACCAAGGGCAGGGTGGGTACCTGACCCACCCTACCCGACTCATTGGTGTTGGACCTCAGGCTACGGACTTGGGGTTGTCTTCTTAATGCAAGTGAACGCAACTCCTCATGGAATCACTGTAACATGCCTGTGCCACCAGAGGTCATGCACATGCCTGGCCACAGCACATGAACACAAGCCATCATTACACACAACTAGTGCAGTGAGACTTGCGTCGCAGACCATAGCACGAAGTGCTTGTTATGACAAAAGACGAAACGGTCTACCGTTTACGATCTGTGGTCTACGGCCTGCCGTTAACGGTCTGCCATCCTCTAATCAGATTTGGGGTTGAAAATCCGGATGACTCATATATATTGCAATGCAGCCGGTCAGTATCTCGGCTCCAGGTGGTGCTAGGACCTTGAGACCGGGTCCCCCTGCATCGCTGCCGGGCGGGTCCCAAGCCTTAGGCCCTCGGACCCGAACTAGGGTGGGGTGAGTGCTCAACCCACCCCACCCGCCGAATAATTGTTGGAACTTGGGCTATGCCGGCAGCGAAGATCTCCTGGACCCGTGATTTATATATGTTACAATGCTGCCGGTCAGGATCTCGGTTCCGGGTGGTGCTAGGACCTTGGGACTAGGTCCACCGACAGCACTGCTGGGACGGATCCGCAGCCTTAGGCCCTCGACCCTGACCAAGAGCAGGGTGGGTACCCGACTCACCCCGCCCGACACGTTGGTGTTGGAACTCAGGTTATAGACTTAGAGTTATCTTCTTAATGCAAGGGAACGCAACTCCTCATGGAATCACTGTGACATGCCCGTGCCACCAGAGGTCTTGTACATGCATGACCACAGTACATGAACACAAGCCATCATTACACGCGAGCGAAGCAAGCAACTAATGCAGTGAGACTTGCGTTGCAAACCAAGCACGAAGTGCTTGTATAAAAAAAAGACGAAACAATCTACGGTCTGCGGCCGGCCATCCTTCAATCAGATTCGGGGTCGAAAATCGAGATGACTCATATATATTGCAATGTTGTTGGTCAGCATCTCGGCTCCGGGTGGTGCTAGGACCCTGGGACCGGGTCCCCTGCATCGCTGCCGGGGTGGGCCCCTAGCCTTAGGCCCTCAGACTTGACCTAGTATGGGGTGGGTGCTCGACCCACCCCACCCGCCGAATAAGTGTTGGAACTCGGGCTATGCTGGCAGCGGAGATCTTCCTGAACCCTTGGTCTATACGTGATACAATGCTGCCGGTCAGGATCTCGGTTCCGGGTGGTGCTAGGACCTTGGGACCGGGTCCCCAGGCATCGCTGTCAGGGCGGGGCCGTAGCCTTAGGCCCTCGACCCTGACCAAGGGCGGGGTGGGTACCCGACCCACCCTACCCGACACATTGGTGTTGGAACTCTGGCCATTCACTTGGAGTTGTCTTCTTAATGCAAGGGAGCTGGGAGGTGGATTTTGATGGAAGGTCAAAGGCAACACTTTCGTTCTGACAGCGGTGTTGAGACCTGGTACCCGATCTTAGCACTAGCTGGAGCCAAGGTCAAGACTGGCAGTAGATGGATTACGTCAACTTTAGAACCCGGATATAATTAGGGGACGACAGACCGAAGACTGCAGACCATTTTTATTTTTGTTACACGCGCATGATAATAATATTTGCTCATAGCAATTGATTTAAGAATTTTATGAGATTCTTCATTTTTTATTTCTCCCACTTTCAAATTTCTAGAAAATTAAATCTTTACTCACCAGTCTCGGTGTTTCTGAGTAGTTTTCGAGGATATCTTTATAGTTCAGAATATGGGGAATGCGATGGGCACTCGAACTTGATCCTGAATCGGACATGGTACAACAATAGAGTCGACGTGAAAGTACAATTCTGTGGTGCACTAGACACTCGATACAAACTGACTAATTGATAAGAATATTAAATAATATTTTTCCGCTAGTAATAAACTACTACTGAACAATCATACAGGTATACACAACATGTATGGTTGTTTGGTTCTCTAGGAATGAGTTACGACATTACGCTCAACAATGGTTAAAATTTTTTTTCCAACAATCTGAAATACTTGTACTAAAATTATATTATTAATGTGTGTAAATGGGTTTGTTGCATCTAATACTGTCAACTGATTGTTAATGATTGCATGCTGAAGCTATTATTCAGTGCTGCTCCTGCCCTTTAATTTGAGAGAAATTAGCATTTTTAGCGCAAAATTACAAAGAGGAAAACCGGCGAATAAATTGTTTAAGTCTTGTGTAAAATTGGTAAAATAACCTGCTTGGGAGGTTGCTGAATAGTGCGCTGAATTTATAGTAACTTTGACACTAATACAGTTACTTTCTCTTCATCTATGTATGTGTTACCTGTAGAAGGTGCTTCTTGGATTGGTTCCATATTTTATACTACCGTAAACCCTTTCAGATTTTGTAGTACAAACATGTACATGTGCACATATTTGTCATTTGCATAAATACATGTGAATCTGTACATATGCACACATGAATCTTTTTATACAGCACATACTGTAAACATGTACGGCATGCATGTACAATGTCCCCTACACATGCATGTACATGTATATGTAGGTGCACTTGTACTGAGGGATAAAAGTCAGACCTGACCTCTAAACTTGGACCATAACAACTTTCAGGGAAACTTTTAGTTATCAGAATTTGTGATCAGAAGTCAATCTGAAAGGAGAAGATAATTTCATGTTTGAAGTATAAGTTCAGCCATCACTTTTCAATATACATGTTACCGATCACACGATTTACATGACTAAGAATATCATTATTATGTATTCATTTCCTTCTAAAGCGGACCTTGTCTTACACATTGTGATTAGAAGTTGCTTTCTCCCTCTTCTAATTATGACGAAAGAAGATAACTTTGAGTATCTAAACATTCTAGGCAAACATTTCCTTCCAATACTGGCCCTGATTTATATATCTTTTACAGACAAGGGCTTTATACATACTAACACTTTGTACTATAATGCGGGTTGCGCTGTATGCTACATGGACATGCATGGCTGTAGCCATAAACAGAGGTAAACATTAATATATACTGTACATGAAAGGGACACTGTTCCAATGTTTTGTCTGCTATACGTATTTCAACAACAGAATAGTTGTTAATATATCAGAGCTATTCGTATTTTAGTATTTGGTTACAATGGTAAAGTCGTCTTCTATTTTTGTATTATTGTGTGGAGGGAAAACAAATCCTATGAGAGTAACTTTTCACTATAATGAATAGCTCGTAGGTGCCCAGAGCAATGCGTAGTTAGTTGGAAATATTTAACTGGCAATTTTACAGCACCTGTACATGGGTGGTAATACTGACATAAATAAGTAAGGACATGCGCATAGCGAAACGAAACGTAATTAATAATATTGAACGGTCCTTCACAATGATTTGATTGATGTAGGATGGCTATAATTATTTATCACTTTGTTATTCAATCTAATTTACTAAATTGGTAAAATATTTCTAAAGAGAATTTGTTCTTGTACTGTCTCGAGTTGACACATTTTATTATGAGTAGTTCCCACGTGTTTTTGATTAAATTTAAGAATATTATGAGGAAGTAGAAGTAAATTTTTTGGTTATACTGTGTATAGTAATAGCACTGGCTTGAAAACCCAGGAAGTAAGCACTTTCATTCCATTTCCACTACTTAATCTATCAAGGAGGAAATGGCACTTTATGGCAATTTACATTTCATAGCTTCCACGGCTACGATGTATACACTGTCTACTGGCCAGTAGACAGTACATGTATTAGTCTACGTACAGGTGGCATAGTAATGTATATAGTAACATAAATTGTACAATACGATAATATAAGTTTAATATGACGTAACAGATGTGACAGAACTTGCAATCTGCATTGTATGATAACTCCAACCTGTAGATCTCAAACATGTTCTGTCACAATAGGCTTGTCACTCTACATGAAGAATTTACGATGAATAAGTTGGGCAGTCAAATTTTTAATAGAATTGTTTTAGCGATTGAACTAGTTTTACTTGTTTCACCATTGTGAGTTATGAAAAACATTGCCTGAGATTTTGGGAATAGTGTTTTGAGGGCTTCTCTTTCTCCCACCCACAAATCTATGGAATAACCAATGGTTCCTTGGTCATTGCCATCTGTTCCATAAACTGTACAGTATGTAGTCATCTACTTCTGTGTATTGATAGCAATTACTAACATGTATGAGTGTACGGAGTTATCTCCCTCACATGACTCTCTCAAATTACATGGAAGAATTCTGGAAAAGCAACGTAGGCAGCTGTTGCATACATACATACATATATGCATGTATATACACGCATTATATTATACAGCAGGGAGGTAATAATTGAGCAAATAAGAAATAATATGCAATAGAAAGCATTATTAAATCAAAGAGAAGTGAAAATTACTCGTGCCAAGGGTACATTTTGACCAAAAATTAAGTTATGTTTTCAGTTATTTTACAAACTTTTGGACCGATAGAGATGGAAACGTGGAGGATAGTGCCCTTAGTCACGTACAGATCCTCTTAGTGTGACCAGGTCTGCTTGTGTCAATAGAACCTGATTATACAGGAATTCAAGATACCAGGAAGCACTTCATGTATGGAATTTATGAATAATTGTTTCCTGAATTGATTTATTGGCAATTGTTTCATGAAAATGTATTAATAGCTTATGTAGGTTATAATTATAATAATATTTTGAAATATTCAACTTGTGAAGATTTCTTAAAAGTGATTTTTGAATACTTATGAATGATGTACAGTACTTTGTTCTATCTAGATATATTGCCATAATGGTCGGCATGTCAGTAAAAAATACTGCTCCGTGTAGCGATGGCATGCTATAATACGTGTAGAGACATGTTATTATATATATGAGCCGACATACATAGTCACGAGGCTTTCTAACTTAAAACCAATAGAAGATTGGGAGAACATATCATTGCTGTCATGTCTTCTCAAAAAGTATGAAGGTTTAAATTCGAGATTTCTGGTTCCACCATCTGCAATATTGTGATGGTACAGGACATTTGTATACGACTCCAACTCCCGGACGAAGCTCCATCGCACCTCAAGTGCTTAGTAGTTGTTATAGCGCTACTCATCTGACACTCACATTCTCATAATTAGTGTTCGTATACTTACCTTTAACTGCATTGCATGTCTAAACCATCAATTACTGTCTACATACGTGTCTCCATGTGCTAATACTCACTACTTATTCATGTATTGTTCCGCTATATAACTGTATATAACTGCATGAATGTTACTAAGTCTTTTTAATGCCTTTTATACCCATGTACAGAGGCCCGACCTCTCAGAATCCATTGATATTCATTTTGTACATGAATTGGACCATTATAAGCAACTTTTGTAGAACCCGACCTATTTTGGATCGGCCGTCGGGCTTCCGGCGGCCATGTTGTTGCGCAACTTCCGGACGACCACACGTCGTCTTTTCCCGACGTCACGTCGGCCGGAAGTCCTTATACTATATAAAGGGCACTGTTTTTACTGTTCATTGTCTCAGTCTACACTTGGCTTTCAATAAAGACACATCTATACTTGATACAGAGACTTTCTCTTCCTTTTACTAGGTCATTCGCTTTGCGAACCGCCTACTAGGTCGAACTACTCTCTTTCATTGTATAGTCTGAAGGTCGGACTTGAGATCAGATGGGTCGTCTTTGGTAGTATTTGGGCTACTGAGACCGCTCGATCTTTCATGTAATGCGAAGTCCTATTACCACTCATAGGCACTTCATTTCTAGGTCGATAGTCGTCCACGGACGACCGCACCAAATCACAGAAACCATTACAATATTTCCCCATTGGTTCTACCAGGAATCTGAACTCTTCTTAGTTCTGGGCTGCACTCAGTGTTGTTGTTTAAAGGTGAACATATACATGTAAATTCCTTGTGTTTGACCACCTATAAAACATGCCGTCGTAGCTCTAAATTGACCAATGACTGCGGCATGAAATAGTTCAACTATGTTATAAGCACTTCGCTTATTCACTAGGAAGGAGCCAATTCAAAAAAATTCATTGATGACATACACGTGGAGCAACTGCTAAAAGAATTTGCGACTGCTCGAAAAAGACATTTCAAAGCCGGACAGTTCAAAACCCCAAGAGGCAGTGGCAATTAATTAAATTGCTTAATTAAAATTAATTATTTGTGAGTTGTGTCGTCTAAATGTAATCTACACATTTGCGAACTGTCCGGTTTTGAACTGTCCAGTTATGAAACATCCTGTTTCGAGCTGTCTTTTTTGAAACGTCCCTTTACCCTGCTAAAAGTAGCACTAATTCTAGTTTAGATAGCACATCTTAAAATGTGTTAATCAAGAGCCTATGTGCGATCTATTGTATAAACAATCCTTAATTACCACTCAGAACAAACATCATGTGTACATGTGTATAAGCGCTGATATCAGGTTAAACTTCTTGCGGAGAAAAAACCGTAGTTTTACATCAGTTCTGGTTTTTTCACCTCAATTATCTCTCTCATGTTTACCTACACAGCCTACCTTGGTTGCCTGCAGCTACAAACATGTATGTAGCTAGCTAGCACTGGCACTGTTCCATTTAACTTCTTGGCACACTGATTGGTATTATCTTATTCATGGATATTTTAGCCATAAGGTACGTGTTTTCGTGACCTAAATTTCAGACCCAGGCCAAGTTGCAAAAATATTTCTGGCACACATCCGTCACAGAGTCACGAACACATCGCCTGGGCCAGAAGCAAAGTCCTCATTCTCACGAAAAAAAGTCATGTGTGCTGATGAACTAGCGATAGTTTCGTCCGGCCAAGCAAAATTCTAGGCTAAATAGCACTTGTGGCCTAGGTCGGGCGGCATCTTGAGATTTTTAATTGCAACTCGGGTTCATCCGCGAGGTCGCGAAGACGTCTATTAGGCCTTGTTAGTTAAAAGGCCTTCACATTATAATGACCTTGTGATGAACTGACCAATTCAAAGGGACAGGACCTCTGTGTAAAAGAGTGTATGTTGTTATCTTTCTGGGATAAATACTATAAAAGTGATATATATACAATGTACTACTACCGACCAATGAACAGCAAGACCGAGAAGTGAATAGCTCTTGAGGTATACCATTGACTGGTAACAGATGAAATGCAGTGTACAGCCAATGAATGGTCGTACCTTATCTTCATATTGGGTGTTTGGCATGGTTAGGCATGCGGTACAATTACCTACTGTCTATTATACACTGTATATACACAATGGAAAAGGTACCACTGTGACACCACTTGTCAGTTCTCATATATGACACCACGACATGTCAAACTATAGATACTATTTCTACCTCACACCAAGTTGTATAACTTAGATAACTGCAAGCACCTGCATTGACATGTCGTTGCTAACGCTAGCTCTGCTAGCGATTGCTGTCATACACTCTACAAGTTCTCTCTTTCTTGACAGACCTGTTACTGAGTCAAACGTCTACGAGTTTGACTTCACTCTAACCTGGGAGTTGTCTATGCTTTACACAGATGCTGACGACGTGCAGTGGGTAAGCTAGACATCATTACGCTGCGCTACTACATAATTATTTTATATGTGTAATAATTATGTGCTACATTATATGAGTGTTGTACTTTATGTAATAAATTATTATAAGGTTACAGGGGATAAATCATACATGACATGAATTATGTGCTACCTGTTTGAAGCATGTCTGTAAAGCACATGAATGTACAAAATTGTATATTTATTATACTTGTATGTGTATTAGCTACTACATGGGCAATGCAATGCATTCAGTGTATAAGTACACCCTGTCAATATACATGTACAGTAACAGTATTGTACTGTATATTTGCATAACACAATTTTAATATGTTATCATTGGTTTTCAATTAGTATTTTCTGTTCACACTTTATGTCTCATAGCCTCACTCTGAAAATATTTTATTTAGAACTGTTGCCATTCTTTCACTCTTTATTACTTATTGATATATTGAACATTGAAATTCACATGATGCAGCATAATTTAGTTTGAACCTTACAGTCACTATGTAGACCGCTATGTAGAGTCACATCATTTGTTTATCTTTAGCAGCTGCTGTTCATTCACTGCGTGTTATCGTTCATTATTTGTACTGAACTACTAATGTTCGATAAGCTCAGTGTCATCGAAAGATACTGTATATCGATAGTGATGGTCATTGACTGACCTTAGAAGTATACTGTATATCGATAGTGATGGTCATTGACTGACCTAAGCATCTTATTCTAGTAGAAAGAGGAATAACTTCAAATTGTTCTAGTGTCTCTTACAATAATATGCACATTGATACATTATATACTATATAATATGCCTGTGTAGCGACGACAAACGTCACAACTGTCACAACACCGACAAATGTCACAACAATTTTTCGACAAACGTCACAACACCGACAAGCGTCACAAAAGTGCACCGACAAACGTCACAACACCGACAAACGTCACAACAATTTTTCGACAAACGTCACAACACCGACAAATGTCACAACAATTTTTCGACAAACGTCACAACACCGACAAATGTCACAACAATTTTTCGACAAACGCCACAACACCGACAAACGTCACAAAGGTTTAACGACAAACGTCACAATGCCAACAAATATCACAAATTTTCAATAAAATAACGCCATAACACCAAAAATAATGCTTTTTGCCTTGATTTACCCTTCAATTGGATTATTTTTGTTTGTTGTGTTTTCAAAACTGAATAAAACCGAAGATGGTTAAAAGCAGAGTGGGACAACTCCCAATAGAGGACATGAACTTGGCAATTCAATTTTTTCGCCAAAAACCAATACAACTGAGCAGAAGTAGATTTGCTTCTGCCCAACCATCTTGATTTTTAGCGAAAAAATTGAATTGTTAATTTAGTATCCTCGATTGGGAGTTGTCACATGAATTGTCACATGAATTCATTTAATAAATTATTAATCATTCAATACTACTGTAACCACACGTATTTTGATAATATGCATGTACATGCATGATATAAGTATAACATGTTAATTAGGACTGAAACAAGTCATTACTGAATGGCAACAATGATTGTAGCAAAATATGAATGGCAAGGATCACTCAATAGTGATGAAAACACCAGTGTAGTGACGACAAACGTCACAACTATCACAACACCGACAAACGTCACAAAGGTTCAATGACAAACGTCACAATGCCAACAAATATCACAAATTTTCAATAAAATAACACCATAACACCAAAAAATGATGCGTTTTACTTTGATTTACTCTTCAATTTGATTATTGTTTGCTGTGTTTTAAAAACTTAAGAAAACCGAAGTTGCATCTCGGTTTTTGATACAATTTTCTATTGGAAAACTTTGTCGATTTTGAATTGAGAGCAAATAATTTCCGAAAAAATAAATTATATCAAAACATTGTGTAGCACTATGTCTAGTAGTAGAGTAGCATATATTTTTAATTTTATGTAGATCCTTGCATTTAGTTACACAGTGATGTACTTTGTTAGCAAGGAATTTGTAGTTATAGTTATACATTTAATCGTGATAAATAGCCAGGAGAGTTCCACCTGTCTTCATATTCTAGAAGCAAATAGTTCTCGGACTAAGGTGTCATAACATATTCCCTTTAGATCCGTTGCCTGCAGCTGCATGGTATTTTTAATTTAGAGAAGTGGTGGTGTATGTGAGACCTAGGCTATGTGTACAAATGTGATGCAAAACTTCGGCCCTTTGACTAGAATGCGATTCAATGCAATTTTCATATACACTGTACATGTAGTTAAATGGGCATTAAAGGATATTTCGTTTAGCTTGCCCATATCTGGTAATAGCTGGTGTTTTCATCTTTATTGAGTGATCCTTGCCATTCATATTTTGCTACAACCATTGTTCCCATTCAGTAATGACTTGTTTCAGTCTTAATTAACATGTTATACTTACATGTACATGTATATTATGCATGTACATGCATATTATCAAAATACGTGTGGTTACAGTCGTATTGAATGAATATAATTTATTAAATGAATTCATTATATAGGCTGCATAGTTAACAGCAGAGTGTGACAACTGCCAATAGAGGATACTAAATTAACAATTAAATTTTTTCGCTAAAAATCAAGACGGTTGGGCAAAAGCAGATCTACTTCTGCTCAGTTGTATTGGTTTTTGGCGAAAAAATTGAATTGCTAATTTCATGTTCTCTATTGGGAGTTGTCCCACTCTGCTTTTAACCATCTTCGAGTTTATTCAGTTTTGAAAACACAACAAACAAAAATAATCCAATTGAAGGATAAATCAAGGCAAAAAGCATTATTTTTGGTGTTATGGCGTTATTTTATTGAAGATTTGTGATATTTGTTGGCATTGTGACGTTTGTCGTTGAACCTTTGTGACGTTTGTCGGTGTTGTGACGTTTGTCGAAAAATTGTTGTGACGTTTGTCGGTGTTGTGACGTTTGTCGAAAAATTGTTGTGACATTTGTCGGTGTTGTGATGTTTGTCGGTGCACTTTTGTGACGTTTGTCAGTGTTGTGACGTTTGTCGAAAAATTGTTGTGACGTTTGTCGGTGTTGTGACAGTTGTGACGTTTGTCGTCGCTACACACCAGCTATTACCAGATATGGGCAAGCTAAACGAAATATCCTTTGATGGCCATTTAACTACATGTGCAGTGTATATGAAAATTGCATTGAGTCGCATTCTGGTCAAAGGGCCGAAATTTTGCATCACATTTGTACACATAGCCTAGGTCTCACATACACCATCTTTTCTCTAAATTAAAAATTACCATGCAGCTGCAGGCAACAGATCTAAAGGGAATATGTTATGACACCTTAGTCCGAGAACCATCTGCTTCTAGAATAATTTGAAGACAGGTGGAACTCTCCTGCCTATTTATCACTACCAAATGTATAATTATACTATGAATTCCTTGCTAACAAAGTACATCACTGTACAACTAAATGCAAGGATCTACATGAAACTAAAAATATATGCTACTCTACTACTTGTTGTATTCTTATAACAGTTTATATAATGTATTATGTTACAGCTCAATCTCATCTCTGACTTCACCATATCGCAGAAGTGTTTATATACCAAAAATATATCTAATAGCTTACTAGCTATAAGCTATTCTAGCCAAAAGCTAGCTTTACACATAATTTGACAGGAGGCGATGACTCCAAAAAAACACAACAGTAATTATTGTCATATTATAATGTCTCAACACTACTAGACACAGTGGTACACAATGTTTTGATATAATTTGTTTTTTCGGAAATTATTCGCTATCAATTCAAAATCGACAAAATTATCCAATAGAAAGTCGTATCAAAAACCGAGATGCAACTCGATGCAATTATTATATTGGCAAGTAACCTCTATCCCATAATTCGTTTAGCCTGACATTCCCGGCAATAACTGGTGTTTTTATCTTACCTGAGGGATCCTAGCTATTCGTATTTTGCTACAATCATTGTTGACATCCAGCAAAGACTTGCTTCAGTTTTAATCAACATGTTATATGCGTGTGTGTTATTATACGAGCATATACATGTAGTTAGTATTAAATGATTATGATCACTATATAGACTGCAGAGTATGACAACTCCACATAGAAGACATTAAATTATCGATTCAGTTTTTTGCTAAAAACCAAGACAACTGTGCAGAAGTAGATCTGCTTCTGCTCAGCTGTCTTGATTTTTAGCAAAAAAATTGAATCGATAATTCCATGTTCTCAATTGGGAGTTGTCACACTCTGCTTTTAACTATCTTTGGTTTTCTTCAGTTTTTAAAACACAGCAAACAATAATCAAATTGAAGGGTAAATCAAAGCAAAAAGCATCATTTTTTGGTGTTATGGTGTTATTTCATTGAAAGTTTGTGATATATTTGTTGGCATTGTGACGTTTGTCGTTGAACCTTTGTGATGTTTGTCGGTGTTGTGACATTTGTCGAAAAATTGTTGTGACGTTTGTCGAAAAATTATTGTGACGTTTGTCGATGTTGTGACGTTTGTCGGTGCGCTTTGGTGACGTTTGTCGAAAAATTGTTGTGACGTTTGTCGGTGTTGTGACAGCTGTGACGTTTGTCGTCACTACATGCCTGCACCAAACTACATATCCTATTATACCATATCAAAATACATATACGTTTGTAACAAATAATAATTGCCAATGGCCTATTATAATATGGAATGTAACATTGACCAGTGTTCTATTATAATATAAATGTAGAATGTAACGCTGGAAAATGGCGAACTCTTTTATTCTCCAAATGGGGCAAGAATCAAGTTGAACCCAGAAGACGTCAACACATTAGATGGATTCCAAACCAAGTATATTGCTATTAATGGACAGATGCCTGGACCAACAATAGAAGTCCCCTTAGGAGCTACTGTGAGTACATATTATGAATATATAAACTATGACTCACTAAGACCATATTATTATTATGTAATAGTTGAGGACAGGGTAATTGTAGCTTTTTAAGACATTGTTTACACAGAATTAAGGAAAAGACAACTTTAAGTTGGCATAGGATTTTAAAATGTTGGAAAGATCTTGGGAGAGGTGTGTCGTTTACAATAAAATGTACAGTTTGTAGGATCTGGTTATTGGCCTGTTTGCAATTCTCTGCTACCCTGTTCCCCAATATTGTATGATTTTATTTATTGTATTGCACAGTAAATATGATTGTGTGATGTACCTAATTTTGCTCTCTCTGAAGTTGATTCGTTAGATGAAGTGAGATCTCTGTACATACACATCCAGTTTATTTTATCTAGAATTTTTATTCTAAAATGGTGCAACCCAAGAAATAATCTTTGATTAATTAAATTATTTTTATAAGATATTTCAAAATAATATAAAATTGAGATATAAATATTATATCTATCTATAAATATATCTATAAAAAGTACTATGTCCATGCATTTGATATTATACCATTTTCATGACGCGTTTCTATATAATATTGTGATGGTACGCACAGTCGCCTCCTATCACCTGACACTTATTGTTATGTATGCTTATATGTATATATCTGCTTGTATTCTGTATTACTCAACTATATACCAATGTACATTCATGTATGGCAGTTACTGAGTCTCTTGGTACCTTTTATACCCATGTAAAGAGGCCCGACCTCTCAGAATCCCTTGATATTCATTTTGTACATGAATTGGATGATTATAAGTAACTTTTGTATAACCCGACCTATTTTGGGTCGGCCGCCGGGCTTCCGGCGGCCATGTTGTTGCGCAACTTCCGGACGACCCTACGTCGTCTTTTCCCGACACTACGTCGGGCGGAGGTTCTTATACTATATAAAGGACCATGTTTTATCATTCGTTGTCTCAGTATTGGCTTGGCGTTCAATAAAGACACATCTATACTTTCACTTCCTTTTGCCAGGTCATTCGCATTAGCGAACCGCCTACTAGGTCGGATCACTCTCTTTCACAGTATAGTCTCCAGGCTAGACTCGGGACCAGATGGGTCGTCTCTGGTAGTATTTTGACTACTGAGACCGCTCAATCTTTCATGTAATAAGAAGGCGTAGCACCACTCATAAGCACTTCATTTCTTGGGTCAGCAGTCGCCCAAAGACGGCCGCTCGCAAACCAGAAACCATTACAATATGCTCTACATGTTCATCTAATGGTATAATCTGCGTATGCATTAAACATGTCTATGTAGTGCGTGCTATCTACATGTAGGTGTATGTACACGTACTCATACACTATACAATGTCTCTGTAACATTATCTACATGCACAGTAGGTGTATCGATGTACATGTACACATACATTACATTGCATGTCTTTGTATCCTTATCTAGGTGTATGTACACGTACACAATGAACTAATGACAGACAGCGCTACTATACATTGGCATGGGCTGACTCATAAACCTACCAACTGGTCTAATGGGGTTGGCTCACAGTGGGCTGACGGCGCACCGTACATTACACAATGTCCTATCCAACCAGGAACATCTTTCACCTACAGGTATATGGTCAGCTTACATATTGTACAGTGTGCATACATGCAGTAATGTACACTTAGGTGTACATGTACATGACTTGTAGTACTGTACAATTACATAATATTTACATGTAGTAGTGCACACCTATATGTACAATGCATGTACATGGTAGTAGTGTACACTTATATGTACATGTAATGGCATACACTTACATATTTATAACGTCAATAGCATTATTTACTGAGCTGTTACAAATCGGCATCTGTGGCCAAGTCTTTATTGGAGGTGCAATGTACGCTGCATAATTATGGTGCATGACATGTGCTGTATATGGTACATGTATATGATATGTACAATGTATGCTGTATATACTGCATGGCATGTGCTGTATATGGTACATGTATATGATATGTACAATGTATGCTGTATATACTGCATGGTGCGTGCTGTATATGGTACATGTATAATTATGATATGTACAATGTATGCTGTATATACTGCATGGTGCGTGCTGTATATGGTACATGTATAATTATGATATGTACAATGTATGCTGTATATACTGCATGGTGTGTGCTGTATATGGTACATGTATAATTATGATATGTAATATGTATGCTGTATATACTGCTTGGCGTGTGCTGTATATGGTACATGTATATGATACGTACAATGTATGCTGTATATACTGCATCGTGTGTGCTGTATATGGTACATGTATATGATATGTACAATGTATGCTGTATATACTGCATGGTGCGTGCTGTATATTGTACATGTATATGATATGTACAATTTATGCTGTTTATACTGCATGGTGTGTGCTGTATATGGTACATGTATATGGTATGTACAATGTATGCTGTATACACTGCATGGTGTGTGCTGTAGATTTGTAGTTGATGATGCTGGAACATTCTGGTATCACTCACACATGTCCATGCAGAGAATGGACGGATTGTTTGGTGCACTAATTGTGTATGATGACAGCCGGCCCAGTTATCCCTCATTCAATGTGCAGGTGAATGACTGGTTGCACATGGACTCGGACCAGTTCGCTACTTCCTTATATGGACCCGGAGAAGACCAAGCAGTGTATAGTCGTGAGTTAATCTTTTTATCTATAGAAGGCACATACAACTTTACAGATGGTTGGTGCAGCCAAACAAGTAGTCTACTTATGATAAGTAGTGACAACTCCTGCCCTATGGGCTCGAAAGCAGTGCTCTAGTGGGTCATTGAAATAATAAACCTTGTGGTTATTCTAATTGATTGTAGCATCAAATTATTACTTGAAATGCACATGAGCAAGCTTAGCTAATAATATTGCACATAGAAAGAGGACAGCTTCTAAGATGTTGTTATACTTCAATGAGTCACTACTTATCACCCAGTTACATTGATCTATTGCAGCAATTCCTGACAGATACGATGATTTAGCTGATGAAGATGTCGGTGATCTCGCTTCTGACTCTTTCCTCATTAATGGTAGAGGCAGGTTTAATGGCAACTCTGCCCCTTTGACCTTTCACAGAGTGAGTCAAGGTCAACAGTATATGTTTAGATTCATCAACACAGGGTTTGATAACATGGTGGAGGTGTCTATAGATGGACATAAGATGAAGGTTGTGGGAGTGGACAGCTGTGAAGTAGAGCCTATAACTGTCGACTCGGTATTCCTAGCTATCGGGGAGAGAGTGAATGTGCTAGTAAACACAGACCAGGCTATTGGTAGGTGATATATACTATCGATAATGCTACATTAGTGTACGATTCAAGATTGTTGTAGAGTTGCCCACTCTTTAAGATTGAGGAGATAATTCCTATGTACTCCAATTATATATGCGCTGCCTTCAAAGCAATCGTAATTTTAGTGTGAGCTCATCAGGTAACTGGATAAATGCTAGGTTGAGAGCACAACTCTTAACTCATTAATTAGATCAAGTTTTATAATAGATAATGTTTTAGAGATAAACAGCTAAAAGAAGTGTTTGCAGGCACGCTCTGCTTGTATGGCATTAGAAAACCCATAAGTAGCTTATGGGATCAATGGTGTATAGTTCTACTGTTACCTCTTCACAGGTAATTCCCACTGGATAGACAACTCCCGCGTCCAACAATTAGCACCATGGTAACAAATATTTTCATGGACACCCACACATTATGTATACAGTATGATGCATGATTTATTACTATTGTTATTAGACAACTACTGGGTAAGGTATAGAGCTCCCCACAAGAATCAAACACCCCTTGGATTCTCTATTCTATCCTACTCCTCCTCAAACAGCGACCCCATGTCTGCTGCGAAACACTGCAGTGAGACTAGTGTCTGCGTAGCTCTCAACTGCCCTTTCCAGTCAGCTCCAGAGTGGTCATGCATACCCATGCATCAACTAAAATCTACTTCATACCACGAGGAGGAAGTAAATAAGATCAGGTATTGAGCGGTTCAGTTCATATATAATTACACACAATGTATGCATGCAATTAATTGGTCTGCAATATACAGTACATGTGGATGGAACTTGTTAGTACATGTATTTTCTAGTTGCTTTAATATCAACACAATGGTCACTCCTTTTGCCTATTTTATGCTGTGAACAGGCAATCTGCCGATCAGATATTCAATTGCATCTATGCAGGGTTACTGATTGTTGAATTGCAGAGATGGATCGAACATGCTGCAGCGATTTGGAGCTTTCAGTTATATGGCTGGTGACTCAATTAGTGGGATGACATTAGTGCTGCCCTCATCTCCTTTCTACCAACAACATTACTCTCAGACTGGGGTTGCCTGTGACAATAGTGTGTGTAACACAGTGGGTTGTGCGTGTACTAATGTCCGTAAACTACCAGCTAACGTAAGTACACTAATGGGGTATGCTTATATTATACTTGCCTTACTCAATAATACATGTAGCCAGCTTGTTCACCTAGTTGTTTACTACGTGTAATTGTTTACAGAGAGTTGTACAGATAGTGATAATGCATCATGTCCTCAAGCATTTCATACACACATGGCACATGCATGGCTATAGGTTTGCTGTACTGAGAGTTGTCTACCCACCGAAGGATAACTCCACTGGCCTTATCATGTCTACTTGTAAGTGCATTATGTGTGTATGTGGCATGTGTACACGTAGTAGTAAAAATTACTGTAGATAGCTACTATAACCTGTGTCTACTTATTAGTAGCAGAGATCGCTAGCAGTGGTACATAGCAGTATGAGAAGAAGTATCGTCAGTGCTAGCTGATGTACTTGTTCACAGTTATAGTCACTACTAGGACATGTAGAAGTACATATTATTGGACATGTAAAAGTATGTACAAGTATGTGTAGAAATACGCATTGAAGTATGTCTAGAAGTGCGTATAGAAATATGCGTAGAAGTATGTGTAGAAGTACGTAGAAGTATGTGTAGAGGTATGTGTAGAAGTATGTAGAAGTATGTGTGTACTAGTAAACGCATCTTTTCGTCGCAGAAGGTAATACAGTATGTATTAATTTCTACACCATTAGAGATGCTTTCAGTAGAATCTAACATTGACCTCTGCTACAACATTTTATACGCAACACAACTCCTTCTATTTCTCTAGTGAATAGAGACATCACGTGCTCCAATGATTTCTGCTTTGATGCTCAGTGGACAGACGATGAGCTGGGAGAGTTCAATGTGGATAGACCACCCCTTAAGGATACTGTGCTGATCCCTGTTGGTGGATACGCTGTCATCCGGATCTTTACTGATAATCCCGGATACTGGATGGCACATTGCCATCAGACTGAGCACCTTCATGAAGGTGGGTGGGCAGCTGACTGCTTTATATTTATTATCAATTAATCAATTGGTGATCGGTGAGTCGATTGGTCGGTCAGTCGATCGGTCGGTCAGTCGATCGGTCGGTTGGCTGACTGGTCAGTTTGCCAGACGGTCGGCCAGGCGGTCAATCATCCAATCGGTCGATCAATAAATCAATCAATTAATCTGAAAACGTAAATACTCAATTCATCAATATTGTATTACAGTTCATTAAATTTACTTGCGGTTGTAGAGTTGTCCTCTCCTGAACTATAAATCTTAACATCTCATAACTCTCACTGATATGAGCTACACATAACAGTATTATATAATAGAGTACATGCAATAGAGAAGATGTCAATGTTAGCTAATGCTGCACTGTATTGTGAGTAGTATAGTCAGTGCAGATCTACACAGACACCCGGCCCTTTCCGCGTCGTATTAGCCCTAGATCCAAAAACTCCCCGGGCGGACGACCACCCCACCCGTCCTCTCGCCCCTCCTCTCCCCTAAACCTCACTCTATGTGCAAAGCCCTAGAACCTACTCCCCCCCATCGCGGGTGGGGTTCAAAAACCTCATCGGCTGTTCCGCGGAACCCAGTCTAAAGAGCAAACCCCTCGCCCCATCCCACGGCTCGGGCGAGGGGGCGCGCGTACGCGCGCGCCCCCCCCGCCCCGCGAACCCCACCCGTCCTCCCTCCACCCGTCCCCGCCCCTCCCCACCCCTCCCCACCCCTCCCCACCCCAAACCCCTCCGCCTCGCCCTCCGCCTCGCGGCGGTTCTCGTTCGCGAGTCCAGCCGTGGCCCCACGCCGCCCTCCCCCCGCCCATCCCCCGCCCCTCCCCCGCCCTCCCGCCCCAACGACCCGTCGCGACCCTCGCGGGCGGACCGTCGGCTGGAGTAGGGTGAAGCGAAGGAAAATACGGGTTAGAGTAATGATAGGCTACACCCGTGCGGAGTGCCCGTGCAGAGTTTACGACGCTGACTATACTACTATAAAAAACTTACCGAGTGGTGGTGCTTCCGGATGATTTCTTCGCCGGGGACTGTTGAGACTGAACTGGTCGGGGTGACACCGCACTCGCGCGCTCCTCCGTTCGAGCGCCCCCGAACCTTCGATGAAAGACTCGCGTCTTAACCCTCATTTTCCCCGGACCCTCCCCTAGGGAAATCGCCCGTCCCCGTGACGAGCGGCGAGAGAAAGTGAAGGCGGTGGCTCTTCCGCGCTTCAAACCGTAGACTTCGCGAGGAGGTTAGCCGACGACATCATCGCTCGGAGGGGTAGAAATAGAAATAGATAAACGGGATAGATGGATGCTTGTCTTCTCATCGCCATCGTCATCATCATCATCATCATCATCATCATCATCATCATCATCATCCTACAAATAGACCCGCCTCTACGATGATGTCGTTGACTCGCCACCAATTTCTTTGACCACCGCGTCCACTTTCCCCCGGGTAGCAAACTCCGATAGGGAGAGAGCGCATCGTGCGCGTGCGATGTCACCCCCCACCTACGAATGAAGACAATAGAAGAAATGTGAACTGATAAGGGGTGAGTATGAGCGGAAGCTGCGCTAGTACCGTCTACCCCTTTGGTTTGGAGAGGTAAATGGTTTTTAATGTATTAGCTAGTGTTTTATTGCTCGGTTTTAAGGCTACAACCGGTAAACCCTCCGTTTTGAGGACGGAGACCCCTTACAATAGAGAGTGAATGTGAAAAAAATTATACGGGTATATGTAAAAGGGTTATGATGCACTGTTCGTTTACTCTCCAATTTATCGAATGAAGTAGTCTCATCTCCGAGAAATTAGTACTAGCATTCTATAGGACTCGTACTCACCCCGTCTTCTGCAACCTTCCGCTTACCATAGAAGTAGGTGAGTCCGGTCTTTAGCTGGGTGTAGCTATACGTTTGGTTTCCTCTTCTGATAAAACCCCGATTGTCCCCTCTCACCGACTCCCCTGTCCTGAGCACGGAGAGGAACTTCTCTTTGGTTAGGGCGTTTCCTCTTTTGTTTAGTCCTTTGCTGCTATACTTGCTATCACCATCAGCGGACCAGCAAAAGTATGTTTTTGAGTTGAGCGCGATGACCCCCTCCCCCCGAAACTCCTCCTTAAACAGGCCGGGGGTTCGTGTTTCGTATCGTTGCACCTTCTCACAACATTCCCTCATCTCCCACTCTTGGCCAAGCACCTTGGTCGTGATAAAGTCTTCCTTGTGCCTATCGCAGAAGGGTCTGGGAAACCATCTACCATATTCTCTGTAGAACTCTTCTTTTTTATCTTTTCGGATGACCTCATCTATACTACGAGCACTCAGAGCCATGTAAGCGCTATCCGTGTCCATTTCTACGTACTCAAAGTCCTCTCTGCTGACGAATCTGTGAAAATAAAACGGACGGGTTGTAGGGGGGGGGGGGGGGGGGTTGGGGTTGACACCAAAGAATAAATAGAGAAGGATTTGATAAAATCTTTGTATAGTCTAGTTCTACTTACCTATCCATAAAGTCGTAGTAGAATTCTAGCATTCTCAACTTGGCTCTCTGGAGGATAACGAATCCTACGACAGATGGAACATCCATTCGAATCTAAAAGAAAGAAAGAGAGAGAGAGAGTTTACCCTACCACTCAGAAAAAGTTTCGTCAAATCAAGAATCAAAATAAAAAAAAGATTGTCAACACTTGCCTTTTTCTTGTGAAGCTCTATCTCAAAGTAGTTTTCATCAACTTCGTTTAGACTAGAAAAGTGCCTACTCCTCACTTTGACTGCCGCCTCCTCTACTGTCTCCACATACTTGACAGTCTTATGTTTCTCTTTATTTGTTATGGTCTTTCCGTAGGCTGAATTCCCAACGAGCTTGCTGGTGCTGGCCAAGAGGGCCAGGTCGGGGTTCACATCCCCACCTCTTCTTGCGTCTGAGACCGAAGAACCAAAGTCTTTGTAGATGGCTCGTGGGATAAAGTGAACAAACTGATAGATCCTGGTAATTATCAAACCTTGATCTAGATACCATCTAGCCAGATCGGAGAGTAGTGTGATTCGCTTGCCAAAAAGACTCCCCACGAGCATTCGCTGAGGTCTCTTCAAGAATCCGTTCTGTTCGGCAAAAGCGCGCATGTGTTCGCTAAGGTGTTCTCTTCCCACGTTTATATTCTTGAAAATAGGTGCCATCTCAGAGAACTTCGCTTTTAGCTCTTCGGGTACGGAAATGTCACACTCCACTAAACCATAGTACTCTCCACTACGAATGTTATTGATTATCTTATCGAGGTTGACGTAACCCCTCTCCGGATAGAGAGAAGAAAAGAAGATGGCGAGAAATGTCCTAACTTCTACATCCGAACGAACTCGCGCTTCCCACTCACACTGCCGAGTGGTGATGAGCTTATAGCCTAGAGCCTTGATGTAATCTTCTTTCCTTGCAGTGTCCACCCGGAGCTCTTCATTCGTCATGTTTCTGACACCTTTTCCGTTCCCTCCTAGCTCGCACTCGTGCCCATGCCAGTAGCAACCGTGGAATTGGTACACCGTCCGACTCTGTTCGCTATAACCATCCACTGGTAGGTTGTGACAGCCTATCCTCATTTCTCCTCCATTCTGTTGGTGAAGGATGACCTCTCCTCTCTTCCACGATTGGAACTCTAACCAACCATGCGCCACTTTGCTGAACTTTTTAATAGGTTCTAGAGCAAAGCCTCGGCTCTCTAGCCTCCGCCTGGGATAACCCGTAGGCATATTCCCCATCATACAGTATAGGTAGAGGGCGTTGGCATCAACTCCCAGAATGGACCTACAGGGTTTTGCGGATGTGCCATACATCTTCTCTCGAATAGAGGTCACTCCAACCTCATGATGTCTGTGAAAGATAATGCTTGGCCCTCCCACGAGGTTATCGCGAAGAGTATGGTACAGACTTTTGCTCTCCTCATCGAACAGACATATGGGTTGCGAGTTGCAAAGTTCGTCTCGGAGAGACATTAACCTATGCAGCGGAAGAGCGGCTTGTGGAGGAGAGTAGCCATAAGGTCGGGCCTCCACCTCCATAAACAACCATCTGATAGCCAAGCCTGGAAGCGAGATTGCGGATTTCAACATGTCAATACCCTTTTGTCGATAGATAGAGCTCTGACGTGCAATGGCCTCGATGAATGGGGCCACATCGAGGTTGTTATACCAGATGAGAAAATCCCTGAACGTTTCCATGTTCTCTCTTTCCCACACGACCTGACAGTGGTGATAATCTTGCTCGCTCAATTCTTGCTGAGTCAGCGAGTTGAAAAAACTCTCTCGGGGCGGGAGTCCATAATAATCCAACCTTCTCAGGGAATCTACCCAGTCGTAAGGAAAGAATCCCTTACTCTCTGACACGCCAAATGCCTTCAAGTATTTGGAGTAGTTGAAGCCCGGTGCGATAAAGTTGCATATGTCAAGGAACCTAAAACGTCTACTCTCCACGCAGGACATACTGTTAACACGCTTAACGATGAAGACAAAATCTTCTCCCTCCTCCTCTTGTAGAGAGCGAAGCAAAGGTCCCTTTAGTATATTTAGGTCATACTTTTGTGAGTTGAAACCAACCACCGGAACGCTGGAGATGTGCTGTTCTAACTCTCTTTCTAATCCGGAGAGACCGGACTTCACCCTGTAAGTCGAGACGTTAGAGAACTTTTCGTCAGCAAAGGCTTCTTCTCTATCCGCCCGATCCGCAAGGAAAGTAGAGAGTCGCTTGCGTACATCCCGGAATCTTTCTCCGAACAAATCTCCTGCCACGTCAGCAATCTTTGCTATGTAGTGGACGAATTGACGAATGCACTTCGTTCCATCCTTGCTGTCGACACTCCTCACAAAGCACTTGGCCTGCTCAAACCCCGGGACGTTAGAACATACAGATATGCTCAGTAACTCGTGTCTTGCACTAAAAGTCATTGTGGAGGTGTTAGTTTGTAGGTTGTCTTTTGGCATGAAGCATTCAATATCATAGGTGATATAGTAGGGGTAGTATAAGAGGTCGGGGTTCACCACCTCTATTCCCGCCACTCGCTTGAGTTTTGTGAATATGGTTGGCGGGGGTCCAAACGTTCCACCAGGGAAAACAAACACCGATGCTTCCTCTGGCGAGCACTTATGTCGCCGTAGGCTGGACAAACGTGTGAAAGCGCCATCGCACAACTTGCAGGTGAAACATCTGGCAAACGAATCAACATTCTTTATCCAGCTGAAGTGTTTTTCGTACATGTTGACAAAGAGTTTACGGGCTTTGTTTCGTGCCCCAGATGACCAAACTATCGGAGCTACCCCCTCATCAGTTAGGCAGAAGACTATTATAGATATGTCAAAATGATCTTCCAAGGCCAGCAGATCACTCGCGCCCACCCCGGGAAAGTCTGACAAAGTTGATGAGGGTGGGGAAGAAGATCTAGATTGTCTCATGTATTGTTTAAACAAGCGATGTGTTGTGGTCTGAGAGGGGCGATGACAGCAACATCCCTTCTTTGGGTCGCAGTTACAGTCATACATCATGGCCAAACATCTAAAGAAACACAATTTGTCTGGGTAGGGACGGGCACCTCCTCTGGCCCAAAAGTCTACATCTAGTGCTATCACATGTCGGTTGTTAAGTATGTAGTCTGGGAGTTTGCTCACTACACCACCCACCTTGCCAATCTCTAGGAGTTTATAGATGTAGAATGTCAAATTTGCAATGTGACGTAAAACCCAAGCGGTGTTCGGTCTCCTTTGTGCTGACCTCTCTCTCAAGTCGAGCTCCTGCACAGATTCGCAAAACTCTCTCATCTCATTCTCTGCTCTGATCAGTCTTGGCTTGGGGAAGAACGCGGCATTGTTGCTTGATGAGTGAAAGTAGCGCAACTCTCCACTGGTCTTATGCTCAAGGATGACTCCAGCGCTACAGTTAATCTTCACAGTACAAGGTACTCTCTTCCACATCGCTCTCAATTTAGTCCACACCTCTTCATCTCCTTCATCTTCACATTCCCCTCTCCACACTCGAACGTTGAGAATGTCTTCTACAGGACGAGAGTGTATTGTGGACCTGATCGAACTCCAATAGCGGGCTAGTAGCACCCCCATCTCATCCCCCTCTTCAGCTGTTGGAGGTTTGGACCAGAAAACATCATCAAACTTCTCTGCATCCCCCTCATCTTTTTCCGCCTTGGCCTCGCTATGAAATCGTCTCATGTGATGACCTAGCTTTCTTCTCCCATCAAAACATCCGCCACAAACCGGGCACTTGTGTGGGTGAGCCTGTGCATGCATTCTCTTTGTGTGCCTGTCTAGAGAAAACGCTGTTTTGAGAACCAGACCGCATAGTTGACAAGTGTGCTCGGCCTGACGAGAGCTCTCCCCCCCTATAAAAATACAAAATAGTAGGGTGTAAGTTATTCTTTTACCTCATACTACTATTAGCAATCCACAATTGTTACCAACTACCTCATTTAGCACTAACCTTTTTTACTTGTTGACATCTCTGATCAGGTGCTGACTAGTAGGTAAGTGTCTCTGTTTAGTCTCCCTATAAAAAATATATAGTAGTAGGGTGTAAGTTAATTTTTTTTGTTTTTGGCTCAATAGCGTTATATACAATAGACACTTCACAATTGCTGCCGATTACCCTATTTAGCACTAACCTTATGTTGTACTTGTTGACATCTCTGATCAGGCGCTGACTAGTAGGTAGCTGTCTCTGTTTACTCTCACTCTGTTGACTAGAGGCTGATTGTTCATACTGCTAGAGTGAGAAACTCATACCTTAAATAGTAGTATTCAGTGGGCGGAGTCTAACCATTTCCCCACCCTTGGCAATACCACCCCGATGTGAATCCGAAGCCTCCCGATGTGAATCCGAAGCCTCCCGATGTGAATCCGAAGCCTCCCGATGCACCCCGATGTGAATCCGAAGCCTCCCGATGTGAATCCGAAGCCTCCCGATGCACCCCGATGTGAATCCGAAGCCTCCCGATGCATCCCGATGTGATTCCGAAGCTTCCCGATGCATCCCGATGTGAATCCGAAGCTTCCCGATGCATCCCGATGTGATTCCGAAGCTTCCCGATGCATCCCGATGTGATTCCGAAGCTTCCCGATGCATCCCGATGTGTCCCGATGTGTCAATTCACATCGGGGTGCATCGGGATGCATCGGGAGGCTTCGGAATCACATCGGGATGCATCGGGAAGCTTCGGAATCACATCGGGATGCATCGGGAAGCTTCGGATTCACATCGGGATGCATCGGGAAGCTTCGGATTCACATCGGGATGCATCGGGAGGCTTCGGATTCACATCGGGGTGCATCGGGAGGCTTCGGATTCACATCGGGATGCATCGGGAAGCTTCGGATTCACATCGGGATGCATCGGGAGGCTTCGGATTCACATCGGGGTGCATCGGGAGGCTTCGGATTCACATCGGGGTGCATCGGGAGGTTTCGGATTCACATCGGGATGCATCGGGAGGCTTCGGATTCACATCGGGAGGCTTCGGATTCACATCGGGGTGCATAGGGAGGCTTCGGATTCACATCGGGGTGCATCGGGTCACATTGGGATTGGATAAAAAAAAAAGGGAGGAGTCAAGAAATGAGCAGATGTATAAAGGGAGAGTGGGATCACAGTCTCAGCATTCAAAGTTCAGCACATCACTACTGTACAGCTACACTACTACAATAGTACATTATCAATGGATACTGACAACATAGTCCAAAACCAAGAAGAGTTATTTGCGGGCTTAACGGACTCACAAATGGATGGAATTATTGAAGAAGAAGAGTGCAGTCAGAAGAGGAAAGAAGAGGTGGATGCGTTAAAAGAGGCACGGAAGAAGGGGAAAATAATAGGAGTGGGGAGTCTTGCCCGAAAGGATCTTTCTAACATGGCGGACTCTCCGTCCTCCCCGGAGCGGGCCTCGGATAGGGGCGAGACCACAACAACCAAGAAGAGGAAGAACCCAAAAGGAGATGAAATCTGTGCTAAGAAAAAAAAGAAACCCCAGGTGATTGTAATATCAGATGATGATGATGATGGCCACGGAGCCGATACGGCTACGGAAGAAATGGATGGTGGTGAGACGACGAAGGGAAAAAAAGCTACCAAGTCCCCTTGCAAGGGGAAGAAAAAGAGCGGGGGACTAAGCCTGGAGAAAGCTCGTGCAGTGGCGGCAACCCTAATGTAAGTAGCCCTATTCGTATATCTATAAATTACCGTACTATCTTTCTCCCGTTTAACCACTTTGTCGGATCTATATACACCACTTTCATTATTGTAGGAGCATGGGAGCGGAGAAGAGGAGCTCTCTGCAGACAACGGTGAAGCTGTCGGAGCTAGAGCCAGGAGCTGTGCTAGAAGTGAGTGGAGGTTCGGTGGTTGAAACGGCATTCGGAAAAGCATTCTTAGCCAGGGCAAGCTATGTGGATGACAAGGGGATGAGACATTGCATCAGCTTTCACACCAACATTCGTCACGCCATGCCCAAGCTAGCGGATGTCAAAGAAGAGGAGCTAAAGGACCTTACCCTTCCACCTAGGATCATGGTGTACTTGGGACAGCAGGAGACCGCTAAAGGACAAAACACATTCAACCGTATCGAGAGCGTGTGCTCCCTGCCAGGAGCAGCCATGAAAAAGCTGGCCGGTGACTTGAGAAAGAAGACCTTGGCCCAGTTGGAAGAATTTTTTCGAGTGCAAACGCTATCTTCATTCCCCGTTGGTTCTGTGCTGGTGGTGACCGCGCTCCGACCCACATACGTCCCAAGATGCGGTGATGGTGATAATGCGAGCAACTCCATTGCCACCTACGAGTGCCGGATTGGAAACGAAGAAAAAAAGGGAGAAGTCTTCCTTCCGGGACGTCTGGCAGTTTCGATGAAAGAGCTCCTCCCCTCCGTGATGGTGTACAAGGGACAGAAGACTTCCAAGAGCGAGAGAACATTCTACGATTGTGCCATTCTAGACTCCATCCTCGGCGAGCGTCTCCTCCCCGCCACTGCACAGTTTTGAGGCAAAAACTTTTGTCATTCACACTCATTCGTGTCTACTTATCAATTGATTTTATATTATTACTCTCAAACTCGTGTATCGTTAGCCTTACTCATATTTTTCATAGTCGTATATCGGTTTTTATCGATTGATTTTATATTATTACTCTCAAACGTATTGAAAATTAAAACAAACTCGTGTATCATTACCCTTACTCATATTTTTCATAGTCGTATATCAAGTTTTTTATCGCTTGATTTTATATTATTACTCTCAAACGTATTGAAAATTAAAACAAACTCGCGTATCATTACCCTTACTCATATTTTTCGTAGTCACATATCAAGTTTTTTATCGATTGATTTTATATTATTACTCTCAAACGCATTGAAAATTAAAACAAACTCGTGTATCATTACCCTGACTCATATTTTCATAGTCGTATATCATCTATTCTAGAATACATCACACACCATTACTCTAACCCGTATTTTCCTTCGCTTCACCCTACTCCAGCCGACGGTCCGCCCGCGAGGGTCGCGACGGGTCGTTGGGGCGGGAGGGCGGGGGAGGGGCGGGGGATGGGCGGGGGGAGGGCGGCGTGGGGCCACGGCTGGACTCGCGAACGAGAACCGCCGCGAGGCGGAGGGCGAGGCGGAGGGGTTTGGGGTGGGGAGGGGTGGGGAGGGGCGGGGACGGGTGGAGGGAGGACGGGTGGGGTTCGCGGGGCGGGGGGGCGCGCGCGTACGCGCGCCCCCTCGCCCGAGCCGTGGGATGGGGCGAGGGGTTTGCTCTTTAGACTGGGTTCCGCGGAACAGCCGATGAGGTTTTTGAAACCCCACCCGCGATGGGGGGGAGTAGGTTCTAGGGCTTTGCACATAGAGTGAGGTTTAGGGGAGAGGAGGGGCGAGAGGACGGGTGGGGTGGTCGTCCGCCCGGGGAGTTTTTGGATCTAGGGCTAATACGACGCGGAAAGGGCCGGGTGTCTGTGTAGATCTGCACTGACTATACTACTATTGTGTATATATTACCACAGGTATGGGCATGGTGTTAGACATAGATGGTGAAAGTGTCAAACCAACAATACCGTCTTCCTTACCAACTTGTGGTGATTTTATTCTCAAGCCATCCAAGCAAACGGGAGCATATTACAAGAAATGACATCACTGGCCTGTGACCTTATTAACTCTTGCTTAGTTGCACAGTATAATTGTTCTCTAATGCATATTTTATATAATAGTTTCTATTTAGACAATATCACAAAGTAATACATTGTGTATAACTAATCCACATAGAAAATATATTTCACTATTTTCTACAACATACAGCTGTATTACTGAGAACTACAACAGGCAAGGGTGTAGTATGCTTACCCATGGGCTGAAAAGTACATGACTCCACATGATTACCCTGCCCACAGCCAGTTAAGCGCAACTTTATAGATTTTGCAAATTTTCAGTCTATATAACTTCAACCTGTAGAAATCTTCAGTTCTACAGTTTAAAGCGTGAAGCCTGTAGAACTGAAGAGCTGAAGAAACGCCTTATAACATTTACATGTAGCTACAGGTTCAATCCTTGTCTTGCAGAGCCCTATAATCACAGTAGCATCTTGTTTTGCATAACCAGTGATGGTGGCTAGTCAGTAGTTGTGTATATTTACCATGGATTAATCTATTTCCTTGCGGAAATTCACATAAATTCAAACGCATTGTTTGGTTGAACATTTTCTGAACTAAAATTACATTGTACTTGCACAAACAAGCAACTGCATGTATGCATATACATCTCTAATAGACAGGAGAAGAAGTATAGAACTGCATAACAGTTAGAAACGAATGTGCTCTCTTCCTCCGCAAATATTGGGTTCAAGTGTGCTGTGTTATTCTTCCTCTGAGTTAAAGAGGAAAATAAGCATTCACCAAAAGTTATAATACTTCCATCAAAGTACAAGTGATGAGATGTTCTAATGATCTCATCTACAAGGTCGTTAAACCATACCCTGGGCTTGACTACACCTTGCTCTCAGGTACTTTGTGGAATGACGTAAATTATTCTGTTTGCATTTGTGATAGATTGTATTACACACATACATCACGACATAAATATAATATGCGAGTATGCAAAACTATGTGTATGATTGTACATCCTGTATTATCAATAATTTACAGTAATAACCCTGATACAAGCAATGCGTAGAAACAATGTAGTAGAGGTGGAATGGGACTCAAGAAATTTTAAGTCTCGCCTAAAACCTTGGAAATTATCTCGAAATGGCAATTAGTGTTTGAGGCTGAAAAACCAATAGTTCACAACAAGTAAAAAGTAATACAACTTTTATTTGCAATAAGTCAATAATTATAGTATAATCCGTTTCAGTGAAATAAACAAGTCATTATTTGAATTGCATAGCCTATTACCTACATGTACACTGTACATTTCAGCACTGATTTTTTAGTATTAGCAGTGCAGCTAGCACTAAGCTACTAGTCCATCACTACATACAAAACTACTAACCACATTTGAATCAACTTTCAACTCTCACATAACACAATGTGATGTCTTGACAATCCATGCTAAAAGTTATCTACTCATGGGGTTATTACAGTAATGGAAACACAACTCCCTAACTTTATTACATTATGTACCCATATGCATCAGGTGTGCACAAGATTTTCACAAGGTGTGCACACAACATGTGCAATGCATTCCACATTAATATAAATGCCACTTTAGTCTTCCGCTCATCATTTGACCTTTATTGAAGTACATAATGATAAAAAACACATGAAATGCATGTGTAGCAAATTTAGAAAACCCATCTAAACTATTCCAATTCTAACGTTCACCAAGAGTTATACTTCCTGTTTTTATGATATTCCCACAACGGCGAAGCACTTTGTCAGGCATCTGACGTTACTGTGATGTTTTCGCTATGCTAGTTTGAGAGATCGCAAGTGGAATACAAGCATTATTATTTCCACAGCACAAGATTGTAGCACACACTCTGATACTTCTACACATAATTTAGCTCGTGTATATCCACGATCAAATCTGAAACTGTATAAAAAGGCACAACTCCAAATAGTTTGTAGGTCAAAGTTGTACACCAATAAGAAGGGAATTGGTATAATATTATTATAATCATGTGAAACACCAGCTGGTAGTTCAGCCTGAGATTGCTACACTGTACCAGTTAAAATATACAGAGAAAGCTTTACTTTACTTCCTGCTACTGCATATTACTACAACACAGCGTATTAATACGCAAAAACATAACTGTAATTCCTATTCAACATGAGGCTAGTACTAATCACAGTATTGCTGACTTTAACTGTAGTCAGCCAAGCTGCCGTTCTCTCAGATGGTGCTGATGGTAGGACGTTAAACTACTATGACCAGAGGATTAGTGTACTACACGATATTCTAGCAGAGGAATGTCCAATGTACAGCAAGTACCAGAAACAGAAGAGGAGACTTGCAGAAGAAGATTTCCAGAAGCATTTGGTTGGCAGCAGGATTGTTTATGTGAAAATGGTAGAGGACCTTGAGAAATGTCGTAAGATGAAGTTATCTTCAACGACAACCATCCCACCAACTACAACCACCACACCAACTACAACCACCACACCAACTACAACCACCATACCAACTACAACCACCACACCAACTACAACCACCACACCAACTACAACCACCACACCAATTAAAACCACTTCTGCTAAACCACTACAACCAGCTGAATGTCTGACTGCTACAAACTTTACAGAATCATGGAGACTTGATCACAATGGAAGTGATTACAGACCAGGTGGAAGTCATTCAAAAGATGGATATGCTTGTGATCTACACACAGACACTCAATGGTTTAGATTCGCTGGTGCTGGAGGTAACAGAATACTCAACAGTTGTCCTAAATTCAAAAGTTGTGGTTCAATATTGCCATTATGGACAGATGTGGAGATGCCAAAGCCTGTGGGTGTTAAGACTGTTATCAACGTATACGGAGTATACGGTTTGCGGGGGGATACCTGTAGGTACTGGACCATACAAGTCAAAGTGATGAGATGCTCTACGGACACAGATCATGATCTCATCTACAAGGTTGTTCACCCATACACTGGGCCTAACTTCAAATGTGGCTTAGCCTTCTGTGGAATGATATAAATTATTCTGCTTTTATGTCTGTTATCTGTTGTATTACACATAATATTTTTTATGATGATACAGCAAAGTAACAATATAAAACTTTGAGTCCTGACTGTTTCATACTCATTCAAGTTTATCCGTAATAACATTATCAATAATTTAAAGTTTGTTGCAAGTTTGTAAGCTTATGGGCTTATTACATAATCCATGTATATGTGCGCTATTACATACACACTGGTAACTCTATGTTTTTATTCATGAACAATTTTATTCATATTACACTATTAATACACAAGCGTAGGTCTAACTTTGTAAAAATAGTGCAGCTTGCTAAAGTTAGCAAGGTTATACAGGATATGCAGGTGCTGCATTAATTTCTGAAGTAGCTCGAGCTAGTAAATGATAATAAAGGTTTGACAACTCTAAACAAAAGTAAAGGATGATTCTAAATAGACTTGGATGTCTCTAATATAATCAATAATAGATAGTTAAGAACTGTATAACAGCTAGAAACAAATATTCTCTCTTCTCAGCAAACATTGGAGCATGCGGTTCAGGTGTGGTGTATTGTCCCTCCCCCTCCCTCCGAGTTAACGAGGAAACTGAGTTATGTTTCCTGTTATGCTTCCTGTTTATAAAATAGTCCAGCTTTATCAGGAGTCTGATGTCACTACAATCTCTCACATATCAGCTTGAGAGGGAGAGAGTAGGTAAAGTACTGGGAAGATTTTATGTGTGTTTTTATCCAGAGTAGATTGTATAACATTTTTAAATTGAGTTTATCAATCTCAGGTGAGAAAAATAATTTTTTCTATTTGAGGTAAGGCCTGGTCACATGATGGTCAGCATTCTAATATTTGAATACCCCACCGAGTGCCACCAGTGAGTTACATTGTAATTGGGTTCAAGCTCTAGGAGTACTGGTAGTCTAACCAATTTTTTTATTCAGTTGCAAAGATAGCTCTCCCGACCAGGAAACCAGAGAATTCCAACGATTGAAGTCTATGCAATAACCTCTAACACAGTATGTAGCTGGCTGCACCATTGCTCTAGTTGACATAAATGTGGGTCAGTCTTTCCTGGGAGACGATTTGTTAAAACTTGCAAAGTAAAGTTTTCTGACTTCGATTATGGTATTCAGTTTAGTATTCCACTCTACATACTACACTCTGGAGTTAGATACAAACCATTGCTAGTTATAATGAGTAGCACCTGACCCAGATAATGACCTACATAACTGTAGCAATGAAATTGTTATAAAGTGATTTATTGGTGGAATAAATGCAGCAATTTACCTATTATAAGATTCTCCAGGGAGAGTAGCATAGCCATGTAAACGGTTGTGTGCATGTATGGAGGGCAAACGTGACAAGTTTCCTGATTTGTATTGTAGGTGGGATGCTATAGATTTTGAAACCCTCCTCCTACTTTGGTAAAAACAATCTACATGTAATTGCTCCAGAATTTCACTAAATTAATGACTTCTAGCATGAAAAGCATGAAAAGCTAAGTAATTCAATAAATATGCATAACCCCCAATTGCAAAGCAATGGTGTTCTAATAACCCCCAGTCATTCAGAACACTGCATCTTGTACAGGTGGGTATTTCTAGTACTGGATAATTACATGTATTATATATTATATTTTCTCTTTGTGCAGCAATGGAAACAATATTTTTTTATGAAGTATTATTTAATTATTCATAATGGTATATCAATTAAATACATGTACAACATGTATATATATGTGGGCAGATTAAGATTGTTGCTGCCCCTCCACATACCCTAATCCTCACTATTTGAAGTAGCAGTAACTTGGCAAGTACATGTATGATGGGGAACTAAATAGCATATATGCTCTCATGATATGAGTATTATGCCTGTAACTTATTTTGATTTTTTTGAGGGTATAAAAAGTAACAGAAAATGGGTTAAATGTTGACATGAATGTCAGAGAATGGTTGAGAAATATTGGTGGTCACAGTGAACCTCTCAGCTGTTCTAGAGGTGAAAGTCATTCAGCTTGAAACTTTGAAAAAACTCGGAATGGTAATCTGTTGATTACACTCTGCAAGCATCCAGTTTGTCAGAGATAGTCTAGCTAACACAAAGCGCGGCAACACACAATACAGATAGAGTTTATTAGTTGATAAGCTTATAATTTTTTCATCCACTTGCATCCTCCCAAACAATAATGAGTCAGAAATATAAAGATCCTTAGTATTATTTTTTGTTAAAGTTTTTACAAGCAGAACCACTAGGAACTACTGAAGTCTATTAACTAATTGATTTGTGATTGTGATACTTTGTATTAGCTAGACTGTCTCTGACAAACTGGATGTCTGCAGATTACTATCAGCAGATTAACATTCCTAGCTGACTGACCTTCACCTCCCAAATGACTGATAGGCCAGAAAAGCTGACATTGAGAGCGTGGCCACTAAAATATTGTGCAGGGTACATAAGATAACAACTCCAAACTTCATTGCCACACCATTTTGTATCTGACCAGTGATATCATCAATAATGTCATGTTGATGGTAAGATGGATATACTTTAGATGTAGACAGTTAAGGGAAAAGCAACTCCAAATTAATACTTTCTATGAAAAGTATCTATTGTCACAGGATATCACATGAGTGTTAGAAATGAGGATGCCTGAATGTAAGTACATAAGTGTACCCACCTCTACACTTGGGAGCTTATATTATACTGGTGTGGCAATTAATTGTTACCT
Organism: Bugulina stolonifera; assembly: GCA_935421135.1. NCBI lineage: Eukaryota > Metazoa > Bryozoa > Gymnolaemata > Cheilostomatida > Bugulidae > Bugulina > Bugulina stolonifera. The sequence continues at coordinate 5,080,919 of OW285193.1, read as the reverse complement.
CATCTGCTCCACTTCAGTAATGTACGGATGTAGTAACTATTCTTAGCTAACCATACACTGCGCTATAATTATTAATTTGTTTCCTGTCATGCTCAAATATACACGTACCTGTACATATTAATGTTATGATAATAGTATATTTTTATCATATTTTATAAGGTTAAGATCCTTGTCTCTAGCTGACACTGCCTGGGTTCAATTCGATTCGGAGACAAGCTTTTCAGGGTTAACTGACCGCACAATCCTTGCAGGTCAGGACTTCAAATAACAGAGGTCCTCTGTGTTTATATCAACTGCATTCAGTATAAAGATCCACCTCTGCTTCGAGACAGGAACAGCCACATCACGGCGGAGCATGTGAAAATAGCAGCACCAAGACTGTCTGTTACAGACTCGTGGCATTGTGCTTTGCACTTTGTTCATAACTACATTGTTGAAGTGACTGATTAGTAGTGGTGAAACATTGGCAATCTCATGCGCTACTGTAAATAAGACACACCTATGCAATACCGCTGACATACTCGTTCACGGGTGCCTGACATATTACTATCTTGCCAACATACTTTTAGCAAAAATTGTGTATTTTTATTTCGTCTCCACCATTTCTTACAGCTAAGATAACGATATTGCCGATAACAAATTATACATGAAATCACATAAAATTGATGCAATAACTTCGAAAAATATTTTCAAAATAATGTATCCTCAATGTTATGATTATTATAATTATTTTTCAGCTTATCATAACAATATACAATTTTCTCCTATCCTGGGTTCGAGGGTTTAGAGGAAATTCTAATTTCACATAAAATTAATAAATCTACCAACACGTCGAGTATAACTTATAGCTCTTAGATTAAAGAATACTTCAATTATTTTCAAATCTCAAAATCTACAATTTCACCATAAAAATAGTTGATATGTTTGAAGAAAGACAGATATATTTCCATATCCTGTAATATAACGCTAGATTTGATAGGTAATGTGCCAGTGGCTTTACCTAATCCCCTGCTACTTCCACTGTATTCTATTTATAGACCTTCAGGTAAGCATAGTAGCATCACTCAGGGCCTATACTTGCTGCCGTGTTTCGGGTATCTCTAAAGTACAAAGTCCTACAATCAAAAGTACAAGTAAAGTGCAAGCACAAGTACATTCTTCTGATGAGGGTGTATAGATATACGTCAAGATATTAGGATTAAATAAAAATATCAAAATGTGTCTCGTTTTGTTATTTAAATGATCAAGTACAAGTAAAAGCTGTTAACTTACAGTTACAATGGTAGTTCCTAGCAACCATTTGAGTGCAAGCAATGATAGAAGCGCAGGTTGCAGACACTTGATTGTACATGTATATAATTATTTGTCAAGTACCATAATTTCTACTGTACTAAACTCATCCCAAGTCCAACATGTACATGTAGCTTACAGTAAAAGTTCTAAATAGGTACCTGATCAGAAGTTTAAATAATACAATGCTCTTCTCTGTCTCTTTGTAAAATTCTACACTAGTATGGCTGTTTACATGCAAGTGGCAGACTTGGCAAGAAAGTACAGGCAGAAGTATATTATTTACAAAAAAACGAAACACCAAGTATTTTCTATATCTGTTTGCAAGTGTACTCAACAGAGTACTTGAGCACAGCAGCTCTGAGTTTCGTATCTTAATTCAAACCAAAGGTGTCTAGTGCAGGTCATAGTACAAAGATTGAATAAACACTTCAGTTATTTTCAAATCTCAAAGTCTACAATTCCACCATAAAAATAGTTGATATGTTTGAAGAAAGACAGATATATTTCTATATCCTGTTATAAAACGCTAGATTTGATAGGTAATGTGCCAGTGGCTTTACTTAATCCTCTGCTACTTCCACTGTATTCTATTTATAGATGGTAGCATCACGTAGGCCTATTGCAGTCTCTCTTTTGAATATTTTTTGTCGGCTGTCTCGCACTATGGCTACGAACTACCAGCTTTTATACCTTGCACCCCAGCATGATTGTACTATTAGTGTGTCTGTCTGTTGCAACCAACAGTTGGAGAGTCATGGTCACTAAACTTACCTTTAGTGGATGGACAAGGTCATCAACCTTTAATTGTAATTAACCTTACTTTATAGAAGGGTAACTACATGTACATTGCATAGTCAAAGCTAAGCTATACTACTCTATATTTACAGTGTAGTTTTACCTCATAGAGAAGCTTTGTACTTGCATTTCGTAGTTTATATTATGTAAGGCAATCAGCTATCCAACACAATGTTTGTCAATAACTACTCAGGCCACTATAAAGTCGCTGCTCAACAATGAATTAAATTTTAATTCATTGTTGAACAATTAGGGTAGGGGCTATGCCAAAATTCTAGCTGAAAATATGAGAGTCTCCTGCAAAATCAGGAAGACTTGGCATGTATACTCATTTGTATAGTGAGGGGTCTTGGCTATACAATTCACATGTATATGCAATATCGTTTTGGTATATGCACTATTCTTGTTTAATCTGGCATTGTGTCTACATTCCAGAGCTGAATTTTGTGTATGTATTACACAGTTGGTTTTACATTTACGTTAATATAGCAGGTCGTTTCAATATACTAGTCCGATTGTACAGTTTGAGCCATTAGAGGTGCTCATTGGCAGAGCCTGTTGTCTCTGTTCATGTCGTACATTCATGTTTTATACACTATATTCAGTGCAATAGCTGAGCTTAATAAACTTCCCTGCTTATCTTAAAGATGCGCTTGCATTACACCAACTCCAACTTTTTCGCCCAAATGCGGCAAAGTTGGAGTAGTGTAAACACAAAAATCGGAGTCGGTGTTGGAGATGCCTATTGTCGGAGACGGAGTTGGAGCAACCCAACAGTGCTGCATTCCTCCGTTAAGTCTGTATAACATGAACAGCATATCACAGTTGATATAACAGTTCACATGCCGTAGGTAACTAGTATTATTTATTAGAGTACACCCAGATGTAGGATTGTGTTCCCTCAAAATGGGATACCGGTAATTCAGAGCAAATAAATCCGATGAAGAGGAAGTCATTCTCAATCGTGGGAGCAGCTTTGTGGCAGTTATTTAAGTATTTAGACTGTGTGTTATAAGTTAGATGTTATCTTCACGCCGTATGACTGCTCTAACACACGGCCACCTTCAAACATTTCATACTACAATGACATACAATGTACAGTAGGTTATCCTAAGGTATAAAACTCCGTAATTATTTGACCATTTTATAATTTGATTGTCACTTAAACAATTATTCATACATTATATTGATTCTACTTGTAAATGATCTTAATATTTTCTTACTTGATATTCGTTTAATTTCACTGGTACAAAGACCTCCATAGTAAATGTATCTCAGTATGTAAGGTAATGTATGATTAGTAATGCAGTAACCTGGTGGAGCTGTATAATCATGTAATAGACTGCAATAGCGTAATGATAGACTAGTCAACATTGACATTGTCATTATAAGTCTTACATCCAGTTCATTTTTTATGGTAAAATGATGGGAAAATACTGCAATGTGAGGATACTCGTCCTCAAGGCTCAAAGTGTTAAGTCTAACTTGCATTTAGCAAAATCATGGTCTACCTACCTACATGTAACACAGTTATAGTCAATGAGTACCTAAGATAATGGTTACCATGCCATGTGTACTAGGTAATTAGTCACATAGATGTTTTAAAAATAACAATAGGAATTTAGAAGCAAGTTTTATAGTTTAAACAAAGATAATTTATTTTGCTAAATGCAATGGCAATAGCTGGTAGATTGCACAATGCAATATAATGTATATTGATAATTAAATTCACATAAATCAATTTAATGATTGGTGATTAATTCATACATTTAGATTCTGGCTGCGATTATGATAGAGTACAACATTTGTACTGCTTGAAGATTGTATTCTTAAAGAAAAAACCGGCAATTTTTAAATTCTTTACACAGTTCACAAATTCATGCTGTATCAATTTCACAGCTCATGGGTTCATCACTAGAGTCGTTCAAAGGAAACACCCTATGGAACAGAGGATATGTTTATCAACTGAATAGACAACAATCACCAAAAATGTAAGTGATTTATGGGTAATATTGAGTATAAATGCCGGAGAAGCAGTAGAGAGAGCATTACTGTTTCTGGCAGCAAGCTGTTGGCAACTGTGTGGGTGGTGAGGAAGACGACAAAAAAAGAGTAGAACTAAACTGTATCAGATATACAGTAAGTGTGGATATTATTTATATATGATACTATATTATATATCCCAGTATAGTATCTTATCAATTATGATACAAGGTTAAGATTTACAATTTTTTAATGTTTTAACCAAGGATATGTTTTTGAGCTCGCTGCTACTGCTCTGCATGTACAAGTTTGTGAGTAATATGTTTACAAGCATTGGTTAAACACGTTATGTCTGTGTTTATATAATGCTATGTTTTGTGTTAGGTATACATTCATACATGATGTAACGTTATTCTGTTATTGGTTGATCGTGTGCCAGTTCTTTTGCATTTCTTTAATTTAATTGCATAGATTAATTGCAATGGCGCACAACCTCTAGGTCTATATGTTTGAGCAGTGTCTTGGAAATTGCAGCAATCAGGTTGAGTAGAAAACGACATCTAACCTAACCTTGACCCATTGCTAAAACTCGAGGCTATTGATTACTGTAAATCAATAGGAGCAGTGTTCGAAGTGTGGTTATATGAGAGTATACGGTGTGTACCCACCTCAATTTTAGTGGTTATACGGCCAGCAGGCGTGTACCCTCATTTTAATATCTAGTTTGTCCCATACAGTCACTGTGGACCTGATAGTGTAGTGGTAGAGTGCTTGACACTCATTCATAAGGTCTTGAGTTTTTAAGTTATAGTAATTCACTAATTTCTTAGCTACTATAAGATTAAGTATATAGCTATACAATACTAATCTATAAGATTTCATGTACCCACCTCATTTGTTCCACTTCAACACTGAATAAGAGTGAAGCCTTCTCATATTATCAGAGATATTTGTGGCAACAAAATTCAACTAAGGTTGTCTGATTTTACATACAACAATGCCATGTCTGGCTTACTAGAACCAAAGTTTCTATATACCAAGTTTATCCAGCAAACGATGCGCATACTCATTTGCCGTGGTTCTCTTGCCAAAATTAGCAAACCGTTGCACTTTAACGAGCGCCCATCCTGTGGCCAGACGCTTAGGCTATAGAAATATAGGTCGGCAGTAGTAGTTGACCGTCTGCATAAAGAGCGTACTTTTACCCTCTTTGGTTTACATGAGGCATAAATAGTCCAGACCACGTGATCAGTAGGATGGCTCGAACTTTTTGGGCCTTTTTTTCTATATTTCTGCTCTTCTAAATGCTTGCATCTTCTATTGATGCTATCGGTATAAACATTATGTATTCTGAAAATAATAGGCTAGCATTACAAGTACTTTTAGCCAATATCAGGGCAATTTTTTCGCCAATCTTGAGAAGACTCCATTGTTTTATCGGTAATTTTTCGTTGCCGCTCAACTACTTTGAACTAGGCCGCTTATTGGGTCAGATTTCGCGCGATCCTATTGGTGTATAAAGCCGTGGAACAACTTATTAGTTCTATAAACTTTGCTAGAACCATGTAGTGGGTGGAAGCAAGGTCATGGCAAGGTCACAGAAAAGAGTCTGTCGTGTTTTTGTTTCAAGAGCATGTATAAAGAGTGTTCCTGAACTACAGTATGACATCATATCCTCTTGTTGTAGACAAGTTCAATGAGATAAGATGAGAATCTCTATTGTCACACTCTTCTGTGTTGTGGTGATTTTAGCTGTGAGCAGTATTGAGGCTAGAAGACGATACTATGGGTTAGTAACTAGTAAGAAATGACAACCCTTAATGCTTCATAATTATGCAATATAGAATGATACAGCTATTTTATGTTACGAACAACAGTGAGCAGACAACTTCAGTAAATAATATTCCTTTGCTCTGTATAATCTGCATGTTTTGTTAATGATGAGACAGAGGATAAAAACTAACAGGTGAAGACAACTCCTCTCTACTATGTAGTTTATAGCAAATCTGCTTAGTAAATCACTACCCTTAGCACAATAATCGTATAACTATAGGTCTAACAGAGGTTATGGAAATGGCGGCTACACACCGGCACAATACCCAGGAACACAAGCATCATCAGGGAACAATGGCTATAGTAACCCTGCGCCATACAGTTCATACAGCCGCTCCCCACGCAGGAAATATCGACCAGCTAAGAAGAGGAGGAGGAAAGGGAAGAGCATCATGAAGAAGAAGAAGAAGAATAAACATGGTGGTAAAGTGGATCATGTACACAAAGTTGAAGTCCATGAGGAGCATAACACCCATGAGAAACCGAAGGGACATAGCGGTGGACTGCTGGGTCACTTCTTGGGTGGTAATCTACATCGCGTTCTGGATTTAGTTGGTTCTTATGGGAGTTATGAGCACTCCTATCACCATTCCACCGAGGAGTCGACCGAGGAGTCGACAGAAGAATCTTCAGACAAAAGCCACAGCTATGAGAAGAAGTATTATCATGGCTACTATGACCCTTACTATTCACACAGTTATGGCTCCCATTCAACAGAAGAATCTAGTGGTTCATATGACTCATACGGTTCCTATTCCAAAGAGTCTAGTGGTTCATATGACTCATATGGTTCCTATTCCAAAGAGTCTAGTGGTTCGTACGACTCATATGGTTCCTATTCCAAAGAGTCTAGTGGTTCATACGACTCATACGGTTCCTATTCCAAAGAGTCTAGTGGTTCATATGACTCATATGGTTCCTATTCCAAAGAGTCTAGTGGTTCGTACGACTCATATGGTTCCTATTCTAAAGAGTCTAGTGGTTCATATGACTCATATGGTTCCTATTCCAAAAAGTCTAGTGGTTCGTACGACTCATATGGTTCCTATTCTAAAGAGTCTAGTGGTTCGCATGACTCATATGGTTCCTATTCCAAAGAGTCTAGTGGTTCGTATGACTCATATTCAAAAGAAAAGTCGACAGAAGAATCAAGTGAGTACAAGCATGACTACCACCCTAAGAAACCAGTACGAAGATACCATGTTGTGAGTACCACTGCTCCTGACTATGACAAAACCGTGAGCACATCCACAGCAGCCTATGAGACAGAAACAGAAGCTACCACCTACGGACCGGTTAAGGATGGCGATTACACAACTGAACGTTCAACAGACTCCTTCTATTCTGATAATTTAAAATTCAGCAAGCTGTCGGATTTCCCTAAATTGTGGTAATATGTAGCCATTGTGTGGACACTTTACAAACATTCATTCTATACAATTATTATGTTGAGCCCTTTCCTACAATTTATTTCCTTGTGTCATGTTTATTGGTTGTTAGAGTGCTATGCTATTGTGTTACATAATTTTTTTAACTGTTTTATCATTTTCTAGTATGTAGCATAATCATTGTGATGCAGTTGGAAAATAAAATATCCAGTTTATGATGCTTATCAATGTGTGTGTCAGGCCTGATCGTCTTCTAGAACACAGAGTAGTAAAACGCCTGTTAATCTTCCACCATCTAACGAATTAAGAAATGTTTCTGTTTAATGTTGGACCTATAAAACAGTTTTAAAAGAGTTAATTAATTAGCTTAAGCATCTTAACTCAGCAGATTTGAAGCATGATAAAGACTGGTGGAGACATGCTACGCCCAACAAAATAATAGCCAAAGTTTTTGTATTACACTGGATAATCTGCCATGACGCAGAGGCTAACAATGCATTAGTGATGTAAAAGATTAATTCTGATATTTCTATAAAAAACAGTTTATATTGACCAATAATTCTCAGGTTGAATCACTCTATCGCTACCAGCTTAGGAAACTTATGCATCAGCACATAGATGCAAATATTAAAGTATTACTTAATTTATAAACCAACCTCAAGGAATCTTTAATATACTGGATAAACTTTGTTGTTGAGGGAAAGCAGTTTGCATTCAAAGCTCTCTCACACTAATATTGAACACTCGCAAATTGTTTTAAACACATGTAACTCTCTCATCAGTTGGTTACATTAATATGCTCGTCATCTGAAAGTTATCTGTCCGCTACCCTTCCGACAACCGGTCCTTTATTGACTTTTGTACTCTTTCTCTTCTTTCTCTGTAGTTTACTTCGTCAAAATAATTGGTTGTGCAGTAAGTTTTAATATCTCAATATTCAACTTCAAATACTTTGTGTTCAGCGATGCACAGGATACTGTTTGCAAACCAAGGAGTAAAATCAAACATCGGAAAAGTATGCTGACAATTGTCTGGACAAGTGGCGAAATTGTTCTTCAAGAAAATAGTTTACTTTGTGATTCGACATGACAAGTAAAGTGTTCCCAATAAATGCAAATCAGGAGAACTGGAAAATCAATAGAAACAGACAATAGAAACAGGGGGTGCACTGGCATGATATGGACAAGAATAGTAGTGTGAAACAAAGTACAAATGTTGGCCACAGAAACACCCACGGATCCTTGCACATGTAGACAACATGTGCCAACTTGTAAAATTTAGAGATACAGGATGGAAACCACATGTAACTAATTTTCTAGACAGTTACAACCTTTTCCATTCCATAATTTACTAACTATAAAACTATGATATGCGTGGCTCAGTGATGAATGCCTCGGAGTATTGCAACCATTCTATGTTTAATCTGTGTCATATTACATGATTGTAATTATTGTATGGTCTGAGAGCATATTGTAGTTTTACTTCAAGAAAGAAAGAAAGAAAAGCTGATAGTTGTTGCATGGTAATTGATTTTTCAAGCTATAAAGAGTGATTTTATGATAGTTTCAATTTAGCAATCATGCACATTACATTATAAACTTTTGCACGTGATTGCATGGTGGCTATTCACTATACCTGTGGTAAGCACAGCTTTTCCAGCATACATAAATTACATTTACAAGCGTTATAGGTTGCTAATCCTGAAGTCCCTCTGCTAGCAGCACCTGGAGGATATATTATAATCTGCACTAGATGATCAAAGCTATATACGTAGGACTAAATGCATTTCCTGTTGATCATGCTGGTAATCTGCACCAGATAAATGGCTGTAAATTGTATCCAATCTAAATTTAAGCATAAGATGCTCTAAAATGTGTCTACATCATAATGCATATGCAAAATAGTTTGGTCGATGTTAAAACCACCATGATATGGTGCAACCTTCAATTGGTGGGATACATCTTTCTATATGGGGTAAAGAGGCACCTGTACCAGCATGTCATATAATGAGGTGACTGTACGGTTGTGTCGCATAAAAGGGCACCTATACAGCCATGTCATATATAAAAGGGCACCCATGCCATCATTTCCTATACATTTAGAAAAGTACACCTACACCATCATGTCATATAAAGGGGTACCTACATGTATTACCATTGTGTAATATAAAGGGGCGCCTGCATAATGCTACGATAATTATAATAACCACTATTTGAGTACTTGCTGCAGTAGTGATATTACATACAATTAGGTTACTAGTGTATAACCCAGTGAATCATAAATAATAATTGTTCAACTATCAATTTAGTTGAGACATTCGACTAATAGCTCCAAATATCATTTAATTCTCATTCATTCTAATCCTTTGGATTAAAGCATGGATTAATTCCCTTAATTGTGAGGGAGAAACAGCACTACCAGTAGGTACAAACTGTTATCTTATTAACAATTCTACCATCTTAAGTCAAAGCATGACTCTGTGGGCTACCTAACTGATCACTAGCTGTTAGTGGTCATGATGAGTTATGATGTTTCCAAGGGATACGACCTCCAAGGTCATACTAGTCAGGACACAATCCATCATCTATTCGGTTGTACCATACTGTAACATAATCAAAGATGATAGGTGAAGTCATAATGTTATAATTTGTTACCTACACTACCATCCATCTTATGCTCTACTCTGTGTAGTGTAGACCTTCAGTGCAAGTAGCAATGTATGCACAAACATGGAGGTCCAGCGTCTTTACCTGTTAGCAGTTGGCAGCTCGCTCTGCCCAGTTATTGATATAGACATGGAGGTATTCTCGTCATTAGTCCAAAAAGAACAACTTACAAAAGATAATAATAATATATAATAATATCCGTGGCGCCAAACACAATTCTTTAACGTGGCTGCCCAATAGCAGAGCTAGTCGAGGGGCCACCACGGCTCCTAGAGCTGGATATTATTATAGTTCGATATGGTACAGAGGAAAAACCTTCTTCAGGACGAAAACCTTCAGGTCATTGGCGGGACTCAAACCCACGTCCTCGCAGATAACTTGCATCATTGCTGCAAGACCAGAGTGACTTGTCCCTAGCACTAGACCACTCAGCCACCAACAGCCACTTGCATATTCTAATCGTCCGAAATATTAATACTTTATGTGCCTTCTAGTATCCAAGAATTACCTAAAGACAAGGTGTAGGTCTACCCTAAACATATATAGTACTCATACCATTCAGCCATTGCAGTCCCCATCAGCAAAGTTACATGTAGCTATGACACAGATAAGGTAAACAAATCTATCCACATGACCGTCTTGCTATTTCATGTTGTGATAAATAAAGAAAGGGAGCTGTTGGTGATTGAAAGCAGTGTACAGATACAACTGTAATCCTAACACTGTGTATATTATGCGTAGCTTAAAATTAGTTAAAGTTAAGGTGCTGTAATGCATGAATACATGCATATGTAATACATGTATATATAATACATGATTGTATTACATGTATATATAATACATGATTGTATTACATGTATATATATTACATGTATATATAATACATGATTGTATTACATAGTATACATAATACATGCATATGTAATACATGTATATATAATACATGATTGTATTACATGTATATATATTACATGTATATATAATACATGATTGTATTACATGTATATATATTACATGCATATGTAATACATGTATATATAATACATGATTGCATTACATGATATACATAAAGTGTAATTCTTGTTAAACCTTCATTACAGTTAATCTTCTATTAATCCTTGAGTTAATTTAACTAATCAATTAGTGCATTATGTAATAATTGCTTTATCATTGACTCCTTAGGGTATTAGCATTTACCCACCTGTACAATGTACATAATATAGGCTCAACTCCAGTATGTGAGAGCAGTCTCCCATAGCTTTAGGTCATGCGATAATATACTACATAAAATTGGGCATGCGCCACAAGGACAATTCCGAATAAAATGTATGATACCAGTCAGTCGGTATGGTCTAGGGGTTACGATGCTTCCCTCTCTAGTCCAGACAGCCTCAGTTAGATTCCTGGCAGTGACAAGCTTTTCGGGCTTAGGCTGACCACTCAGTCCTTTCCTCAAGACTTAAAATAATGGAAGTCTCATAACTGTGTGTATTTCATCTGCATGGAGGAAAAAGATCCACCTCTGCCCTCTTCGGTACAAGAGCAGCCACATCACGGCAGGGCAGGTGAAAAAAACTGCAGCACCAGCAGTGTCTGTTCCGGCCTTGTAGCACTGCTTCAAGATGAGTTCATGTTAGGCAATGACTGAAGAGTGGTGGTGAGAACTTGGTAAGCTCACACACCACTATAAAAGAAGACACACCTAGTCTTGGTATAAAATACCACTGACATATTCAGAAATGAGGGGCTGCCATTATTATGATACCCAAACTTACACAGACATCGCTGATAAGCATTTTATTCAGTTAATGACCAGCAATAATTGTGATGTACATGAACACGTACAGGATATAAATTCTATACATTATACTGTACGCTTAAAATGGTACAATGTACATGTACATAGTGTATAATATAGTGTACACAGTGTGATATACATGTATGGAGGATGTCTATGCACGTACAGTGTACATGGACACTTGCAGTGTAAATGAAGGTCTACATGTAAATACAATGTAGTTTACAAAATGTGATACACAAGTCATGTAGATATGAGATATAATATACATTTGCATGTGCATCATGCATATGCACACCACTGTGTATTTCTCCTGATCATAATAGCGCTGTCACCAGTGAAGCACTATTTTCTATTTCAGTGTATTTAGTGCAGACAAATTTATGGTAAATGGCCCCAAGCATAATGAGTCTCAAGTAGGCGTGTCCTTCTTCCTCCCCTTGTCCACAATAATCCCCTGAAGGTAAAGAGGGGAAAGGGGAGACCAGAGTTGATATGAAGAAAGAGATGGTGATTAGGTTAAGTAGAAGTAGGACCTTTAGCTATTCACTATGAGCTTATCTACAGCTGAGAGATTAGCATGAGATTATCATGTTTAGAAAACTCATTAATCTTTAATATTAGGGGATAATCTGACAGATAAGGAGGAGCGCATTTCTCTGTATGTCTGTAGAAATAATAAGCTCTGAATATACGCAGTATTAACTGGCACAATCTCTGTATAATGGATTAACATTAATCCTGCAGTTAATCCCCAGATATAAAACTGATGTATGGTTGGTGAAAACTCTTACTACATCTAGGATAGTCATTGCAAGCATGAGGCTCTCTTGTGCCCTCCTGATAGTGGCTTTCTGCTTAGTCAGTTATGGCAGCACCAAGTCTCTTAGACGAAACAAGAGACAGCTTAATGTTGGTGGCATGGTACAGGGACTTGTAGGCAGTGTCACAGGCCGAGGATCTAATGGTGTCTTCGGGGGCAACAATGGATACAATGGTTTTGGCAGTCAAGGCGGCCTAAGCAACTTTGGCAGTGGCGGCAGTTTTGGCGGTGGCAACAGCTTTAGCAGTGGCAGCAGCCTTGGCAGTGGTGGCAGCCTTGGCAGCGGTGGCAGCCTTGGCAGTGGCAGCAGCTTTAGCAGTAGTAGCGGATTTGATGATGGCTTTGGATCTTCTTTTGGTGGTGATGGTTTTGGTGATGGATTTCAGTTCAGCAATAACTTTGGCGGCGATGCATTCGGAAGGTAGGCCTACATACATGTATAATATACATAACTCAAAGCTATCTCCGTACATGCAATTGTCTAGTACACAATATAGATAGTGGTGATAAACTTGTTCATGTTAGATCTTACTTGATTACAGGTTATCCAATAATTGCAAATGTACTGAATAGCAGTAGAAAATACATAGAATATGCTCCAAAGTAGATTGTGCACTACCCCTGACACTTTTGAATCAAATAGCCATAAAATAATTGAAAAAGTTTAAAATTGTTCAGAGAATTGTACAGATCCCACCGACCACCCGATCCAGCAAGCATGAGATACTAACATTCTAGAATAAATTTGTAGTGTCAAATAATAAATTAAATGCTGTGTCTCAGCAATCATACCAGCAACTAAACCGGTACAATTTTGCCAAAAACTTTGTTACAATTAATACAACGCCCAAAAACTTGAGAATAATGATTAAATCCCTGTCAGGTACATGTATGTTGCTAGCGTAGTGCGTGAATTTTTTTAGTAATAGCTTAAAGTTGATGTTTGTTAACCAATGAGATTTGTTGTTAATTTGCAGTAGCGGTGGTTCTGGTTCCGGAGTAGAGGTTACAACTGTTAAGGTGAAGAAAAACAAGGACAAGAAGAAGAACAAGCACACTACACCAATTGTGGTGACGGACTACCCTGAGGGCAATGGTGGAGAAGCTGGTACGACAGACTACGCAACCACCATGGATCCCGCCTATCCCGATCCCACAGCTAGACCAGAGATCAGAACCGAATACCGCAGGACCACCATGGCCGCCCCAGGGGACAACCAATATGCTTCCTCTCGACCTCACACTAATCGAGGACGAGGTGAGACAACTACAGATTATATTACCACCAGTGAATCTGCCTATCCCGATCCCACACGTTATCCTGAGATTAGAACTGAACGCCAGAGGACCACAGTGGCAATTCCTGGAGATAACCAATATGGACAAGCTACGACTGCCATGACATGGGGAGACAACTATGACAAAAATGGTGGTAGCTACAAGGCAACACGTAGACCTGTAGTCGGTCCATCATATAGACGCCCCACACCAAGCTACAACAATAACCGCAACCCATATGTATCCCGAGGAGTTCGTCCACCAGGTGTTCAGCCCAACTTACGACCCCCAGGTGTGGAACCTCGTTACAGACCTGCTGGTGTTGATCCAAGACCGAGACCGTACCCATCACCATCAAGGCCTACCCACTATAAACCTCCCACTTCTTACCCTACACCAAACCGCCCTGCAACATCTTACCCATCACCATCAAAGCCTACCCACTATAAACCTCCCACTTCTTACCCTACACCAAACCGCCCTGCAACATCTTACCCAGTACCATCTAAGCCTGCACCATATAAACCTCGTCCATCCCAACCAGCACCAACCTACCAACCTCGTCCAGCACCCTCTCAGCCTGCACCAGTCAGACCTTCAGTACCTAGACCTCCAGTGAGACCAGTAGAACCAAAACCATCTCCCACAAGCCAACCAGACATGACATCCACAGTTACTGACATGACATCCACAGTTACTGACATGACTTCTTCAACATCAACTGAAGGTCAAACTGATAGCAGTGGTGGTGATGGCGGTAGCGGTGGTAGCGGTGGTAGTGATGTGACCACCAGCTCAACTTCCTCTACCCCATGGCCAAGTACCAGCAGCACAACAACAGAAGCTGCATAGACAATGAATTATGGGTAGACACTATTTATTATTGTAACTACTGCTTTTCACTCAGTTTTATATTAGCAATGTGCACCTGTACTCATGATAAATAAATTATTTTTATTTATAACTTTTATCTCTAATGCTAGAAATTCAAAAATACATTTATATATTTCTCTACAAATGAGAAAATTAAAAACTACAGATACAAAACATGTAGGATAAAGTGCAATCTAAATAGATGAATTGTAAAATTTGAAAGTCCCACTAAATTCAAGTCATCACATTCACAGATGCATGATTTTTTCTATGAAGTTCAATTCACACTTTTGACTTTGCACCGTTTAATTTCTCACATAAAACTCCTTTCTGCAACCTGCAAAGGAAATAGGCAACCATATATAATTCACTCTTTGATGATAAATGGTTTAAATAGGTTATAAAGATGACTGGATAAACTTGATTATCTATCTAGTCATACGCAAGACGTCAATAAATTACAGATAAAAGATATCCTGGTGTGAACTGGTACCACTTAGTGTGAGGTAATTGAAGTATTGCCTCGTCTTAAGCTACTTTTTAATCTAACCATAAATTAATCCTTAATACACTTCCTTTTTGGATTATCTCCTCCTCGGATAATCTTATCTGGATTATCCCCATCTTTGGTATCTCATTGGATTAATAAAGGATTAACATCTAGGAGCATAGATTTGGTTTAATCTGTAATTTTAAGGCACATGTACATCTAGACCAACTTCTATAAATTGTGATGTTAAACTTGTAGCTTCCTCGTCCATTCAGGAGGGTCTCACCATGACACAAAGTTTAAAATTAGCAAGAACTTAACGATTTCTTTAGGGCGGTACTTGTGGGAAAGCAAGACATAAAATAAATTACTCAACAGCCAAAAACAGATCACTTTTCAATTTCAAGACAAGAATAAACAGATTCCTTCAGGGCCGTAGCCACCAAAGAACAGTTGGTGGGGCCGAAAAATCAGGGAGGTCCATGCCCATATTCATTCTAGCTTTAGTCACGCAACTCATACAATAAAGAATTCTGTTTGGTTCTGACTGTTATAAGATAGTGGTAGAAAAAATTGGCCTGGTATTGTCAGCCATTCACTCACAAGACGTAAAGATTAAAAAATACTTGTTACCACTAATACATGGACCCAGGCATCATTTTATCAATATGACATACATGTACATGTAGTATCAGTAGCACACTGAGTAGTACATACCACACCATAGATTTTAGTGTTTAGACTTAGTTGTGTGGTACAGACAGAAGTACCTTCTTCTAAACTAAATATCTGCAGCCATTGTAGGACTTCAACTCTGCTTCTTGTAAATAACTTCCGTCATTGATGACCAGTGGACCCGCTATGACTTCCAAAGAGACCTGTTGATTATAAACAGGTGTGGGGTATTTAGAGTTTTAACTAGAGGCGCTAAAAGGGCTATCCAACATTGTTCCCCATGACCTTAGGCAACTAAATATACATATTAATACATGTAACATCTATAATAATGATTCTATTGTAAATTGTATAAATAAGGGCACATTATTTGGATACCACATGAGTGGGTTGGATTAAAGTCGTCAGTTATCAATCAATTATGTATAGGTGAAATGCTGAAGGATTAGGGATTGAAGTTGTTGAGGACAAGAAATTATCTTCTCATAGAATTATTGTATTAGTTGGCCTTGACCTTTTACTTTTAATCTTATGCATCTCGCACACTTTTAACATACATGTACTTTAATAACCAATTGTATGTGTATGTGTATGTGTTATCTCAAAAAACCTAGCCTGTTTTATAAGTTTCAGACTACATAGCACCACAGGCCTCAATGATCATTGACCAATAATTCACCCTTGTTGGCTTATTGGGATACCTGCTTAGCTGAACTCAATTCTCACTCGTAACAGTGACTTGCATAACTATGGCTAGAGACGTTTACGCAGCAGATATTCATTTCTATTCTCTACAGCAGACATTCCTATTTAACAGCTGCTCAGAAAAAAGTAAATTATGTCTTTAATTATTGTTTATAGGATACTTTGCTTTTAAGGAGAGATAATTCCAAATGAAGTTATATTTCTTCGAATATGGCAATGCAATGCAGTGCTAGGCAGGTGTGATTTGCACTTGAGTTCTGTCACCTGGCGGTATTTTAAAAAAAATAGATGATGCCGAAGTTGTCTGCTACTACTCAGGTTCTCAAGTTCATACAACTTAGGAGGAGCAACTAAATTGCTAGGTTTACGCTTAATTTTGGAGTTGTCACACTCTGCTTATACTTTTTTCGTTTTTTCATAATTATTTACAATAATATACAGGTGTAAGTACGAAAAACTGAGTCAAACTACAACAAACCATCACCGGGTGACAACGATGGTTGCAGTGAAGTCTGAATAGGAAGGGTGACATTGAATTATAAAGATTGGAAGAGGCATAATATCCGTCCGCCAGGCATTACCCGAAGTGAGCATGCTAAAGGGACTGAAGCGACTTGAATGCAAAAAATTGAAAACAACAGAAACACCTTGCAGCACTGTCTATATGAAAAGGATGGTAAAACATTGCACAAATACCAGCTCATAATAGGTCACAGGAATAGAGCGTAATTTATTTTTAACTACACGTACATGTATTTGCACTTAGACCAAGCAAGGAACAGGTTATGTAGCAATTAACGATGCTACATAAGTGTACCAGGAATTGTCAGGAAGTTTGAGCGACAGATTATGGAGCTACACTACAGCATAATGGTAATATACATGTAACAAGGGCCTCCCATGTCTCAAAATATATTATGTATTGCGGGTGACCACGCTCTAATAAATGACCACCTAGTTAGGGAACAAGACATGATTTTCCTTCACTGTTTATGGTTTTAACCACATGTTTTCTAATAACTAATAACAGCGTCAGAGAGAGCATAACTCTTAATCATGCAGTGAGCAAGAGAGAGAGAGCAACTCCTAATAAATAAATATACAAGTGGTCAACATCAAAAGATAATGTTAACAAGATAATGCATGTCAAGTATATTTTGGAAAAACGACTTGGTGTAACGACTGCTTTGTTAGCCACTTTATTTTCCACACATAGGTTGTCAAAGGTATTTTACTACACACTTGCATGTTTCACTGTATCATCATATGATTGCTAAATGATTGCGAAATAAAACAATGATTGTCAACAACAGCATAGTGCACAGGCAGTAAGGTCATGAAGTCAGTCACTAATAAAACCACAATGACAACACAGTAGAGCTAAACATAGCCAGCATCAGCCACAGATTATGAATCAAAGGGTTGTTTACAGCACTTGCAGAAGCTGGGGGTTTGCAAGGGGATGAATCTGCCGGAACTTTTTTGTGCTCTCTGCTTGGGATTGGTTGGGTCTGATGGTACAATTCGAATGGCCAATGGAAAATTGTTTCTGTAATCATGCTGTTGGTGGAAAATACAGGTTGTCCTGGTCAGTTAGAATTGTTAGAGTGACAGAGCAAGATGTGCTCTCTAGAAATCTTGATTATATTTAAATAATAGAGAATTTTTAATATCACAAAACGTAAACCCTGAAGTTGCCAATCTATCAAAGAAGAGCTAAAGGTTTGTCTTATATAAACTTTACTGTAACATTTATTACTGAATATATTTCTTGTTGTTGATAATGCTGTAATATTGATGTGCCTATTCTACATGAACCTTTCATTATTATTGGCAAGCATTTTATATCTTGTACTGCTATTGTTGCTTAGTTTATTTGTCAACTTATCAAGATCGAGGCTCGCCTTCTCATGTCATTATACTATTTTCTAACCCCCTATTCTCAATTTGTGTAGTCTTATTTTATGCATATTATTATTTTAGACTTCACCGCCGTTGATTTGCAAGTTAAAGTGTTAATCCTGTAAAAGTTAGGAACGCAATAAAAAACATTTGGCACCACAATTACCTACACTTGCAAGGCATCAGTTGAACTCCAAATTCTTCCATAATCTGATTAGCTTGAACGAAACTGTTATAACTTGGAGTGGGCGTTCAAGATTTGAAAGTGCCTATTGGCCAGTAGAAGACTAAAAGGGGTGTTGAATTTGTGATGTCACTTGGTAATACTGAAGCTGCATGTAGGCTACATAAGACACAATTTCGTGTACTTATTGTCTGCAATAAAATAATAATCATTACTTTACTAATTTTCCTTGTGCCCTTGTGAAATTAAAAATGACTTTAAGCATCTAGAGCAGCCGTCAATAGCATCTTGTTATCTAGTATGGATAAGAGAGCACAACTCTGCAACTTGCAGACTAATTGCTGTTAACTTGAATAAAATGCTGCGTTGAGTAATGCAAGAGTTGCTCTTAATGCTTGTTAAATAGTTGGGTTTGTATCAATATAGTATTCTTAGATGCGTCTTCACTCACCAAAGTTCGTGAAGATAAGGTTCAATTCTTTATCCAAGCTTTCTCAGCTTTCAACCGGAACTCCTCTTCTATTTCTAGCCAATCGGTAATATCGTATAGTCTCTTCCGTGACGCGTAGAATAGCTGTAATGACTATATAACAATGCTGGAAGCATTTGAGCAATTGCATGTACTTGTGCACATCGGTGACATTTTTAAAATGAGTAGACACAGTCATGTGATTTCATGAAATTATCCACTAAGCATGACTTATAATTTAATTCTCCCACTTTGGGTCTAAATCATACATGTACACGTAGCTACATGAGGTATCGTTTGCTCTGTTTCCGGAGGGGGGGGGGGGGGTCACAGCGGGGCCATCACCTTCAAACAAGCATTAGCAAGAGGCATGATCTGGTTGAGTTCAATTGTGAGTAACCAAACTAAGCTAATATTTCATAGAAAAACTCCATTAGTTTAGTTTCAATATTTCTGACTCCAATATATTGATGGTTACCAGAAACAGTTTCGACATCTTAATCTAAGACAAGTAATAAAAGTAAATCAGCCAAATTATTGTGATGTGCTTTGGAGTTATGCTCTCGCAAACGTTGTGTGGACAACTACCCAAATGTAACATTGACAATAATGATATTACATCATGTACATGACATGTGCATACAACTTGGTTTGTTGACAATTGTGATTGTAGAAGTATTAAATAGATTTTATCATGTTTGTCTTATAAGAATTACATGATCTCCATGATATTACAATGAATAGCAGAGTTCCCGTAAAATTTAATATAATGCTATAGTGATGTCACTAGAGGGACATATCTCTATTGGATTATCACAGTGTAATAATCTGAACTCTGAATTATTGTTTATTATTAATGTTGTTTCTCCACAAGCTGCTATCCCACACACCAGGTGAAGTTCTGATCGTATATTTTGTAAACTTTCCTACACTCTCTGTCATTTTTTTTCAGTATTGTATCTAAACTGTTTTATAGACAACGCACATTTGCTTTCATGCATACAGGTTAATAACATGCATGTATTTATTGATGTACATGTATACACATGTACAACATGTACCTACATGTTATAATAGCATGCTGTACTGTACTGTACTGTACATGTAATGTGTATGCACATTATATGCATACAATGTATGATATATGATATACACACATACTACTAACATACATCATGCTAAAAAGTATACAGTGCACACGATGACATCATCATGATTAGCTAGACACCTGGATGTAACTGATCTTAACATGCAAGAGGTCCGGCTTGGTATTAATGAAAATAAGCTAACTCTATAAATGGTTGTAATTGGCTGCCTTAAAAGCGGATCTCCGTAGTTATTAATCAAGTTGTTGGACCAATAATAATAAACTTACGATGCAGTACAAGATATAAAATCTGTAAACTGCTATGGCTACAAGGCAAGTTAGCCCATAGGTCAGTAAATAGATGTAGATGTAGGTCAGTAAATAGATGTAGATGTAGGTCAGTAAATAGATGTAGATGTAGGTCAGTAAATAGATGTAGATGTAGGTCAGTAAATAGATGTAGATGTAGGTCAGTAAATAGATGTAGATGTAGGTCAGTAAATAGATGTAGATGTAGGTCAGTAAATAGATGTAGATGTAGGTCAGTAAATACATGTAGATGTAGGTCAGTAAATAGATGTAGGTCAGTAAATAGATGTAGGTCAGTAAATAGATGTAGGTCAGTAAATAGATGTAGGTCAGTCCACAGATTTCAGACTAAGAATTGTCATATTCGGCACGTTAATACAGACATACTCATTCATATTGCATACAAGTTAGGCACTGCCTTAAAAAGCTATGCGAGAAATACAGGCAGGTAAGAGGGGAAACTAGAGTAATTATACACAAGACTATTTATTACATAGATATATGACTATAGATTCCAGCGTTCAGAATATTTGCTTTGTATCTTGTTTGGTGTATTTCTATGATAGGGTCAGAAACTGATGAACAGGCACTAAATTGATATGTAGTTCTAAATTTGGTTCTCTATTTTGGGTCCGTTTCCAAAGTACTGAGTAAATATTTCTTCAATGCAAGAACTTTTGGTCATATGTGAGAGAGTGGAATTTCCACTTCACAATGATTTATAATTTGCGTGATTTAAAGGAATTATGACTGCAATGTGTAAAGTCTGTTGCAAATATATCCCATTTATATTCATTGGCTAGAGAGATAATGAGGGGTATTGATACTTTTGGCCCCGACTGCATACACTTACAATGTACATGTATATATATGCACATATCTTATAACCGGGTCAGTTCATAGAATTGGACCACTATTTTAGAAGTTACACAAGGTTTATAATTATTATATACTACTGTATATACAATACAATATATGTATATTATAATTATTATAACTATGATAACTATCATAACTATATACATGTATTATGTATAATATATTATATATTAATGAAATATATATCAATACGCCCAGATTGATTGCATGCTTTTATGGGATTCTTATGTAAAAGCTGCTAGAAAATAATTGCATAGCAAAATCATTAATAACTGAGTTCAATCTAATGATGCTCCCAACACTCTCCCCACACGAACTCAATTTGAACCGTAGAACCTAAGCTATTTGTACAGAACTCCTGTGTCTATATAACATGTTTGTGTTTTATTCACCTAGGTTTATCCATAACCAATCCTACAACATAATTATATTCAATATATTATATCGTGTTTTAGTTCAGATTTTGTGAACACTGGACTCTGATCTCCCAAGCTGTACGAGTATTCTTACATACATGTACTATTTTTATAATAGATTCTTTATGATATAGAGCATGTCTTGCTTGTCTCCCCACTCATCTAAAGGTACCGAGTGTTATTTGTGTATACCTGAGTGTGTCACGTACAAAGTTTTATAAATATAGCTACAACTACAGAAACCAATTAATGAGGTAATTAAATCCAATATAATCCCTTAAAATAATTATTTGAGGCTTTAATACTAATCGCAAGATGATATATGGCAGTCAAGGTTTGAATGACTGAAGGCAGAAACGTGTCTCAGGTAGATTATTGATAAAAGATGTATTATACAGTAAATATAGAAATAGCAGAAACAGGAGCTGCAGCTATCACCCATAATTCCTTGGTGAGTGCATTGTGAACACCATTACCATAGCAACCATTGTACATATATCTCAAGTACTCATGCTTGCGTTTGTATTTCCATCACAGCTGCACCTTGGAGAACCCAGGCAATGACTAGTGGCTACAGATAATGGTCTTATAACACCAGATGCTGGTAATTATTTATTTTTTGCTGTGATAAAAATAGAAAAGTATACCAGAGAATCACAAATTTCCTTTAACAGTTTTGTGCCTATTTCTCGAAGATGTCAGCTGCCACTGCGGCACCAACTTGGTCTAAATAATATATTTTTCCCAGTTTAACCTTTGTACTATATTTTATTGTTACATGTATATCAATGACATTGGGTCAATATTTACGCCGACTCCACACAATAGATAGAAATTATTAGCACCAATTCCCATAGATTTCCATCTATGATAAAAAGTCTTTTATCCCTTGTCTTAAATCTTCAAGAACTGCTCTAATAATTATAGTTCATTGGTTAATGTATTCATGTGCAATTGTACTGGTAAAAAGAACTTCCACTATTAATCTCAGGTAAGAAACTTGTGATTAAAAGAGATCTGCATGTTTATTGGGGTGGAGAAGACACTTCACCAATGGCAAGGTAATTATAGTAGCACATGGAAGTCCAGAGCTCTAACCACTAAGCAACGGTTGCTCCCTACAATTGTAAAAGTAAATAATTGTATAATATACTGTGTCATGACAGCAAAGTAGTGCTGCAAGGTGTTTCAGTATCATTCAGTCTGCAGTCCCTATCTTCTTTCGGTTTAAATGCCTCAAAATTTCCAAACGGAATGCGGCGGTGCGGTTTGATTCAGTTCCGACCCTTTAGCGTGCCATTTCTGGCAATGGTTGATGTAGCTCATGTGTGAATGGATATTGCGCCTCTTCAGCTTTTAAAATTCAATGTCATCTTTACCATACGGACTTATATGTAGCTGTAACAACTGTTGCCACCCAGCGATGATTTGCAGTCGCACTCAGTGTTTTGTACTCATACTTATATGTATTATTATAAATAATTAGTATTAAATACTTAAAATTAGAACAAAGTAAAAATGGCCACCATTATAGATAACAGTGGAGTGTAACAACTCCCAAAATTGAGCATGAAATCAGCGATTCAATGCGATTCTTTTCAGAGTTGGTTAAAACCAGAAAACCCGCACGGTAGCTGACATCTTGGGTATCATGTGGTTTTTGTAAATGCATAAATAAACCAAATTTAAGTGCAAATAAAAACCGCCTAGCACTAACATACATGTAAAGTACGAATCCCTGGCCATTATGTTGCATAGGAAAAACTGCTATCCTAGCTTGAGAACCTAGTCTTGACAAATCAGTTGTTCTTTTCTTTCGGAAGCACTGCAGTAAATTATGTGACCCAGTAAAATTCTAAAAAAGCGTACGCTATATGCACTTTTGGACCAAGAAATATTTTTATATAATCTTGCTAATTAAATCAGATAATCTAGTTTATATAAGAAAGGTGATAAATAAAATTGATTATGCAATTATCAAGCCACAGTTTGACTGTTTCTTTATCCAGGGAAGCATAAAATCCGTAGAATAGATTGACCTTCACACTAATGTTCATCAAGGTCGCAGTATGTTAATAATTCTATAGAAAACCCCCATGTAGTGGGGTGTACATGTACTTCACAAGTAGTGATTGGTAACTAAGTGTTTCACAGGTGCTTTTGAAACCAAGACATGCCCTTTCAACTTTGGGGGTTTTAAGATTAAAGCAGTGCAAAAATATAGTAATGAAATATTCTAGTTAATAAGGAGATATTTTGAGCCTCAAAACAATGTGCAACTTGTCTCGGTTGAGCACATCCATTCGAGTTTACCAAATTTGTATATTTTCAAATTATTATTTACAAACAGTAGCACATTTTTATGTATTTTTCTTGAGTAGTCAAGGAAATGTTAATAACACATTAGCGCTAGCCAATGCACCTGCCTCACTTCACTAGGATTTGAAATACCCTGCCCTGGCGCATTCCTGGGATTATGCCAACAGATGTCTTACTGTTACAGCTGAGATGTTTCTTTTACCTCAGACCATCTAAGACGGATACAGACTCTAGTCTATGCCTATTTTCTCAGGATCTCTCAAATTTCAACACATTTTCTCACATATCCCTAAACCACCATAGACACTGTTCCTAACCATTAACACCTAGACATCATTGTATATTATAGCTAAATGCCTAGAGATCAGTGGATAGCATCAGAGCTGAAGTAAAATTTGTCTCATGCCAATGTCGGCATTTAAAATACCTGGTTTTTTTGCTGGTGTTTAAGTATTTAATCTTTCAACCTTAGCAAATCCTTCTAGACTTGGTGCAAGAGTATATTTATACAATGTTTTGGGCAACCTGATATTGGTTTAAATCAACTTATCACAATAATACTTGCACTATAGTCAAATTCTCTGAATACTTGGTTTTGTACTCAACTTCCTACTTATCCAAATTCACATCCTGCATAAATAAACTAACTCACTAACACTAATATGATGCCTAATTTCACATAGAGGCTTGGAATACCGAGAAACACATTGTATTTATTTATTAGGCACCAATTTGCTGCTGCTGCTGCTGCTGCTCTTGCCGCTGCCTTTGTTTGTGAAGCTGCTGACTGGCAATAAGAGAAAACACTGTAGCTAGAAGCAGTAAAGTTAGGGAGAGATAACATAAATGGACCGAGTGCTTCAACCATCCTACCCTTACTCCATGCTCTCCTAACCTTCGAGTTAAACATGGCGTCTGATTCCTCAATTAGATTTCACAAACGCGTAACGCAATCATACCCAACCAGTTTTCATGCATATGCAATAGTAACCGGTGCTTTTGCAATTTAATTTATTTCAACTAATTGGTTGTGAACTACTAATTAAACATTTTAATTATTAATAATTAATAACAATATATAATATTATATGATAACTGGGCTTAATATAATTTATTATCAATAATAGTGATGCATGTCGTTGTTGCTGCTTATTGTTAATTTTTAACACCAATTGGCAATATGTTTAATTTTAATTTAATTTTAACAATATTATGTCACTTGCATCTCTAAAGGTGTCATATTTGTTTCAAGTTTATCTAAACACAGGATTAGTTACTAAAATATGTCTCACCGAATAGTTCTATGAATATAGCTACATGTATATATTCATATAATGTTATATACAGCTGTACAAGAAGGTAGTATTTATTGCATACTGATACAACACACATTGTTACAACAGTGGGTAGCACTCTGTTATAGCTCACTGGGCTTATCTTGTATGTCTCCAGGTTTACAATTATAATTGTTTTGGTACACAGGTGCCAGTAAATGATTCCTATAGCCAGGTCATTGGTCCAATGCTGGACAGCGGCAGATAAAAAAGTGGACCATGGTCCCGGAGTAGCGCCGCCAGTATGGCACAGTTCTAGTTGGCTGTATGTCCGGCTGCTGCTCCCCCAAAAAAGTGATAATTATGAACATCAGGTTAGCAACATCACTCCATGTAGGCATACGATGTGTACTCTGCTGAATTGACTAGCCTTAGTGGGCCGCCATGTTGAAGTGATCCCGGCTTCCGGAAAAGCATAGTTGGGATGCATTGACCAGGATTCTAAGCCGAACCGGTTACAAAAAGTAGAATTCGCTCAAACTAGTAAAAATCAGATAGAGAAGTATAATAGAAGGATGACAATACACAAGTACATGTACATGTATATGATTTTCTATGATTGATAGCCACATGTTAAACACTAGGTGAAATATTCACAACAGTACTACATGATGATATGTAATGCACTAGTTGACCAACATATATTATCTAAGTTCAATTTATGGTTTTTTTGGTTAGATTCCTTTAAATTTGGAGCTTGCTTTCATTTTTTACAAATAAGTTGAACTAATACAAGATTAGCCATAAATAATGCAGACACCAAACTTTAGTTTCTCAACTCTTTGAAAAATTGTTATAATGATCCTTAATTACTGTTTTTCTTGCAAATAAATATGTTGTTAATTAGCGTTGCATTATGACTGAATAACTGTTCATTTCTGGGGTTGGTCATTTCATATGGCATATCAAGTTCAAACTAACAACTGCCTGCTACATCCATCTCTCTTCAAGAACTTTGAACATTCTTAGAGAAAACCTACTAACAAGCAATGCACTGACTTTTATAAAATATAGTAAGTATAAATAATTCATTAGTTTACATAAAATTGATAGAAATAGCTATTTATTGTGATTAAATTAATTACAACTAATTATAATTGTGGTTCCCGTGTGACAAGTTTGTAAAATATTTCCAACAGAGCAGGTCACGACTACCATATTACCAAGTATCTCTACAGCCTAGAGTGTTCCAAAACTTCTCAGAGACTGTAAATATCACTGAGATGCTCTGGTTTAGTGACAGAGGATAAACCAGACCTGCCTTCACCACCAGAACATCAGAGTAACAAATAGCCTGCCAGGTATGTTAATCTGTCGTTGTGGTGGGGGAGCGTGCCTCGTGCCTCTCTCTGTGTCAATTAGATAGAGGATGATAGATGTGTGTTGTCAGCTCAGCAGTAAGATGGAATAGGAACTAAGACTAACATTCCACCTTCTGCCGATAACTGGGACTCCCATTAGTTTATGAGATGTAATTATGGCAAGAAATGAATAATATTATTTGCAAAACTAATCTATAGATAAAAAATTATAGTTTCATAGCTCACAGGGAATAAAAAAGGAGCAGTTTTGTTTTAATTAAATATTCTCTTCAATCATATTTTATAATGAAGACCATGCAAAAGGTAATAAATTATAGTAGAGAGTAGTAAGGAGTATAATATTATTATAGGCAATTGAGCTAATATACATTTTGCAAAGTGTTATATGAGGCTATAGTACGTTTATGTACATGTAGTTACATGTATATACAGTGTGTAACTGAATGGCAATGGTAATATATTATAATCAATGTGCTTTATATATAATTACGTACATGCGTAATATTGTAAATATTTGAAGGGTCGAGGGTAGTGCAAGACCCCGTGCTGTACACCACTGAATTATGTTAGTGCCCTAGGACTGACTCGCATAGGTACGACCTAATTACCTCAGGCTTCAGTTCTGTGAGGAACTAATGCTGAGAGGCTCCTAGAGTCATCTGATGCAATACTAATAGCTTTAAAGAATAGATTCATGTCCTTATTTTGCTGCATAGCATAGAAAGAATGTGGCTCTTTCCACACTAAAACAACTTCCGGCCACACGATTTGAGAGGCCGATGGGTCAAGAATTGCTAATTAATTAAATTAATCATAAAAAGCCTCACGTCCAATACAATATTAGGTCAGGCGACTAGAACATAGCATCAGGTACCTGCTAAAAATGCTAAAAACGCCCACCATCTAGAACCATGTGACTGGTTGTTCTCAGTGATAACATTTCTATGAACTACAAAAGAGTTCTAAGGCATAACGACAGGTTACAACATTCACTAGAATTAACAATGAACATTAGCCCATTTATGACTTACATGTACTATTGTTTGGCTATTTACAATATGGAGGGAAGTTTTATAATTACAATGTACCTTAAATTTTCATTTTCTTCTTTTAGATGTAGCTTTATCGATAAATGCAAATTTGTGGTATTTATAAAACCTCCCTCAATTTTGTAACTCGTCAGACAATGGTTTGAACATGTCATAATAAGCTGCATAACTCTTTTCCAATAGCGGGTAGCTGTGGCCAAGTGATTGAAGCTCAGGACGTACATAAGGGAGATTCATGTTCAATTCATTAGTGGTGTGAGTAAGTGCCACTTAACCACTTTGCCCTGATAAAAATGATACAATACAGAGACGTTTTCTACCCCAAATCAGAAAAATTGCTGATCACTTGAGATTATTGCTCTCTTACCTGGGATTAAAAACAGGAAGTAAATCCAGTAAGTTTTGTACTTATGACAGATGATGTCTACATGATGTGAGTTCAATAATTGGAATAAACAGATTAAAATTTAAGAATTATAAAAATTATTCTTTGATTTTAATTGGCCTCTACTTCTGGAACGTGTTCAAAAATGTAAAATTTCTACTGAAAGTACCGCTGAGTGACCAATCAATATTATCAACAAATAATATTGCTGCATACATTGTATTTCGGAGAAGACAAATGTGAAAAGACATGCGACATCCATGCCTATTAGTATAAGATCTTTATGAAGGACTGTTTATACAAAAGAACGTTTGCTTCGTTCAAACTGATGGAGCTTCCTCCGGGGCCTAAATGATGCAGCGTCTATTGATCCATGCAAATTTCAAATGCAGTGAAACTTGCTTAATTCAAACTTCAAGAGACAGTTCTAATTGGTTTGGATTAGGCCTGAGTTTGAATTATGTGGTCACTTCATTTTGTATAATGACTTGGATGCATACTTGACAAATAATATTTGAAATGTAAGCACATGAATGTGCATGTATGCATTAACTTTCACTTGCTTCAACTGGGAATGCAATGGAGGTAAGACAAGTTATAACAATCATGACAGGTTCTTATTTGATAGAACTTTATGTAATGTTTAGTACACTCAAAACTGCATCACTGCAGATGGGAAAAAATATGCATATAATAGTATTGTCATTGACTATAGTGTAAGCCTAAGCGCGGAGTTCGAATTGTAGATAATAAGTTTGAATTATTTGAAGTCATTTATATAGTGCTCAGCAGGGACCAAGATTAATAGTTTGAACTAACCAAGTTTTTGAATTATCCGAGGTTGAATAAGCCAGGTGCTACTGCAGTTGATACTTTCAGGATGTGACATCACAAAGTCTTTTTCTGATTGGTTGATCCAAGAAAGACCAACTTCTATTAAAATAAGAGACATTTTTCTTTTATATTTGAGATAAACTCTACTTATTGGCTGGTTGGCAAAGTGACATTGCACCTAGGCCAATGAACAGCAGAGCCGACCTATCAAAGCTCTCAGCATCTCATGTAGCGCTGTCTTTAGGTAGCTACTTACACAATAAGTCATAGCATGGCTAATAAATATTATGTCTCCTTTATACAAGCCGCATTATTGCCATGTTGCACATACTAACACACGATGCACCTAACTCTATATGAGCTGCTAAGTTGCAAAAATAAGCTAGTATGATGTGCCTTCAACTCACTCACCCAGATGTATCCCATCACCTTATCTGATATTTCACAGATCCAACTGCAGTTTCGAATTTCAAGCATATCAAGGTTTCGCTATAAACACGTACAAAGAGAAATAACAATTTTTCACTTTGGCCCTAATTCTTGGTGCTGCGGTTTCAATGCAGCTATGATGTATTTCCAGCTTTATGACCTGCCTGCTGAACAGACTTCTAAAATATTAAGTTTAATTTAAAATTCTTAGAAACATCAGTTATAGAAAATAAAAATAATTTTACTTGTTATATTTAATAATATTTTAAACTATTTACTGCATTATTTTCATGACAATTTAGTCTTGAATGATCGTTATAAATTAGCACAGCAAGCACTAGCTAGTGAAATGATGAAGATGGTTTATGGTACAGGCACACCAGTGGCATTGCAGTTTAACAGTGCTAGACAATACACAGGCGTGACAACTTCAATATGCTGACAATATGGCTCATATAAGCCTGGCATGTATAGCGATGAATTAAATTATTATTGTTATTCGTCAAGTAATTAATATGCAAGAAATTAGTAGCAATATTGATTGAATAGACCACAGCTACAGAAGGCTAGATGGAGATATCGAAAGTATCTTCAGAGAGATGAACTCTAACATCTGGTTCTATTTATCAACTTGATGACAGGTTCCGTATGTCACCCACTAAGTCTGATATATGGCTCTCTGAACTGGGAGGACAGGAATCTCAACATGTGATCAGCAGACAACTCTGATGGGACCTTCACCATATAAAGGAAGAGAAGCTCTCAGTGTAATTCAGTTTGAATTGGTCTGCCTGGCACTATAGAGGTGTAAAGAGAAGCTCACAGAAAGGGAAAAATGAGGGTAAAGTCGCTACTGTCAATTTTATGTTTGGTAGCAGTTCTCAACTGTGTAGAAGGACGTGGTAAAAAAAGAAGAGGTGGAGGAGGGAGAGGTCATAGCCATGTCCACATCCCGGCACCAGCTCCAGCTCCTGCTCCAGCTCATCCTCCTAAACCAGCCGGCCTGTTTGGAGGTTTGCTAGGCATTGGTACTGGGGATATTATAACTCTGCTGTTACTGCAAACCTTACTGTCACCACCAGCCCCGGCCCCAGCTCCTGTGGTTTTGCCAGCCCCTGCACCAGCACCAGCACCAGCACCTGCACCGGTTCATGTTCCAGCTCCTGCACCAGTTCATCCACCAGCTCCTGCACCGGTTCATCCACCAGCACCAGCACCTGCACCGGTTCATGTCCCAGCTCCTGCACCTGCACCAGTTTACGTGCCACCACCTGCACCAGCCCATGCTCCTGCACCAGCCCGTGCTCCTGTACCAGTTCATGCTCCTGCTCCAGTTAAAGCAGCGCGCAGACCTGCACCACGACAGCCGGCTCCAGCTGTACCGCATCCAGCACCAGCACCTGTATACACACAACCACCATCAAAGCCAGCGTAAGAACAGCATGAATATTTGAACTTTTTTCTTGGCAGTTTATTAAAGTCGAATGTCCAGCTTGCTGTATGATACAGTTACAATATATGCAGATACGCATGTTCTTGCATATTAATAAACGATTGTAGATATTTTTCAATTCATTTTTACAATTAGTGTACTTAGCCCTTATTATTATTATAAAAAGATTCCTTGCTGCATAATATCACTATAAGGTACAACTACATGTATAATTAGTGTGAATATATCAATAAAAACTTAGTAATAATATAGCATGGCACAACATTTATAGAAATATGGTATATATAATAATATAATAGCATAACATAACATAATTATTTATTTTGTTTGCAGTCCTGCAGTACGGAGGCAACCTACTGCCAAACACCAGACAGACGATTTCCAACCCTTCGGCAACGACGACTTCTTTGAAAAGGATTTCCCTGATATGGAGTTTAATGATTTCTAACTTTGTTTTGGTGAAATAAATTGCTTCAGGTGGTTTTAAAAGTCACATAATTTTTATACTATATAAATAGTACAAAATATGCAACTTGGTTTTCTGTTTGTAGTTATAATATTATCACCCAGCTTTCACAAGGTGTACATATGTATGTAACATAATCCTATGCAAGGTCATTACATTATTTATTATTGTGAACACAACATTCTATGTTATAGATTTAAGTCAATAACAGAAAAGGTGCATGCATAACGTCTTCCAACAAGAGTTTCTACACACATGCCTGCGTCTAACATGGTGAATACATGAACATGTATGCAGTTGAACTAATTTTATCAGTGCTTTCAATTTATTATGTAATACTCTTTGAGTTGAACTGATGAAGGTGGAATGATAAGCTACATGAATTGTACATAATATTATAGAAATATCTCCTGTGGAGTATTATAATTATCCTACAATATAGCATAATAATGAAATCATATTGGAATTTTCATTTTATTTCACTCTGTGTGTAATGTGTAATGGGTCATACTGAAATAAAAGGATTGCTTGGCTCCAAATGTCGGCCTCATGGAAGGTCACCAGATTCGTGCTTCTGCAGTAACCTATAAATATCCCTCTTGCAGTTGTTTTAAAAAAATACAAATCTCTAAATATTAAAACGCTGTGGATTGCAATCCAGTAGATTTTATTACAATAATTCCTTCTAGAGAAACTTTAGAAATTGCTGCCATAACATTTCTGGATTTTTGGCTGAGAATAATAAGACTAAAGTAATCCGATAAAAAATAGAAATTGTCAATAATAAAAACAATCCATTTCTCACCTATACGGTCTTAGTCCTGTTAGGGTGACCATAATAAAGACAATGCATGAGTAATAATTTAATCTAATTCAATGCTGGTAATGAAAAATAGCTTAGTAGTATTTAAGAGATTATTAGCCAAATTGAAGGTTTTCGTAAAAATGCAAACGTAATTTATCAAAATAAGAATATTTTAAATAAAAATTGATTTGGGTGCTGGGCATAGGAGTTAGCCTTTGTTCTACACGTGTGTCAAAATTGAAGTAGGAGTGGCTGTTTATATTTGTTAGCCTTGAATGAGTAGCTCCAACAGCAAACATTAACCTCAGTCTACCAAAATAGTGTACAGAACTGTACCTAAGTCTGAGAATATATCGTTGGCATCTGGTAGGTAAACAAATAGACCTACACTGTATGTAAGATGGTAGTGCCAATTTACAGTATTTACTATAGTCCTGTTTTTTGTTCTCCATCAGATACTGTTTTTGAGGGTGTGGAACCCAGGCTATTCAAGTTTACATTAAGAGTTCTGTCATAGCAGAATACATGTGCTTGGTGATAGTGAAATGCATCCTGGGATCTGTACCATTGACACCAAATGAGGTGACAGTGCTAAAATAAAATAGCCCATCCACTCAGCAAAACAACATGTACAATGTACAATGTTGTTCAAATTTACACCTTTATTTAAATTCTCAACATGTATATTATGCTAGATGAATTAAATGTGTTAATTAGACATGAAAACACAGTGAGAGATGAATGCAAACCTATAATATTTGACAACAACGTGCTTAGATATTATTTTAAGACTTTCACAAAATGAAGCTGGTAAAATTAGATCAAAATCAGCAAGTAGTGAAGTCAATGCATATTCAACTCCATATTTTGGGTCAATTTGGTAGCATTATGTGTATGTACCATGTAAGTCTGTTCAGGGTTTGAATTGAGAATATTAGTTCTTTGTCCAAAATCACACTCTTCTCTATAATATATTATAATTACTAAGCAATCTTCAACTTGATCACTTGCCCACAAACAAGGACCTCAAGCTATCCCAATTTCTCCTCAACTGCCCCTAACAGTATTGCTTGTTCACCATTTTAGATAGCCTCAGTTCCTAGTATGTTAAAAGCTTTTGTAAATATATGGCATAAATACAATGCTGTAAATGTAATACTTATTGCTACATGCTATTTGTCTACACTGAGGTGCGTTGTAGGTGCTGCACCAAGAACAGTAAATGAATATTTAGTCTAATTGTCAAAAGTGAAGCAGGGGAAGTTGTCTTCTCTTTTTATATTTAGGTAACCAACCAACCAAATTGAACCAATTGCAATGAAGGAGGCATGTGCCAGGTTGACAGCATGGAATACTGTACCTGTAACATACATCTAAACTCTGAGGGTGAGCACCATCAACAAACATCTGCATGGAAGGACAGTGATTGGCAGACTTTCTCTAGTGTCCACTTGAGAGCAGACAACTCCAAAGTGATAGATAACATAATAATATAACCTGCATCAACCAATATATCAAATGTACACTGTCGCGTGGATGGTAGGAGCCATTGTGTTATAAGGTGACCAACCACACACAGTGTTGATATTTATCTGGCAAACACTCGTTAAGAACTTGTGACCTACAGACAATGTGTCAGCCTACATTACCACGTAAGAACAACATGGACATTTGAACATTTTTCTTGTTTTATCGAAATGGAACACCCAGCTTCTCATAATGCTAAAATGTATTCTTTACATGTAGATGTAGGAAAAATATGATATAACAGTCTAATACAGAGGTAATAATGATTGTATATGATTAATAGCCACCCAATAACCAGTCCAATTAGCAGGAAGACTTCTTATTTATTTTATTTATTGAATGCAATTAGAAGACAAATACTTCTTCATAACTTCTATAGACTTTCATGAGTGAATGAAGGTAGTGGGTAGCCTACTTTCTTGTAATTCTCCAAAGATTTTCAATGCAGGCAATGTGCTTCAGTAGCTCCACCCCAACTAAACTAAGAGTCTAGACTGAACACTTGAGGCTCGGCTACACGAGAGACCAATAGTTCTTTTTCGGCCTCTAGAGCCTCGTTCTGGAGCAAATTGGTGTGTCGTTTGTTTGCCTATGCAAAGACTAGCATGTTGATGTTTTCGCTCTCCGGAATTATGGAGCACTGTTATGATTGGTTAATGCTGGATGCAACAATACCAATTACACAATTTATTATAAATCAGCTTAGTTACTGGGTTAGGGTACTAGTGGACTGATACTGCGCAATGCCTATAGAGCCTTGACAACGAACATCATGTTGTTTTGCTAAAGATCGCTGCCTCTTGCATAGCCGAACCTTTAGGCTTCATCATTTGTGAAATGTTGACTCTAGCTAATAAGTATTTATTCTAAATTTTCATTATTCCACTCTACCCTATCAGTGCACATGTACATGTATAAAACACCATAATAGCACTTTTAAAAGAGTGAGTATACAGAATATAATGGGATAAAACAAAATAACTGCTGAACTGGTTATTAATCTACATTGTATATAGAATTAATTTAAGTAACTATTCATTTCCAATACAATAATTATAACTAATTATAATTGTGGTTCTCACATGACAAGTTTGAAAAATATGTTAACAGAGCAGGTCATGACTTCCATATTGCCAAGTATCTCTACAACCTAGAGTGTTCCATAACTTCTCATTGACAGTAAAATTTAACTGAGATGTTCTGGTTTAGTGACAGAGAATAAACCAAACCTGCCTTCACCACCAGTGCACTAGTACACTGCCAAAAATTTTGATCTTTAGTTACGCTGGAGGAGCGTGCCTTGTGCCTCTCTCTGTGTCAATTAGATGGAGAATGATAGATGTGTGTTGTCAGCTCAGCAGTAAGATGGAATAGGAACTAAGACTAACATTCCACCTTCTGCCGATAACTGGGACCCCCATTAGTTTATAAGATGTAATTATGGCAAGAAATGAATAATATTATTTGCAAAACTAATCTATATATAAAAATGACCATAATTTTATAGCTCACAAGTTACGATAAAAGAGTTACTTCTTTTTAATTGAACATTTTTTCTTTAATCATATTTTATGATGGAGACTATACAGAAAGTAATAAATTATAGTAGAGAGTAGAGAGTGGATTACTGGTAATTGAGCTAAATATACAATGTACATGAGATTGTAAAATACTATAATTATAATAGGCTACAATGTAGGTTTATATATTTATATATAGTGTGTAGCCGAATAGTAAGGATATATATATTATAATCAATAGCTTTATATCTGCTGCACATGTGTGCTATAGTTTTTATGTGTATGTATGGAAACCATATGTAACTACAATGTACATGTGTTTTTAGGCATGTTGTACAATGTACAATATGCATGAACTGCAAATAAAACTTATGCAAAATTCAACAGAATAGCATCATATAAATTGATTTACAAGACGCCTAAATATTTTCTCATCCATGCATGGGAGAGCTGTAATAGAAGTTGCTGTAATAGAAGTTGACACCTTTCAGATCATTAAGGTTTGTGGAAACATCCAGGGGAAATTGCGAAAATCTGGGTACATACACTAAAAAATGATTAAAGTGACCCATCATCTAGGATCATGTGACTGGTCGTTTTCATTCGTTCTTCGAAGCTACGAAAGAGTTCTAAAGCATAGCGGCTTATTATGACTTTCATCACTAATAACAATAATCATGACCAATCCGAATTCTGACATTCACTGCTGTACTTTTGTTTGCAGGCTGCATTATGACATACGCTAGTTGCAGAATCGACATCCTTTTCTCTCAGCCAAGGTTAGGCTTAGTGTTCAAAACCCATAAAAGTTTAGACTGATGGAGCCTCGTTTTGAGTTAAAATGGTGTGCCATCTTTAGATTTACAAAACTACATGTATACGCAAAAAATTGTTGAGCCTACAGGCTAAAATATTAAAACAGCATAGTTCTACTGTATTTAAAATTAGTTAAGCATTAATTATGAAAAGTGACAAATACATTTAATTCTAATTGTTGGTTTTAATTATATGTAGATATTGTATGGATTTCATAGTATTAACAACTGACCAATCATTGTGCTGTAATATGTTCGTACGTGCCTAAGCAAGTGTAGGGGAAGAAACCGTGAGTGGTCTACTAGTTCTTCCATATTACATGTACTGGGTGAAGTGCAGACTTGCATATACTGACTAGCTCAACTTGTGCATATGTGCCAATCTGTAGGTCTGAGTGTTCCACTTATAATTATTGAGACAGCATGAGTTCTACCTTGCCCCAGCACTCTGGCTGTCAGTCTACGAGGGAACATAGGCTAAGAGTATACCAGTTAGAACAAATAACCCCCAATCTGTATATTGATATAATAAATGTGATTTTATTGGAATACCAGGAACAACTGAATGTTATAACAAAACATTGCTCCTTTTATATAAAATTTACTTCCGGTAACTTCCGGCTAAAGGGGCCTACTAGAGGTCGGTCTTTGCAATAATACAAGAAAATATATTATGTATAGGCGACTACATGTAAGATATACTCATAACATCAGGTGTACAAGAACCGACCCTAGGTTGGTCTTACATTAATTTATCATAGAAATACAATTACTCAACGCTATAACTCATGATAGGCCACACACATCTTGAGAAAAATATACAAAAATATTTATGGCGTAACATGTGCCAGATACAGTCACTCAGTCGTTCGTCTGAACAGTCAGACGTCGGTCCTTGTCTTGGTTCAAGTCGGACCTTTTCACTACGTCGGAGTATGTATGATTCACCACAATACTTTTGCATGGCTAGCACTAGCTAGTGTTTATGATGAAGGTATTTACTGCCAGATAATAAATACCCCTAATTTGGAGAATAACCAGGTCTGCCAAAACTAGTTGCTATACATTTAATCTGTGCCACAAAACACAGGTGTGACAACTTCAACATGCTGGCAATACTGCTTGTATAAATTGGGCATTGTACATTAAGAATAAAATTTGTACATATTATTGTTTTTCATCAAGCAATCATTATGCACAGAATTCGTGGTGCTATTGCTGAAAGAGACCACAGCTACAGAAGGCTGAAGGGAGGCATTGATAGTACCTACAGAGAGATGAACTCTAACATCTGGTACTATTTATCAACTTGATGACAGGTTCCGTATGTCACCCAGTAAATCTGATATATGTCTCTCTGAACTGGGAGGACAGGAACTTCAGTACGTGATCAGCAGACAACTCTGATGGGACCTTCACCATATAAAGGAAGAGAAGCTCTCAGTGTAATTCAGTTTGAATTGGCCTACCTGGTTTGGTAGAAGTGTTAGAAACAAGATGAGAGGAAAGTTACTACTGTCGTTTTTCTGTTTGGTGGCAGTTCTCAGTTGTGTAGAAGGTAAAAGAAGAGGTGGAGGAGGGAGAGGCCGTAAGCATGTCCATATACCCGCACCAGCTCCCGCACCAGCTCCATATCCTCCTCATCCTCCTAAACCACCGGGAGGTTTGCTAGGCATTGGCGCTGGAGACATCATAACTCTGCTTTTATTGAAAACCTTGCTGTCACCACCAGCCCCTGCCCCGGCTCCTGTGATTTTACCAGCACCTGCACCAGCACCAGCTCTACCTGCTCCAGTATCAGCCCCAGTACACGCACCACCATGTAAGTAAAACATGGATATTTGCAGTGTTTTGAAGTGAAATACACAGCTTGTAGGATTACAATTATTTTTAATGTAGCATGTACAATGTAGATGCATGTTCTTGCATATTATTAAATTATTATGTGAATTTATTTTTGCAATTAGTGCATTTAATATTTAGTATTATATAGCATTCTTTTGTTACATAATGTTTTATACAGTATATTGCCAATATACCGTATAATAGCTTAGTAATAATATGATATACATGTAAAACACTGTAATATGCCTGTAGGAATAATAACATAATATAATACAATATTATTTTCAATGTTTGTAGCCTTGCACCACTGACTCGACCTGCTACCAAACACCAGATAGATGGACTCCAATCCATCGGCAACAACAATGGTGATTTATTTGAAAAAGATTTTCCTGATACGGAGTTTAATGACTTCGAACTTTGTTTTTGTGAAATAAATTACTTGAGATTGTTTTACAAGTCACATTATTTTTATACTATTTTATAAATAGTACAAAATATGCAACTTGGTTTTCTGTTTGTAGTTACAATATTATTATCTGTATGCAAGGTAAAAGAGATAACTTATTTTCATAGTTTATATTATTTATTATTATGAACGAAAAATGGTATGTCATAGATTTAGGTTAATAACGGAAAATGTTCTAACGGGTTTCTACACACATGCACACGTCTAACATGACTATATGACTGTATGCAGTTGAACTAATCTCATCAGTGCTTTCAATTTATTATGTAATATTCTTAGAGGAGAGCTGATGAGAAATGAATGATAAGCTACATGAATTGTATGTTTGATGGAAAACCTCCTGCGAAGAATTATATTGTTATCACAATTTTGCATGATAATGAAATCATATTTGGAATTTTGCTGCTTGCTTAATACAACATAAAATAAAAAGATAGTTGGAGTCCAAAAGTGACCATCATAGAAGGCCCCTACACTTATACTGTTGAAGTAACTTATTTATTTCATTTTTAGTGTTAGTAAGAGCATTTATAATCTCTAAGCATTAAAAGGTTGAATCCCTCTAGAATAACTATAGAAGTTTTGGTCGAAGTATTTCTGGATTTTTGGCTAATAATAGTGCTAAAAGAATCTGATTAAAAATTAAAATTCTCTATAATAAGAACAATCTATGGGCATCATCTAGTGTTGATCTAATTCAGTGCAGTTGAGCGAGCACATTCGTAGTGTTTGAAAGGATATTTGTACAAATTAACCAATTTGAAGAAGATGTTGTTGTGGATTTTATGATATACATGCACTGTAATACTAGATGCATTTTATGAGTTTATTCATCATATTTCAATACTAATTTTAGTGTCATATGCAGAGGACTAGTATTGAATTACAATGATCACTGTATCATAATTGATAAAAAATAATGTTATATAACATGTAAATTAAATTGGATTATAGTGCTGGACCTATAACTGAATGAGATATTCTTTGTTTTATGTCAAACTTAAAGCAGGAAAAGTTGTTTATATTTAAGTAGCCCTGATCCAATGGTTCAACAGCAAACATGAACCTCAGTGGTGCAACCTAAATACAAGAGAATGAAAATGCAGCTGGCATCTGTTAAGGAAACAGATATAGACCTCTGTAAGATGGTAACATACATTTACGTGCAGTAAATACTAGCCCTGGTTCTGAGCTCCCCATTAAATGGGTAGGTGTACTGGTGGCTGACTGCAGAACACTGTTTTGGAGATTATGGAACCCAGGCCATGCACAGTTCACCTGTAGACCTGCAAGTAGTTTATCTTACCAACACACCTACTTCCTGTTTAGTGTAGTAGTAAAATGCATTCTGGGGTGCCTGACAATGACTGTAGTTATGTTTAGATAATACAAGCACTTTGTGCTTGGTCTGCGACGCAAATCTCAGTGCATTAATTGCTCGCTTTGCTTGCATGTAACGATGGCTTGAGTTCATGTACTGTGTACATGAACTCTGGTGGCACAGGCATGTTACAATGACTCCATGAGGACCTAAGACTACGACTCCGCCCCGGCAGCAATGTCTGGGAACCCGATCCCAAGGTCCTAGCACCAACCGGAATCGAGATCCTTACCGGCAGCATTACAACATTTATGAGTCGTGCGTCCAGGAGGAGCTTCACTGCCGACATAGCCCGAGTTCCAACACCCATCAGGCGGATGGGGTGGGTCGAGTACCCTCCCCGCCTTGGATTGGGTTCAAGGACCTAAGGTTAGGGACCATCCGGTAGCGATGTCGGTGGACCCGGTCCCAAGGCCCTAGCACCACCCGGAGCCAAGATCCTGGCCAGCAGCACTGCAACATTTATATGAATTGTCCGATTTTCGACCTTGAATTTGATTGGAGGATGACAGACCGCAGACCGAAGACCGGTTCGTCTTTAGGTATAGTGATTGTTCAGTTAACTCCAATGTGGTAAAATTACTGAAACAAGCACTTTGTGCTTGGTCTGCGGTGCAAGTCTCACTGCATTAGTTGCTCGCTTCACTCACATGTACTGATGGCTTGTGTTCATGTACTGTGGTCATTCATGGACAGGACCTCCAGTGGCACAGGCATGTTACAATGACTCCATGAGGAGTTGTGCTCCTTTACATTAAGAAAACAACTCTAAGTAAATAGCCCGAGTTGCAACACCATTGTGTCAGGTGGGATGAGCCGGGTACCCACCGCGCCCTGGGTAAGGGTTGAGGGCCTAAGGCTACAGACCCACCCCAACAGCAATGTCGGTGGACCTGGTCCCAAGATCCTAGCACCACCCGAAGCCGAGATGCTGACCGGCAGCATTGCAACATATATACGTTGTCCCAATTTTCGACCCCAAATCTGATTAACCGCAGACCGTAGACCGTAAACCGCAGCTCGTAGACCGTTTCGTCTTTTGTTATTTATGATGATAAAATAACCTATTTGGTCTTTATAATAAGTTTAAAGCCACAAGGCTACAACATAATTATTATATTATACTAGATGAATTGAAGACACTATAGGGGAAGAATAGCAGGTCTATAGATATGATAACGCAATGCTTAAATATTATTTTAAAATTTTCGCAGATTAAAGGACTAGTCACACAGGCATAAAAGTGCCAACGAAACGTGAAACGACAACTCCAACTTATTCTGACCGAAACGACAGGCTGGTCACACGGCTGACGACTTTCATGCCCGTGTGACTAGTCTTTAAGCTGGTGTACTTAGACCAAAATCAGCAAGTTTAATTTGGATAGCATTATGTAAATTCAAGTCCATTCAGGGTTTAGTTACGAGCAGATCTGGAGTCTTATATGTCTTTATCTCAACTCGAAGTACATGTAGCTTGCTTACTCTTCTCCATATATTGCTGAGTAATCCCTACTTGGTATCTGAAAGACAACTGAAGGATTCTCAACATCACCACTACTGCACCATTAGTCCTCCTCACCTCCTAGTCTGTCAAAAACTTTTGTTTGCTATTAATAGATACATGTGAATGATAAATGCAGTGCTATGAATGCAAATGCATACTATTTCTATATGCTGTCTATGTACACTGAGATACCTTTTAGGTACAATAGCCTTCCATAACACTGAATCAGGGGAAGTTGTCTTCTCTCTTTCAGCACTGCACTTAACTGTATCCTCTGTATTGTATTATTAGTTACTGTGCTATTAGTATCTATGACTGAACATTTGTGAGTACTACGTATATTGTGACCCATGATGGTCAACCATGATGTAGACAATGATATGATGGCAAACATTCATTTTACAGTTTTCAGAAAACATACGTTGCTGGTAACTAAGGCAGTTGCCTGCCCATGTAATATTATAACTACTGTAGTATTAATTTTCTCGAGCAGAAAATTTTAAACAGTTAGTTACAGCAACTTATAATGAACACATGTCAATATTGATGCTGTCCAGTGAGTTACGCATTCATCTCTGCTTAGAATACTTACCTATGTCAATGACTAATAGTATTGAAATAGTCATACCCCAAGTTAACAGCATGGAATATTATAATTTTTGTAATATTCACTGTATATAGTACATGTACATGTAAACTTTGAAGGTGGGCTGGCATGATAATCTAATAGCTGCATGAAGTGACAGCGATTGGCCAACCACCTACAATAGTCATTCAAGAGTAGACGACTCCAGAAGGATTTGATAGCTTACAGCATTTCAGAAAACAAACCTGCACTAACCAATCTAAGTTGCTGTACGCTGCCGTATGCAGTCTATATATCTTTCATAGCTGAGTTACAGTTCAATATTCAAATGGTCCGAGTCAAAATCATGTACTGAGTTAAAGCACAATCAGAAACTGTGCTGGTTTTCTCAACCTGCGTTTAACTTTAGAGATTGTAATTATCACCATGTTATATAATGATTGTTGATAACAGTGAGTATTGGGTGTGTAGCTGTTGCTGGGGCTACAGTGATTAGTTTAGCCACCGCTGGGCTGGATTGCGTTTGTGTGCCTAAGACAATGATGGAAAAAGCGTTCATCATTGTCTGAAGCGGTGGCTGTTGGGCTTGCTGCAGTGGCTGGACTGGCTGCTTGGCTTGCGTGGGGTTTTGTGTGTTCCAGTAGGTTGACTCCTTCAGTGCGGATTTAGTTCCCCATGAGCACACATATAATATTAATGAGTGTACATCCAATAATAGTAACATACATGTGGGCAATATTGGAGCGCTGAGTTTCACTCGAGAAATACAAAATACAAATACGTTAACAATAATCGATGTA
The DNA here is from genome assembly GCA_935421135.1 of Bugulina stolonifera. Classification (NCBI taxonomy): domain Eukaryota; kingdom Metazoa; phylum Bryozoa; class Gymnolaemata; order Cheilostomatida; family Bugulidae; genus Bugulina; species Bugulina stolonifera. Next base: position 5,038,228 of record OW285193.1, on the reverse strand, counting down.
GAGCTTTGCTCCCAACTCTATAATAGTAACCCGTCTCCTAGCTGCTGTGGCAGCAGCTATAGAGTGCACACATAATATTAGTATCAATACCATTGCTATCATTTACCAGAAGTTAGAATACTATATAAAGCTAATGGTTTTTACTATCATTGTCTCAGTTGATGATTGGATCTCAATAAAGACATTTTATACTAGTTATACAGAATTTTCTCTTTTAGTACAGGTAGTTCCAGCTGATAAGGACTGAACATACTCTGTCTCAAGTATAGCAAGCAATCATTGACTCGAGACCATATGGGTTGTCTTGGCTAACTTATTGACTACAAGTACATGTTATTTTTTCATGTAATGACGAAGGCCTAGCACCACTCATAGGCTCTTCACTTTCGCAAGTAGGACATCCCCGACGACACACACACACACACACACACACAACGTACACACACCTACACACACACACACAACGTACACACACCTACACACACACACACAACGTACACACACACACACACACACGCACCAGCAAAAGCATTACAATGGCAAGGTAACTACTACGATACTATAAATCAGTAACATAGACACAACAAGTTTATTAAATTGAAGAATTGAGTAAATATTATACTGCATTTAGTCGGTATATCTAAAAAAACTTTTTTGCAAACGGTAAAATGAAGTAAAAGAATTACTATGCTTATAAACATCAGCAGGTGCAAACAGAAGCAAAAGACTGAATCAGTGGTAATATACACACATACATGTATGAACCTCTGCTGCTTTGGTAGATAATTTTTATAACCTGGAAGTAGTAATTACAATGAGATAATAACAGGACACTATGCAGTAATATACGCATCACAACATGTACATGTATTTTTCTGAATATTTATAATAATATTGTCATTAACGACGTTCCCCCAACTACCCAATATGGATATAATGCATCACCAAATTGGAGTGAGTCTTCTTGTTTGCTATTTGGGGCAGTTTAAGGTTATGTAACTGGGGTCTGAATTTTTTTTCGAAATTTTTCCCACATATTTAACCATGTCTGAAAGGGCCTGGACAGCTTATAGTGTTAGCATTAAGTCACATGACGCAACGTTACAGGGGGTCAAAGGCCGAAAACAGTGCTATAAAGTTTGCCTGCTGTTACTGGAATAATTTATTTTTCAGTTAAATTATTGCATAATATTGTTAAATATGCATGAATGTTTACCTAAGCTGGTGTTATGAAGAGATAAAATAAAATAATGGCCTCCTAGAACTTTTTCTTATGCTGGCTTTTTGCCTGTAAAACCTTAGCCAAGTTTTGTCTTATTTGTAGAATAAATTCTTTTCCATAAGGTAAACTAGCATGTGCAGGTGTTTCTACAAGTGTTTAGGAACAGGTAGGATAGTATTAGACTGCAGGGAAAGTATATCATGTGAAGTTGTCCCCTCTTGATTTTGGCCAATTTACGTTGAGTTATTCACATTACTTTGGCGTCAACTATCTCACTTCACTTTGCAGTAGTAGCCAATTTGTTAATAGTTTTAGCTCAATTGAAGCATGAAGAAGCGGGCTTGTCTTTGATTAGTTATTTGGCTTTGTGGATGCTTCAAAAACTCTGGGAAATCCCTTTTTTGAACCACTATCAAAATTAAAATTAGCAACTTTTGGCGTCAACTACAGCGAAATAGAGCAGCATTTGCTCAGATATCTAACTAAATTCATTTTCAGCAAGCTTTCATCATGCGGGCTACATATAAACAAATCCTTAATAATTCAAATAAAGCTCTTAATAAAGTAAATTTTAAATACTTGTTCAAATTTGAGAAAATAAAATAATAATTTGCTAATTTAATTTGACATGCAGCTATTTAAAAGAAGCTCTTGTGTTTAAAAGGTTTTATAGAACTGGTGGAATGATATTCCATTGCAATGTTACTAAATATTGAACATCCACTCATCCTAATGCTGCTAACTGGCTTAAAAACCGATCAACTTTTCTATTTCTTATAGCCATTTTGTTTTTATGAATGAAGGTAGGCGGAGCTTCCGGAACCTGTCAGTTGCTTAGCAGCAGGGTTTTTCCTTAATTAAAAGGTGGGATAACTCCTAGTAAACTGCGCATATACAAGCCATTTAGACCACCACAGAGCGGCACACTGTACTTGCTTTAACTTAATCCGCTTGTCTTATTGTTGTTGGTCATATCTCTACATACTCGGAGTCTAGGTTCAAAGATATTCAAAAAAAAATAAAACTACAGAAAAATTTAATAATTTGCATTATGGATTTTTAAATTCTTGTTTACTATAAAGTGAGGAGAAACCGGGTAAATGTGCACTGTTACCATTGAGTGAGTTGTAGTTGTGAGGTACAAAAGCAGAAAGAAATTTTAATATAGTTGGATAAGGAATAAATGACAACTTATAATCAAAACAGATAAATTGCGTTCGACCATTAATTTCAGTGTCTATTATAACAACTAAATAATGGTGAGTTTGCATTCACAAAAATCATCCAATGAAAGCACGGGACTAATCTCTGCAATCTTGTGTTCAAGCTACATATATTTACACTAGGCGATTTATTCCGGCGATAAATCGCTTGAATGGATCATGGACCCATTCAGGCGATTTATAGCTGAAGATTTCTGCATAAACAATGTACAATTGTATAATAATATACTTTGTATCTTGACCACAAAACTCCAGATAATTAATCCTGGAGATTTTGTGTTTACGCTAGGAGATTTTGTTGTGGTGATTTACCGTCAAGATAAATCCCTTAACCAGGCCAGGCCATTTATCACTCAAACTGCCTGGTGTAAATTATGAAAAAATAAGCAAAATGCAAAATCCATTACCAAGTGATTCCAGCTTTCACTCACTTTCTAACGGGACCATGGATCCTTTTCATAAATCATGCGGTCTCCACCATGGACTGGAGATGAGCAATTTCTTCTATATATGGCGCATACTTGAATAGACTCAAAAAACTCAAACCCGACACAGAGGCTGTTACCCTGACACTGTAGAGCACATTCTACTTCGGTCTTTGCCGATTGGCTAGCCAGCTCTCCAATATGTTATGTTCTTGTGAGAACTTAGCTTGATTAGTATTATTTATAGGTCTGCAAAAGAAGTAATAATTACAGTTTTGGTTTTTCAAGAGAATAGAATTTATGCTGTCTACGGATTAGCACTGAAAAATTCACAAAAAGTTGTCATGTGGTCAGTTGGTCAGTGGTCAGTAGTCAGTTGGTCAGTAGTCAGTTGGTCAGTGGTCAGTTGGTCAGTAGTCAGTTGGTCAGTAGTCAGTTGGTCAGTAGTCAGTTGGTCAGTGGTCAGTTGGTCAGTAGTCAGTTGGTCAGTGATCAGTTGGTCAGCAGTCAGTTGCTGCCATCACTTTCTTGACCTGAACAAAAAGCAACTCAATTAGAGCAAAAACGATACTGGAGATATTTAGAGGGTTTGATAAAAAAGAAAAAATTAAATTGAAGAGATCAATTACATGTATTTTATTCACATAGTACGTAACTTTACCAAGAGCAGTTTATGGTAAAAGATATCCAATTTAATTCATTGATAAACACAATGTATATCAAAAGATGGAGACTTGGTTAGCATGCAATCAGTGACAGTATTGTTCTATAGTTTAGTACTGTGCCTACAGTGTATATACATGTACCTGTACCTGTCTGTATCTCGTACATTGAGAGTCTGTAAGGCCCACCACACCTCTGTGAATTGTTACCCTGACATGAATAAGAACAGTCATTCTCTTCAGCAATCCCACCATTTTTGCATAAATTACGATTCCCACACCAGCATTCTACTCCTACTTGGATGCCAGCAAACTTGTACCCTATAACATTATATAAATAGGTAGTTTGTTTAGTTTGGTTATTGTCGAGCCACTTGACCATCCTCAGAAGCACGAAACTTGTATAAGCGACAGGAGCTGGGCTCTGAGTGGAAGAGCTCTCCTTCCACAACAGGAGTGCATGCTCAGTGACCACTACATCAATCTGCCACCCCACTGTGGTCACACACCCGCCAGAACCTGGCTTCTCTTTTTTAATCAGGGCAGCGTTTAAAATTTTAGATAGATCTATGGCCAACTATCTACAAGCAATACATTGTGAGCTTTTTTTAAGTAATGTAAAGGCTCACGATGTCTTGCTTACCACTGTTAATCCCAGGTTAACTAAACAGTGACCTAAAGAGACAGCATTTGTTCTAGTTTGGGGTGAGAAAGGCATGTGACACATAAGAGCTATAATGTTAGATGCCTTTCCTAGCACCACTAGTGACTTTTATAGGAATCTAACCTCTACCTCACACCTTATTCTTTTCCAATCATACCGTTACAAAGTGTTGGAAACAACTCGAATGAACAAAATCAGAATAAAACTAGTGTTAGAGTTGGTTACATCTCTGCCGTTGATATTGTATGTACGACTATATATACACATTGTTTCTGCAGTGATAGAGGTATAACACTGTCCTTGTGTCACATCGAGAAACCAGGGAATTGGATTATATACAGTATTAATCATCTATCCATAATGGAATTTGTGTTTACAATAAGCATATAGTCATGCACTGTCATACGGGCGAGTATGACAGCTGACAAATGCTACAAATTTACACCACTTTGCTTATTAATAGGTATTGGCCCATCTCCAGTTGGCAACAGTATCGCTGACCGGATTTTAGCAACGATTTCACCATCTTACTTATAATTAGATATTGGCCCATCTCCAGTTGGCAACAGTATCGCTGACCGGATTTTAGCAACGATTTCACCATCTTACTTATAATTAGATATTGGCCCATCTCCAGTTGGCAACAGTATCGCTGACCGGATTTTAGCAACGATTTCACCATTTTACTTATTATTAGAAATTGGCCCATCTCCAGTTGGCAACAGTATCGCTGACCGGATTTTAGCAACGATTTCACCATTTTACTTATTATTAGAAATTGGCCCATCTCCAGTTGGCAACAGTATTGCTGATTGGACTTTAGTAAAAACTACACCATCTTACTTTTGCGACTGAAGTTCGATATATTTTATACTGTAGAGCACTATCACATAGTAAAGTAGGTACAAGATGAAGAAAATCATAATTGTAAAATATTATGGCTACTAACACAATGATATATATATATGAATGTTATAACCCATATCATATGCATTTATTTTCACACAGACATCTGTTAAATTAGCAATTAAACCAGTAATATTATAGGCATGAAATGGCAGCCTCAATTATAGATAAAGAGACTCCACAAGAACATAGATAACCATCCACAGACACAGACGAGTAATGACCGATAGAATGTCTGTTAGGCCCAACCCAACTATCCTCTTATCTAGTTGTTATATTTTTTAGCACATCCATCTACTCCAGTATCACATGGGGTATGAATTATAGTTTTGTGCACTTCACACCGATTCTACAATCAAATAATAAAGATACATGTAGAATAAAACAAATCATAGGGGATACTACTACTACTAATACTACTACTACTACTACTACTACTACTACTACTACTACTACTACTACTACTACTACTACTACTACTACTACTACTACTACTACTACTACTACTACTACTACTACTACTACTACTACTACTACCACTGTCCTACTACTGCCCATATACTGGCGATTCTACAATTACATAAAACATCTACACATACACTGAGTAAACTACAACTAAAATAACATGGCCAAACAAACCACAAGGAGATAGCCAGGACAGTACATAACTCATACAATGTATAGTATCTACCCTAACCTATGGCATCTATCACATCGTAATAACCACATCACAATATTACACTGTATCATATTTTACTGTTGTTGGAATGGGCACATTTCATTATGACTGAATATATATATATATATTGGGAAGGACGCCACCACGATTACTAGTGGAATACGTTATGCTACAAACTATTACACTAGCTGCTGACTTAACAAACTGTTGGATTTCCAAGAGCATATGGAAATCCAAAAATACTGACGTAACACTTGGCCTATTGCCATGACTAACTATTACACTAGCTGCTAACTTAACAAACTGTTGGATTTCCAAGAGCATATGGAAATCCAAAATACTGACGTAACACTTGGCCTATTGCCATGACCAACTATAGCACTAGCTGCTGATCTAACAAACTCATGGATTTCCAAGAGCACCTGTAAATCCCAAACATTAAGTATATAAAGGGGCACATTTTAGACAGAAGGGAGTTCATCACCGGAAGGCACAAAGGGATCATCACTAAACAATACAGAGGACACAAGATGCTGCCCGACGAAGCATATACACGCAAGTAGCTGAAGATTTTTATCCAGCTAAATATTTTATTTGATACAGCTGAAGATAAAAATACCAGCTAGAATTATATTTTTCGACTACTAAGACCAAAGATAAATTCTGGTCAGAATTATATTTGCAATTACTAGGCTGAAGTTAATACCAGCCAGAATTATATTTCCTCGACTACTAAGACCAAAGATAAATTCTGGTCAGAATTATATTTGCAATTACTAGGCTGAAGTTAATACCAGCCAGAATTATATTTCCTCGACTACTAAGACCAAAGATAAATTCTGGTCAGAATTATATTTGCAATTACTAGGCTGAAGTTAATACCAGCCAGAATTATATTTCCTCGACTACCACGACTGAAGATAAATCCCAGTCTGAATTATATATATATATCTGCAACTACGAGGCTGAAGATCATTAGATCAAACCTACCGCAACACAACAACAAGGAGTTATCCTAGTTAGACAGGACCTGCATCGACACCAGGAGCAGACTTGAACAAAGAACCCAACAGAACAGACTCATTCAACACAACTGACGCTGCCATCCCAGAGAGGATTCATTCAACACAACGACGCTGCCATCCCAGAGAGGATTCATTCAACACAACGACGCTGACGATAATTCCAGCCAGATCCATTCAAACAACGACGCAGCCTTTCCAGATAGAACAATACAACACACTGAGATTCCAGACACAACACACTGACACAGCCAGGAGCAGACAACTACAGACAATCAGACACTTGAGTATTATATATATTATTATATGATTATTATTATATTGTATTCTGCTGACATTGTTGGAGTAATTTAGATCGCGTTTTGGATTCAAACAATATTTACGTGTATATTATTCAAGTGATTTCAATAAAAACAATTGTCAGCTAATTGAGTGACAATACAACCAAAATTCTAAAGTAGTACCTGAGTTCCATAGTTTACTATATCGTGAAACTCCCTGGGGTCAGGCCTCGCTACTTGTTATTGATCTAGTTTTAGCCAGCACTATAAATCTTGGTTGATAGGGGAGCAATTTGGTCACTCGTTCCATTTCATTCTAAAAATATACATTTCATTATTTTAAAGTCACTGAGAGAGAGAATTGCATACAGTCCAGAGTGCTACCATTATACAGAACCACCGATATATATATATATATATTATACATAGAACCCAAAATAGTATTTCAGAGTGCACATAATTCTAATTGTATCTAAAACCATTGAGAGCACACAATTCCAAATTATTACATCATTACTTGACTTAGGAGTTATCGCCACTTGATTGTTGATTATATTAATTTAATTGACTGCAGATACTTGTTCCAATAGTTATCTTCTCTTGAATTTTGGAATTGCACGAAAACATTCTATAAACACAATCGGTCTATACATTATAACAATATATTAAACACATAGCCGTACACTATCTATATAAACAAGCATTGCATATATACTACTATCCCAATACACCAACCGCACTCAATTCCTCTCGTGACACTTGGTACACTTACTCATACACTAGTCTTGTTAGTAGACCGGCAGTTACAAATTAATATGGAAGCACTTTGAGTAGTGTAAATAACTTGTGAACTACATTGCATTATCTATAGTCTATACTTTTAGCATTGAAACATAAAAGTGATGGCTGGAAGCACCTAAAGTAGTCAACAATATTCCGCCCACACCACATACCAGATAGCTGTACCTACTACATATTCATTACGTTTCCATTGTTCAAACTAGCTTACAGCTCGCACTAATTATAGCTGTGGTTAGCAGCGGCGTACTAAGCCATCCCATGAACTAATAATAGCTCGCACTAGTCGTTGGCATATAGCCAGCTCGCATGACTTCGTACTGCGAGTCCGCACTGACTGAGCTCGCTAATGACTACTGAGCTGAGTCATCCCATGGCTCGAGCTGAGCTTAAACTGCACTGAGTTCGAACCATGGAAACCCAGTGATTATGGGCGGATGTACATCTAGACTGTAGCATCTAGACTGGCATAGCCCCACAGTCATTGCATCTGACTTTGTTTTTCCACCATCAAGTGTTCTGTCTTCACCATCTTTATAACATCCAATATACTTATACAACTCTCCTCTGTTCATACCTGCAGTGCACAGTAAACAATCATTACACATGAAATCCTGTTGAAGATTTTATATATATACATGTATATCTACACGGAGAATGGGGAATAATAAAGGACTGTTATGCCACATCCTTTTAATCTGTAATGCGTGCGCATACTGTAGATAAGGGTTGTTTATTCATTTTATCATGAAATCATCGACTTTACCATAGACATAGACCAGCAAGATATGAAGCCTCTCTTGATTGGTCAGCTGGTTGTGACTCCCTCTCCTCGGTGTTCTGGTCTCTGGACTGCATGTTGTACGACTGTGCTTCAGATAGCCAGGCAGACACAACAACATGGCACCTAACTACCACGTATATGGGCATTAAGAAGCCTGCAAATTGTGAATAAAAAATTAAGACATACCAAGACAAATGATGAGAAGAAGTCCCAAGTTCAAGGTCGTCAAATTACTCCAAACCATGGTTGCGTTATTCTATGATATCTATCCTAACAACAAACTGTCTGCTACCAAAGTCTCTGCTATAGCAATATAAAAATTAATTCCCTTGCAGCATGATTGTGACTATATATAGTAAATTGTGAATAAATTGTGTATTGTACATGTATATATACACCATGAATATCACATACATGCATATTTTATGAATATTAGTCAATGGGGTTAACGCAGGTCAGACCTCTGTTTTACTGTTAGATAGATCACGACCGTGGGCTCTGATATCTTGTGGGAATTAAACACTGAGAAATAATAAAAGGTCATACCAGATAATTGCGTGAAATTTTTTTTGCAGTTTTAGTTGTGTATATAGTGTATTGTCTTGGTTGCATATATAAATATTATAACATGTAAATATAAATGCTGTGTAGGTTGCAAAAGTCAATAATGCACCCAATTTCTAAAGGAATTATTTCATGTAATATGAGGTAGTAAATATTCATCTGAATATACAGTTCCACCATTGAAATTTATGTAAGTAGTATGTAGTTTACTTTCTCCATTGAAATTAATTAGGGTAGTATTGTAATGGTTTCTGTGATTTGGTGCGGTCGTCCTTGGACGACTATCGACCCAGAAATGAAGAGCCTATGAGTGGTAATAGGACTTCGCATTACATGAAAGATCGAGCGGTCTCAGTAGCCCAAATACTACCAAAGACGACCCATCTGATCTCAAGTCCGACCTTCAGACTATACAGTGAAAGAGAGTAGTTCAACCTAGTAGGCGGTTCGCAAAGCGAATGACCTAGTAAAAGGAAGAGAGAGTCCCTGTATCAAGTATAGATGTGTCTTTATTGAAAGCCAAGTGTAGACTGAGACAATGAACAGTAAAACAGTGGCCTTTATATAGTAGGAGAACTTCTGCCCGACTAGTGTCAGGAAAGACGACATGAGGTCGTCCGGAACTTGCGCAACAATATGGCAGCCGGAAGCCCGACATATATATACAACGGTACTAGAGCATTACGTTATAATCAAAACAAGTCTGGCGCAATGTCTATTAATACCATTAACCTTCGCAGAAGGACACAAAGGAGTGCTATAACACGGATATACGTCATGGAAAAATACCAGTAATGTACAATAACAATGGGTAGCTAATTATAGATATAGTAGACCAACATAATGACTCAGTAAATGCCATACATGAGTGTACAATGGTATAAGGTTAAAGGATCAGTGTCACCGTTTTTGTTTACATTTTGAGACACCCATGTGCTCGCTAGAGCGAACGTCATGATTGGTTACTTGAACTTTATTATAATTGGCTAACTAAATCGAATGCGCATGTACACGTGTGGGAAAACCCATTGGGTGATCGATGGGAATCAGTTGGCTGTGGACAGAATTAGAATAAAATATAATATTTTGCTTTTGCCAAAATGAAATTATTGTTGCAAGATGAAAATGCTATCAAGAGATGATATGATACAAGGTATATGGCAAGCACAGCAAGAATTTGCAATCATTTGATTATCATATCAAATCAATGAAAGTAAATTAATTTTGATTTTAATTTAATTCTTAATGTCAATGTGAATGTACTATGCCAGTGTAGTTGATATTAAAAAAAGTTATTTATACATGTGGATATAGCAATGATAATTATTGTTATTTACTTTTTGTTCACATTGGTACATAAGTAATTTGTTAAAATAACATACTAGTTACTTATGGTTAATTATTATGAATGTAGCCTACTTTACTACACTATTTTAAACTTTACTAAAATGGATAAAATGCAAAATAAAATATTGGGATTATAATATTAACTTGATTAACTATGATTGTTGCTATCTACATATATGTAGGCCTTTATACAGCACCTAATCAAAAACTTAATTTATTGAATTTCAAAATAATTGTATTCTTTGATTGCAGCCGTAAGTAAAATAAACTTTTGATGACACTATAGTCAACTCATTTGCTTTCTCTGTTGTAATAATAATACTATGATGACTAAAATGTGTGTAATGAATGCTTCTTTTTAGCAGTTTGTCAAGACTATGACCCAGGAATGTCAAGTCCCATCAATGGCAACCTCTTAAAGTCATACTTGAGTGACGAGTATTGTACCTTGGACACTGAGTTGACTTGTTGTACATGGGTATACATAAGGTAAGTGCATCATCAACTTTCAAGGTTCTGTCTAATCAAAAAATGTGAAGTGTTGTCGCATCAGTTCAGCAAAACTTTCGCTGTAAACACTGCTGCATGTACATATTACTTTTCTGTACTGTGGTTTTTGGAATGTAGCCTAGCAAAATTGGTATCGATTTGATTTGTATTCATCATTTTCAATCTATTACATTGTACCTGGCAGTTATATTCAGTTGCTTAGTGTGGTCTGATTTTAGGTACCATCTGTTGTTGTTAATGTACTTTTAAGTGATCCAATGGTATGATAACATGTTCACATAATGTTGTAGAATAGAAACATCTATCAAGCAACATGCTTGAACTGAAGTACTTACCAACAATTCGAGCAGCCAAATCAATCGTATGGTTTGTAAAGTATTGACCGGTACCTTCAAATATTAATATTCTGCCACAATTGGAATTTTTTTCATTTTTATATGTATTAGTTGCAGTTGGCTTGATATTTCATGTATGATCTTTCAGTAAATAGAATTTCAATGAGTACAGTACATGTTGTATTTGATGCCTGTGATGGCCAATTCCATTTTGATTTTTTTCTATATTGTGCAGTTACATTGGTGATCTTTTCTATTTACTAAGTCGATTATTACTGCTTCGTTTCAAGTGACCGTAATCCACAAGCTTTAATGTTAACAAGAACTAATATTATGCACTCATGGTTATTTGCAATTAGCCGAGTGGATTTAGTTTTGTTCCAAGATGTCATTATTTTGAATTCCAAGATTACTCATGTTTTTTGTGTTTGCAGCCATAGTAAATGGAAAATACATGCAGCTCAAAATTTATACTTTGGACTATTATATTTGATTTTACATTTATTTTGTGCTATTTTTCTTATCTTTCTTAGGCTTTAGGGAGGATTTATTTTACTAGATGAAACTGCAATTTTCCATTTGCAAAGACATGTAACTGCTGTAGTTATGAACATCAATTTACTGATTATTTACCAATACAGTCTCTAGACAAATTTTATTGCCCTCTCCGTTTTATGACACCGAGCTGTTATTGCAAGATTAATTTAGGCCTACTAGTATACTTTTGGCAAAGTGCTGGAGACTAAAACCAATAGCCATGGAATCACGTGCACAAGTATAGATCCGCCCAACTATGATTCATATACATTTAAACAAAAATGTTTGAAATGATTCTGACTATTATTTGATTTGTCGTACTTTCTGAAAATGTAACCGTCATTCTTAGTTATTAATATGAGGACATCGAATGACTATTCAACTTCAATATCTTAAAACATTTATTGTTTATTTACGATATCTGTTTATAACAAAATACAACGATGAAAACAGCCGAATCCAGAGTAAAATACATGTGTAAAGTATTGAACATGAACAGAAATCATAATGAGATACACAGTCCATGTAGCGTGCCAGCAGAAGTTTGTTTTCAATCGTAATCACTCAGCTTGAATGCTGAGGCACTATAACGCTTCACCTTTTATAGAGTTACTTGTTGAAGAAACCTCTTGGAGTACGGGTGAACTGTACATTTGGAACGCTTCTTTTGCAATCCAATATGTACTATCTGCAATTCAAATTTGTAGAGCATTTTATTAAGAAAAGTGGTTGTGACCCTCGAAGAGAACACATCAATAGTTAGTGGCAATGTAGTTTTGGTTGGGTTCAACTCTCACAGCAGAATTTCTCACCCTGTTGAATAGATGATGCTGAAGTACTAGTACTGATAATCAAGTTAATGTACATAACATATTACTGCTACAACACTTACCTATGCTTTTTCCAACATTGGAGATAAAGATGATATGGTGCAAGCTGGAGAATAGATGAATTAGAATTTCTACACCAGTGTCTGGTCGCATGGAATTGGTCTAGCTTTGTTCCCGTTCGTTCATACAGCTTTGGCATCTCACTGTGCTAAATAATAATGATAATAATATAATATTCATGGCGCCAAACACAATTCTTTAATGTGGCTGCCCGATAGCAGAGCTAGTCGAATGGGTCTCCACGGCTCCTAGAGCTGAATATTATTATAGTTCGATATGGCACAGAAGGAAGACTTTCGGAATGAAAACCTAAATCACATGGGTTGTCAGTTTTATTAGCTAAAGCATGTGTGTTTCACATTTTGCAAGAATAAACTGATGAAATTTACCTCAATGAGTTTATAAGTTTATGCATAAGTTAAATTCAAGAAGACGGTTTTAATGCTACCTTGTAACGAGCCTTGTCGCTACATAATAAATTATAAACACCTACCAGTATAAAGAACTGGATGTAGAAATTGAGGTTGGCATTCGATTTAAATATTCTTCATCAAAGGTGAGTGTGTGTCTTTACCCTGCTCACCAGATCATTCCTTCTTTCCAACAAACAGTCGAGTTCAACTATGTCTTTATCAATGTCAGGAAAGTTACTTGCTGACAGTATTGGAACTAGCCTGTAATCAACACAGTGAGTACATCATAAGATACAAATACGATAAAAACATAAAATGCTTTAGAAATAAAACTTGGCTGTTTTAAACGAAAAGAAACTTTGACCATGCAAACATACATAAAAGTACACCAGGTTAGCTCAGCTGCATTAGATAAGGGTGAGTTTGTGTCTAATGAAGTTAGCATCAGTCCCACCAATCTTTTAGATTTAGCCTGGGAAAAAAGGGGGGGGGGGGGCTTGAAAGAGTGAATAAACTAAATACAGTAATACAAATATCTTGGATAGACCAGATCAGTCAATTGATTATTTTAGAAATAAACTTTATGATGGAATTATTGTTTGCATTTTCGCAGGATATGTATATTGTAAATTCAAAATTATATTTGAATATGTACATTGTAGATGATTTAATACAACAATACAACAACTTCACATTTTTACAAAGTTCATTGTGACCGATTGTCAAAACTAAATTTAATACTAACTGAAATTTAGTTTCACCAGTATTGTAATATAAATATAAATATATGTTAAAATCATAATGATATGATAATCATTTAGATTATTATATTAAATTATATCATAATATAACCTAATTAACATTATAATATAATATGAAATATCATAATCACATGACTTCCTTTTTTTTGTATTATAAGTTATCTAACTCTTTTTATCATTTAAAAAATTAATATAAATATTATAATAATATTTAATTTCAAACCTAATCATTTGTTTTTTAAACGAAATAAATAAAAAAAAAGAGTACATATAGTAAATGCTTACTATGCTGAGTATTGTGGTAGCTGACAATCTGGCCATAAACTAAGCTCATATTCTTTAGAAAATGAAATTTATGAAATGAAAATCCAAATTTCGAACGCCATTCTTAGCATTTCTGTGCACTATGAATTCTCAACTCAATCCATAGACATAGACGAAGATAGATAGTATAGTACCTTGGTACTTGCAATAACTCTGTGATCAATTGTATTGTAAACAAAATACCACGTGCAGACCGCTAGCATGGTCATGTGACTTTGTTTTGTTTATAAAATTTGATGCTAGTATGATAATCCATAGTTTCGGATAAACAATGGCAGCTATAAAAATAAAACTTTTTTCGAGGGTGTAATATAAATTGAAGGGTGCATGGTTGCAAGTAGTATATGCTCATGGATTATTTTTGCATTTTTCAGGCTACTTTTGAAAATATTCTCAAAAAACGAAACCTCTCTCTATACAACTTATATAAAAAAATTGCCGTTTAGGGTGTCTTCATTAAAAAAATCGTCCTAGGGCAGCACATAGCGCATCGCGCGATGCATCATGGGAAGCAGAAATATGTTGAGAGCACAACTCCGCAACTTGTAACTTTCCTGCTGCCTTCATTTTAACACAAATCTACATTTGCTGAGCAAGGTAATTAGTGACAGGGATCCTTTAAGTAGTACAGAGTACAAGCAAAGCCAGACATATACGTCATGGAAAAGTACAGTAAAGTATACAATAACAATGCCTAACTAATTATAGACACTTAGACTAACAGTCGGGGTCGGCTTATGGCCTGATAATGTAATTAAGACTATTGTTTATCCAGGGAGCCATATAGGAATTAGAGTCCTGGTTTCTGCTGTTCTAGCAAGTAGTCTAGACACAGCACCATAATGTTAATGTTCCTAGGTGGTCGGGCTCGGCCATCGGGGTCGGCCTTTAGGAGTTGTCCAGACCATCACATAGCCCCCCTATTAGTGGTACAGGGGACTACTAATATACCATGGGGAGACAACTTTCTGGGGGTCGACTCTGAGTCCAATATCCTCCAGGTTTCCAATTCATTAGGTACGGGTGTACTAAGCTGGCGAGCGCCATGCTCTTCCCTGTGATCCAGCTAAGGGCTTCTTTCAGCAACAGCTCAGCAATGGTTTCTGTCTGGGTCCTTAGGTTGCTTGGGTTTAAGACTGCTTCTCCCTTGGTCCATTGTCTGTCGCAAGGCCAAAATTCAGGATGCTGGAAAGAGTCGTCAGCACCATCTGGGGAGTGAGTTAAGTCGGCCTTCCTGTCAGAGGATTTGTCAGGTTCCTTGCGTACCGGGATAGGCTTGCCTTGGCTATCTGTGGGTCGCAACCTCGAGTCGGGTGTCACGGCTTCTGCCTCTTGTTGGGGAGCCGTGATTTGTTCTGATTTCCCTGGGATTAGATTTGCAGATACAATCTGAAGTCCTGCTGTCAAATCCATTGGCTCGTCTTTGGTTTCGTCCAGCGAGAGCTCTGCTGGGTCGGTTCGTGTCTCACGAACTGGGATGACATCTTTAGTCATTGAATGGGATGACGACTCGTCATCGCAGGTGATTCCCTTTGTCTCTTCTGAGACACTGTCCTTTGCCATAGGGTCAGACCAAGTAGTGCCTTGATCCTTAGGAGGAGGATCCCTTGGAGGGTCGGCCTGGCCGACGAGGTCCTCTGATGCGGGTTGTACTAGGAGTTCTAGATCCTCAGCAATCTTTACTTCTGGCCAATTTCCTTCGGCATTGTTGGATTCCGTTGAGAAGCATTCCGCTTCTTGAACTGCAAGGAGTGTAGACTGTTCCTCTTTTGCTGGGAAGGTCTCCACTGAACTGATCGAGTCTGGTCGGGCTGTTAAAACTTGTACTTCCTTTGAGAGGTCCAGAGGTAGCTCCGATATTTGACTCACCACGGGTTGTTCCGTGTAGATCGGTAGTCCGTGGACTGGGACTGTATCGGCTGGCAGTTCTCCTCACGATACGTCGTCCGTCGGGCTGGTTTGGGTTTCTT
The DNA here is from genome assembly GCA_935421135.1 of Bugulina stolonifera. NCBI lineage: Eukaryota > Metazoa > Bryozoa > Gymnolaemata > Cheilostomatida > Bugulidae > Bugulina > Bugulina stolonifera. The sequence goes on along the minus strand of OW285193.1, from coordinate 5,021,911 downwards.
TCGGAATCTCTTGCTGCAACTGAAGGTAAGATCTGTCTACAGTCAAATCCTGTGGGGGCGAGTCCACCTTAGGAGTGGACAGGCCAGAGTCATCTTCTGGGGTCGACCCTGGGCCTTGGAAACAGTTTGTTTGTTTCGGTGGCCTCAAATTGGGCTGGCTCCTAGTCTTCCGCTTCTTCTTCTTCTTGGGCTTTGACAGGGAATTTTGTGTCGAAAGTTCAGATCTCTCTGTGGGTAGATCCGCTGTGGGTGAGTCCATCTTAATGTTGAATGGAGCAGGGCCATCCTCTGGGGTCGGTCGTGATTTCTGTAGACAGGTTGACTGTCCTGTCGGCCTAGTGGGTATGAGTTCTTCCACTAAGACGGGTCCTGATGGTTCCGTCGGCCTCTGTGGACGACCATTGCGGTGTAGTCCACCTTCTCCTTGCTGGGCTCCAGTAGGAATGGGTTCATCTACTGGGACGGGTCTTGATATGTCCGTCGGCCTCTGTGGACAACCATTGTGGTTTAGTCCACCTTCTCCTAAGTTGTTGTCTGTGTCGGCCACAGTAGGAATGGGGTCATCTACTGGGACGGGTTCCGGTGTGACCGTCGGTCCGTCATCCGCTTCTTGACATTTCTGTAGGAGGGTGTGTAGGGCTTTCCGTAGGAGGTCAGCGGGAAGCTCCTCTTGTTGTTTTGGAGGACTGGTCCTGCCATCTTCGTTTTTTAGGAAGGCCGCTCCGGTTTCCAGTGCTTCCTCCATATCATCGGGCTGTAACCATGTATAGTACCATCGTAGGCCGTGGTCGTGGACTGTGAGGCAAAACTTCTCAACAGCCCATTCTTCCAAAGATGCAGGGGGTGCTCCTTCAAAGGCTGTCGCCATCAGTCTACGGATGAGAGCTGCATAGTCTCTGAGTGACGTGTGGGCCGGCTGTTCCAGGGTGGACAGCTTCCATCGGGCTTCTCTGGCAGAAAGTCCATACTGTGCCCTCAGTCGGGAAAATATCTCTTCGACTGATCGGGGTCGGCCGCATTCTTGTGCGGGCCCGTGTAGGGCGGCTCTAAGCCGTATGAGGCGTGCTCTGTCATTCCAGTTGCAACGCTCTGCCATAGCGGTGAAGTCTTCTATGAAGAGTTCTACGTCCTCTTGTCCGTTGTAGCTGAGTGTTTTGAGGTCCTGCTCGGCTTGGTACATCACCTGCTGAAGCAGGTTCCTTATTCGGTCCATGTCGGTAGGTTGGGTTTCAGCGTCGGGTGTCTTGGTGATTTCCTCTGGGGCAAGAGGGTCATCATCTTCCTTGGGAAGTCGGGCACAGTTTTGTTGTAGGGACTCAAAGTCCATCAGGAAAGCCTCATATCGGGCTCTAGGGTCGGTGATCGTGTGGAAGTCTTGTGGTACAACATCTTCTGGGTAAAGGAATTCATTCCCTGCCTCCATTGCCTCATCTAAATCCTGAGGGTCGGCACTCTCGATATGTCTGCGTAGGTGCCTATCAGTTAGGGAGGAGCAGAAGTACTTGGTGGCGACCTGTTCTCGGTCGGCATATGCCATGCCTGCGTATTCTTGGCAGACCAGCTGCCATACCACCCCAGCGTGCTCATCTAGGGTCGCTCCAGGTGCTTGCTTGAGTCCTGCGAGTCCGTCTAGGGTTCCAGGGGAAGGTACGACTCCTGGACATTTGGACTTCTTGCTCTTCTTGTTTCGTTGCCCCTTTTTCATCTCCTTAGGTGAGGGCTTGAAGTGTGAGGAGTACTGATACTGTATTCTGTGAGAGCCCGAGGGCCGACCCCGACGTCTGGTATAGTAGGGTCTGGGTAGTAGATAAGTTGAGTTTGTAGGCCGAGTCGGCCTAGTATGACATACTGAGTACCGTCAATCTGTTCTGGATCCGAGGTCGGTCTTTGATTGAAGATCCGGCGTAGGTCGGGCTACATCCAGCGGAACCACGAGAATTATGGGTGCACTTTAGCGTTTGTCACCTTCTCGTATCCAAGGTTCCCGGGTCCGAGTCCTTAATCGCCGTTGAAGTATTGAAGAATGAGGTCGGTCGGGTTACCCGAGGCCGAGGTCACCTTCCTTCACTTCGTATCGTAAGAGTACGACCTTAGAATCCCACTGCTGCCACCAATGTAATGGTTTCTGTGATTTGGTGCGGTCGTCCTTGGACGACTATCGACCCAGAAATGAAGTGCCTATGAGTGGTAATAGGACTTCGCATTACATGAAAGATCGAGCGGTCTCAGTAGCCCAAATACTACCAAAGACGACCCATCTGATCTCAAGTCCGACCTTCAGACTATACAGTGAAAGAGAGTAGTTCAACCTAGTAGGCGGTTCGCAAAGCGAATGACCTAGTAAAAGGAAGAGAGTCCCTGTATCAAGTATAGATGTGTCTTTATTGAAAGCCAAGTGTAGACTGAGACAATGAACAGTAAAACAGTGGCCTTTATATAGTAGGAGAACTTCCGCCCGACTAGTGTCAGGAAAGACGACATGAGGTCGTCCGGAACTTGCGCAACAATATGGCAGCCGGAAGCCCGACATATATATACAACGGTACTAGAGCATTACGTTATAATCAAAACAAGTCTGGCGCAATGTCTATTAATACCATTAACCTTCGCAGAAGGACACAAAGGAGTGCTATAACACGGATATACGTCATGGAAAAATACCAGTAATGTACAATAACAATGGGTAGCTAATTATAGATATAGTAGACCAACATAATGACTCAGTAAATGCCATACATGAGTGTACAATGGTATAAGGTTAAGTAGTACAGAGTACAAGCAAAGCCAGACATATACGTCATGGAAAAGTACAGTAAAGTATACAATAACAATGTCTAACTAATTATAGACACTTAGACTAACAGTCGGGGTCGGCTTATGGCCTGATAATGTAATTAAGACTATTGTTTATCCAGGGAGCCATATAGGAATTAGAGTCCTGGTTTCTGCTGTTCTAGCAAGTAGTCTAGACACAGCACCATAATGTTAATGTTCCTAGGTGGTCGGGCTCGGCCATCGGGGTCGGCTTTTAGGAGTTGTCCAGACCATCACAGTATATAGTATAGTATGGTATATTATATTAGTGTCTATATGCATAAATGGCTGCCCAATAGTAGAGCTAGTCGAGGGGCCACCACGGCACCGAGAGTTGGATATTATTATAGTTCAACATGGCACAGAGGGAAACCTTCTTCGGGACGAAGACCTGTTAACTCATATAAATGAACTATGTATTAACTATTGCACAACTTTCTTTTGCCCAGTAACAGTTGCAGATTTTAAAGATAAACAAAGGACAAACAACTCCAAATATCAAACCGCCCAGTATGTTAGGCTATAATTTTTATGTAGTCTGTCAGTTACAATCAGCACAACACTGACAATTGCAATGTACATGTATATGTATGTGATAAATATGGACCTGCTGGTGATATCTTTATGCAATATGATGAGATAATAATATTGACTGGGGGAAACCTTATTAAGCGCATAGAGCAATAATGAACCTATCGGATAATAGGCAGCATCGATAGGTCCCAGTAAAGTTTGTCTGTGGTGAGTCTCTTTGTTCTGAGGCTGTTTTGGATTCAGTACTGGCGATTTAAATACTGTTTACATTTAAAGAATTTATTTAATAAACTATCAAGATAGATGTATCATACATGTGTGTGCTTATACACTGCAGCTGAGTTTTACATAAACATAACCTCTACATCTGTCGACAGAATAAAATGGCTGAATCAAAGGTTGAATGAGTACACACACGCACATGTATTATTACAAAACACTTTTTGTCTATTTAGATCGTAATATATAATAAATAATGCTTTTTTCAAAACTACACAACGAGGGTATAATAATTCATCAACTTGGATGGAGTTTCCTTGTGTTCAATTCGAAGGAGCAATTAGAGACAAACTAAAACTTGGCTAAATTACTTACAGTGGTTGGCTATATTATTATCAACGGTTGCTCTGATTCAAAGGTGAATATAAAAATAAAAAGCTTGTCTACAGTCAACGCCTCTGCCAAAATTTCACAAGGTTTTAGTACAATGAGCATACAGTGGTGAGGCAGATATTTCCATGTACAACTGACATTATAATTAGTACGCAAACATTCTTCTTATACACTAAATGTAACCATCATGTATGGTTTTACAAAGCTGAGAGACTATTATATATTTCTAGTTTTATACTGAATGTGTGCAATTGTATGTGCTTTTTTTATGCATGACTAGCTTTAAGAGGTCCGACCTCTTCCTTATTATATACATGTATTATTGCGCAAGTAGCGGCCGTGCTTTTGCCGGAGGTTCAGCTGGAAATGTAAGACTATAAAAGGCCATTATTTTCTGTAATCAAACCAGTTGTTGCTTGAAGCTCACTAAAGACACATGTACCATTACAAAGCATTGGAGTTGTCTTTTCTAGCAGGAGGTCTTTTATGACTGTAAGCCTGGAGTTCTAAACTAACATACATGTAGATCATACTCATGGTACATGTAGGTCTATCTTATAAGTAACAACTCAAACCTATGGGTCATAACAGCAGCATAATCAACAAAGCTACCACTGCTCAGTGTATGTAGTTAGGAAGTAGGTCTAATAGACCACTCTTGGACCCTGTCAACTTTACAGAAATATTTATCAATTATGTTATACTATGAATTGCACATGCTATTGCTCATTCAATCTACATTTTACAGTGATATATTGTAATTTACACTGCTTTGTGAATCCAGTGAATGCATACATGTACATGTAAATTGTACTTGTGCTTATTGCCTATATTACCACAGCTATTGCCTTGTAAACTCATTAGTTAATATAGTGATGGCTTGACATTGTTAGTGAGAATTGTAACTATTTAGTGTAAACTAAGCAGATTAAAAAGGCTTTAGTGGTAGCAGTGACTTATTTGTAGTGTTAAATTCAATGATCAGGCAAGCAACTTCAGGTGTGATCATCTCCAATGCAAAGGGGCATAACTCCAACAAAACAACTCTACATAGTCTCATATTCAACACTCAAGTGAGAAGAACAAGAACTGACTAAAATCAATTTTTTTTCTACGATTGCTCCTTCAGCGTCTCACTTCCACCTTCTACTCTCTCTACTACGTGTACATGTATATACTCTTTTGTCTCTTCACCAACGTGTACTAATCTACATATACATACAGCACTGATACATGTTAGAGTAGCAACATTGTCTTGCTGTTGAGAGTTATCTTATCTCTGCAATAGTAAATATGGGATATTTGCTCACAGTTTTTGGTGAAGGTTTCCTCTGGGATGTTGTAGCCTAGTCTTAAGGCAAAGTATGCTGGAGCCTCTGATAGAGAAACGCAAGAGGTTGATGTCTGACACTGCTGCATAAGCCCAGATACGTGTATAAGACAATTGAACCCATCATATACATGCACATGTAGATGTATTGTATGCCTTCTACCAGCTATAAGAATATTGTATTCGTTGTCAGCAGATGGACAAGCGATAAGCACCATATCACCTACCATAATACAGACTGGGTGTGCGTTTACTACACAATGAAGCTCAACTAATAAGAGTTGTGGAAATAATGTAGATGTGGCTCCACACACCTCTCGGTGTAACCTTCAATTATAATAATAGTAGGCTTTTTTAGTAATGGGAGTCATCCACTCCTAGCATGCTGTGACACGCGGCCCCTATCCTAATATATAATAGTTATGCATAATAAATATATTTCTGTCTATAAATAATTAATGTGTAACTCAAACTGTTTAAACGTAAATTTTAATCTTACTAAATTTCCGATTATATCAATAAACAACAGGACAGTCAGTATAATGTATTCTCAGGTATTATAAAATGACACTGATACATCCATCTGCATGTACATGTATGATACTAACTAATGTATTACATATTACAGTTGTAGTACATTATATTAATGATACACGTGAGCAAGTAATGTTGTCGTGGTTTTTGGGGGTTTGTGCTGTCGTCCTAAGACGACTCCCGTGTCCAAAATGAAGAACCTATGAGTGGTCCTAAGTTTTCTCATTACATGAAAGATGAACAAGTACTAGCAGTCTGATAACTACCAAAGACGACCCATTTGATCTCGAGTCTATGCTTGTTTACTATACTGAGAAAGGTAGTGATTCGACCTAGTAGGCAGTTGGGCTTGCAAGGTTGAAGACCTTAACAACGGAATGACCTATCTACGAAGTGAAAGTCTCTGTATATAAGTATAGATGTGTCTTTATTGAGATCCAAGCATGAACTGAGACAACAAACATAAAAACAAGGTGATTTATATCGTATAATAACTTCCCGTAAAAAGGCCGACGTAGTGTCGTCCGGAAATTGCGCAACAATATTGCGGCCGGAAGCCCGAGGGTCGACCCAAAATAGGTCGAGTTTGACAAAAGATGCTTAAAATCATCTAGATCATATGCAAAATCAATATCAGGCAATTCTGGGAGGTCAAGCATCTTTACATGGGTATAAAAAGGACATAATTGCTCAGTAAATGATATGTAATTATAAGTGTATGGTTAGAACACACATAACAATGTAGGTATGAGTAACAAGACAGCTAAGTGCAAGAACCCAAGTGTTAGATAAGTAAAGCTGTGGCAACTACTAGGCACTTAGGGTGCTATAAGGTCCATCAGGCTAGCTGTGGTCATATAGGCAAATGTCCGAACCATTACAATATTCTATTTACAACATGAACACAGACACAGTACACTAGTTTTTCAGAATATCGGAAGGTTACTTAACAGTTAAAGAAATCAGTCTGGAAATATAAAGTGTTTCTAGTTACATAACAGAACGTAATCTATCAGTAAGTACATGTACAGAGCATCACTATATCATTGTCGCCAGGAACACTATTATAATTATTTCAGTAATTTCATTGACATCTAAGACATGGAACCTTCGCTTCTGGATTTGCGTGGAGCATAAATCTTAAATCTTCCAGCAAAAAAGTTCACATGCTCACATTATTGGAAATCTTGGTCGTTGTAGGGCGAGCTTTGAGCTTTGTAACCACAGAAATTTTACCAGAAAGAGTTATATTTATCACAGCCCAGTTACCATTAATACTGAAGGTAGCTAATGACTTGAATACAGCGTGACTGGGGTAAAAAGTTTGACATTTTTCAACTTTTGACCCCACCACTCACTGGCACGCTTAGTATATTAATATAGTGTGCCAACCACACTGTGGTCAACTGTACTTGTCAGTCGCTGTTTTAAAACTAATAAATGAACAGTATTCTAGACGATTTTGAGTTTTACATAGTCTTTACAACAGATTCGGTCCAGTGTTAAGAATCTGCCATATTGGCCATGTGACACTGGTTCTGTAGCCTAAAGGTATATGCAACAACAACCAACCACTTGATGTTGAAGGGGTAATTAAACATTGATTGGGAGCCTGGGAATCTTTTTAGTCTCATACTAAAGAATCACATCTAAATGTAGATCTAAGGTTGACAAGAAGCTGCAGGTGCTCTGCTAATGCTGACTCTCTGGCTGAGAGTTGACACCAAAGTATTTGTGGTTGAGTAGAGTTTTACTCTGAATGTTAAAGCCTGGTTGATAATGTCATTGTCTCATGCTAAAACTTTCATACTTTTCAGTATAATTATTTCACAGTGAGAAGCAAAAAATAGTTTTTGGGGTTATTGTAATCAAGGAAATTGTGTCCCCAACATCTACTCAACCACAAATAGTTTAGTGTCAATTCTCATAATCTGAGGAATCAAGCTATCCACCTGCAGAATCTTGTCAAGTTTAGAAGATTTCAACTGAAAGTTTTATGCAATATTGTTATTGTGAGCGAAAAATGGCGTTTGAAACCTATCCTTGATTTCAATGTAATAAAAATAGTTGGTGTATTCCCGAATTATTCCGTAGTCAGAGAAAAACTACAATTAAGGTTTATTTTAAAGACCAAATTAGTTCAAATTAGAAGTAGCAGTAGTGGTCAGGGTTCTGGACTTCCATGCTACTGGTGGTGTTAGGAATTGCATCCAATCTTATAATGCTCCTATGCTACTTTAGTTACTTTGCTATTGGTGAAGTACCTTCCCGGTCGCAAAATGTAGAAAAAGGCAACTCTTTTTTATCATTGCTTTCTTCCCTGGAAAAATGACAGGAAATAAGAACCGGAAATATTGCTAAGGTCTATGAAAGCTATATAGAAGCAGATGTGTGGTGGAACTGTCCAGTCGTGTGTGTGTGTGTGTGTGGGTTGATTGCCACTATACATGCAGTCAACCTTAATTGAAGCTTCCTTTTTGGGGTAGCCGAGATAGCCGTGATGGTAGCGGCTTCAGACACATGCTAGGCGCAGTGCCGGAGGTATGTGGTTTGAGACCAAATTGCTCCCAGGAAAAAATCCACAACAGATGTACATGTAGATGTACATGTACTTCTTAAAATACCTTTTACTTCACTTCACATCTACAATGTACATCTAATGATTCATGCCATACAACAGTCGCACCTTATCCCTGGGCTCCCATGCATACTATCACAATATAATCTTAAATACCTCAACTTTTTAATGTTATTTTTTAATTAAATATATTGTGTGTTATTTAAATGAGCATATTTCTGAAGAATTTGTCTAAAATAGCTTCTATAGACTGAAATCTTCCCAATTAGTATTCTGCTCTGTTTAGTGTTTTCTAAAGACTTGGGCTCAGGCTATATTAAGTCTTCTTCACGTGTACAATCAGCGTTTGAAGTGTGATTATAAGGGAGTATATGGGAGTATACGGGAGTAAACGGTGTGTACCCACCTCAATTTTAGTGGTTATACGGCCAGCAGGCGTCTATGTTTATTTTAAAAGCTAGTTTTCCCCATACAGTCTCTGTGGACCTGATAGTGCAGTGCTAGAGTGCTTGACTATCATCCATAAGGTCTTTAGTTCATATCTCACCAGAGCATAATTTTTTCATTTTAGTAACTCACTAATTTTTTAGCTACTATAAGATTGAGTGGATAGCTTACACCGTGCACCCACTTCATTTGTTCTACTTCGAACACTGCGTATACAGTAATTATACAATGTAATCAGCTCATGTGTCTCTGGTATAGCTCTACGTACATCCGTATCGCACTATAGATATTTTTTAGACTGAGCTCTCTTTCTCTTCCCAGGCTGCAGACCACCGGCACTCTTGATAGGCTATTGATTATGACATAAAGATGTCCCCCCCCCCTCCCCGTCTTTCATAATTTCTGTTTTTTTCATTTTTCTCCAATAAAACTGAAAAGAGAAGACAATTCCAATAACTCCAATTATTCAATAGTCTATGAGTGTCCATGGCCCACGGTCCTTGACAGCCAGTACAGAGCTTACTGCTCATGATAGAAATACATGCCATTAATTGTACAATATCACTGTCATAGGGCCGCGCAGCTGTGTGGCCTAAGAGAGCATGTGACCTAGCCAAAGAGCATGACTTGTGTAGCCTGATTTAGAGGTGTACGTGATCTAGCCTAGGAGCATATATAAATTTAATTTATTTCTTGTTTGAAGTTTTTGTAAAAAAGTTTTTGTAATGTGCTTAGGTCTGACTATCAAGTATGTCAGTACCCATTAACATAAAATTATAACTCATCTTAATCAGTTAAATTATGGGATTACCAAAGAGATTAACTATATATATCTAATTAGTAATTCTAATTTACTTCCATATTTGTACGTATTCTCTTAGAGATGACAGTAGACATCAATAACTGTGGCTGATCAACAAGTCATTTCTACTTGGCACTCGCACAAAATAACAGTATCTCACTAATAAATTATCTATTTAATGTTTTAATTTAAATTGAAATCCAGAAGATTGGTAAAGTCAATTTTGCATTTGCTGATGGTCAGATAGTAAGTCAAATGGATATACAATAATGATGGAGATGTAGATACTCAGCTCATAAACCAAAGACCTACCTCTATGTTGTTCTACCTGTACATTGTACTACATGTACCTACCTGTACCTGCACATAGCTAAATGTGATATTTTTTACATTGTCTGGCACCAACCAGACAACACAAAATTACGTACATTCTGTGTGAAGCACACAATAATTTTAATGGCCCATTCTGAGCTCTAGGCAACCAAGGTTGAAATGAGTTATAAAATACTTGGACACAATTCTCTCATTGAGCTATAGTCAAACATACATGCAAACACCTATATGTCATATGAATCAATGGAGCACAGTTCAGTTAGTGGGTGGTATTTATCAGCCCCCCCAGTTCTGGAAATAAAAGAGGCTTCTATCAAGTGATTAGCAATCTGCCAACTACATATTGTAATATTGGCACGTTGGCCCAGCACTGGTTTTCTTCTCACCAATTTTGTGTCAGGATGTTATTTCTGAACATTTTGTGAGTGCTTGGCCACCATCGGCGAACACCGGTCAGAGCAACACTTGTTTGATCTAAAATTTGATAAAAAAGCTGAACAGCAGCAAAGAAGCTTATGGTCAATCACTCCTTCCGTCAATTTCAAAACCAAAGATTTTTCTTGATCAATTTGACTCGATTATTATGTTCATACCTTTAAAGCTGCCTTCATCTAGAGATCAGCATAAAATAAAGACTTAGTTCCCTCCCGGAATAGACATACTACGAAGCTACATTCATTCTATTACACAATGTATTTCATACCCATTGCATATATTACTAATCCATCCCAGAATTTGCTATCCTGGTTCCACCCATACCTAAAATAGAATTAATCCGAAACTAAATTCATCAGAGGCACTTGACAGTTACTCACATCTTTGTATGAATATTGTAATGGTTTCTGTGATTTGGTGCGGTCGTCCTTGGACGACTATCGACCCAGAAATGAAGTACCTATGAGTGGTAATAGGACTTCGCATTACATGAAAGATCGAGCAATCTCAGTAGCCCAATAACTACCAGAGACGACCCATCTGGTCCCAAGTCTGACCTTCAGACTATACGTTGAAAGAGAGTGATCCGACCTAGTAGGCGGTTCGCTAAGCGAATGACCTGACAAAAGGAAGTGAAAGTCTCTGTATCAAGTATAGATGTGTCTTTATTGAAAGCCAAGTGAAGACTGAGACAATGAACAGTAAAACAATGCCTTTTATATAGTATAAGGACTTCCGGCCGGCGTAGTGTCGGGAAAAGACGACGTAAAGTCGTCTGGAAGTTGCGCAACAACATGGCCGCCGGAAGCTCGAAGGCCGACCCAAAATAGGTCGGGTTCTACAAAAGTTGCTTATAATGGTCCAATTCATGTACAAAATGAATATCAATGGATTCTGAGAGGTCGGGCCTCTGTACATGGGTATAAAAGGCATCAAAAGACTTAGTAATAATCATACAAGTATATACGATAACATATAGTAATTTACAAGCAGATATATACATGTATATGCACACAATAATGAGTGTCAGGTGTAGGAGACGACTGTACGTACCATTACAATATCCATCGCACACAAGTCATAAATTCTATCTCATTGGAAAAGTAAAAAGTACATTTTCATTGGTTAATTTCTAACTACCTCTTTCTAAATGAACATACCCGTCAATCTATATTGGGCGTTATATACTTGGTGCAATCCATCAAAACATTGAAGAAATAATCTGGTTACAGATTAACACCCTGACAGGGACGTCACATGCCTCATAAGGAAACAGTTTACAGCACAATTTTTTAATACCAATAATTCTGATAGATGGATTTAAGCTCAATTAATCTCTTCTTAAATGAAAAAATATGATGCTTATAGACTCATCTCAGGACAGACAAGATCTCACAAGTATATCGGATTCTAATATCTAGTAGGCCTATCTCCTGAAAATGCCATCCGAAACAAGCTTAACATTGCGGAATGTCTTGTGTCAGTACACACATGTAGGTGCGACGCTGTAGCAAGCTTTACCAAGCTGTGTATGGCTACTGGTTGTTGGTCCTCAGGTTGAAAATTATGAATAAAAGTGAGAACCAATTCTATGGCTGCTCAGTTAAAACTTTAAAGTCAGGTTGAGAATAAGAATATATTCATAGTAGGCCTACTTGTATATTACATTTATTGACAGTAATTCAACCATACGGAGATTGTACGTACGTAATACTACCTCAATGAAAACAGCTCTCCCTATATAATAGCAAATATCGCAGTGTACTGTGTTTTATTATAAGTAAAAGAATATAACTTATCTATCGATAGCATTATTTGACTTTTTATTCATTCCAGAATAATTATATTTCATTCTACATGTATTATTATCAGTAACAGTTTGAGAACTCATGAAAAGAATTATTCCAGAACTTAGTGCTCAACTCGAATAGAATAAGTGGCAAAAAAAGAAAAAAATTTCATCTAATCTAAGGCTGACAAATCCACGATTCCGGATCCGATTTCGAATCCTTAGGCACGGTTCCGAATCTCGGTTCCAAAATGCTCAGGTTCGAATCCAACATTGTAAAGTTTTTGTTATTTTTTGCAGCAATTATTTATAAAATTATTTAATTATTAATAAAAAATGTTGAACAAAATGTCCTCATCTACAAACTAACAGTGAATAGCAGATGAAATATGCTTATACAGTTTGATTACATGGTTTATTTGGTGACAAAAGATATTGAATTTGTTAAAACGAGTAATTCCACACGGAATCGTTTAGGAATCGGAATCGAGAATCTGCATGGTGTCAGGAATCGGAATCGTCAGATTCGAAAATTTTTGGATATGTTCCAGCCCTAATCCAGTCCCAATCTAGACAATCTGCAATTACTGTATTTAGTTTCCATGTTTTCCTTTGTGTATAATATTTCGGCACACTTTCTTAAAAAATTTTACTGGCAAGAAGTAGACATTTTCATACTCTAAGTTATCTAAAGCCTAGAGCCCACTATAGCGTTTTAGCCTACGCGCAGTGATACGCGTATGCTGAAGCGTACTAATTTTAGTTACGCTAGGCAAAAGCGCACCATCCCATATCTACTGGATCAAACGCGCAAAGTGTGATGATGCGCTCTGTTCCCATTGGTCAATTCTAGATTGCCCTTGACATTTGCTTACCAGCCATCTTTTTTTATTTCTGTACATGTTTGCTGGTGAAGAACTACAACGAAAGATAATGGCCAGTCAGAAGAGAAAAATTAATGTGGATGAGGAGCTTTTGATTAATTTAGTGAGAGAAAATGACTGTCTTTATAACATTAACTCTAAAAGTTATAAAGATGAAACAGTTAAGCTAAATTGCTGGGCTGAAATAGCCGAAAGTTTAGATTTGGAAAAGAACTCCGAAACTTGTAAGTACTAGTCAGTGAGTTTTTTTTAGGTTAGTAGTGACATAATTAACTCTGCAAGTATTTAGTACCAAACTGGGTTGATGTGTGTCAGTTACAGGACGTTTCGAACTTGGACAGTTCAACACCAAACAGTATGAAATGCCAAATCTCAACTACACCACCAGATTTCAACTAGTTTTTATATTTAATATCATTGTTATTCAATTAATTAACTACAATTAATTATCTATGAGTTGTGTTCTTCTAAATGTAATCTATACAATTTGAAACTGTTCGGTTGAGAACTGTCTGGTTGTGAAACTTCATGTCTAGAACTGTCTCTTTACCAGTTGCAGGATGAATGTTGATAAAACACACATGATTGCGAATGAGTGAGCTGGCAGACCAGGCTCCTTGTAAATCAATGTAAGTCATTTTCTTTTAATTTTTATTCATTCTTCTTCAGATGGACTCCTTAAACTAAAATGGAAGTACATACGGGACTGCTATGTCAGGAAAAGGGCACAGCACAACAAGGAGACCGCGTCGGGGGCTGCTGCTAAGAAGCCTCCTTCGTGGCGACACTGGGAGGGAATGCAGTGGCTCAACCCTTACTTGACCAGAAATGTGTAAGTAAACAGACCCAACCAGTATATTGTGCCCACACGTAATAGGGAGAAGACCTTTCTGCATTTATCTAGCACTGTCAGCTACACACAGTACTTGTTGTAAATTGCTGTAATTGTTGTAAGTGGTAACAATCTGGCAGCTGTTCATTTGAAAATTAATTTAAAGTCTGTTTCTTTTTCATAGAACTACAAGTAATCTAACATCGGTGCAGCAGTCTGTATCATCACTAGACGCAGAGCAGATGTTGGAAACGGATACAAGTAGCAACGCCGACAGCAATTGGTCAGATGTAACTCCAACAGCCAACCTGTCCACACCAACTCCCACTCCAGCACTCACACCAACTCCCACTCCAGCACGCACACCAAATCCCACTCCAGCCCGCACACCAAAAAGAAAACGGGTGAGTGGAGCAACAGCAGAGCTGTCCAGTCTGGAGGCTTTGCTGTTTAAAGAGCTATCAGAGCCAAGAGCAGAGCAGACAGAGGATGAGTTTGTTCGCTTTGGTAGGGAAGTTGCAGATGACATAAGGAAATTGCACTCCGAACACCAGCAAGCACTGGCTATGCGGGAGATTAGGGATGTGATATTTAAACACCGATTCCCAACTGCCAGATTCCCATCTGCCAACCCGCCTACCACCACCCACTACACACCGCCTACCACCACCCACTACACACCGTATGAAGATGCACCTACTTACACACAGCTATGATGATGTACATGTATATTGATTGTATAATAATTTCATTCACATAAATAAAATAATTAGCTATTACACCATATTTTACTAAACTATATTATGATATATACCATACATGTACATATTCATGTACTGTGTATCCTAAAATATATCTTTGACCAAAATACAAAAGTGGCAGTATTTTCTAGAATGCTGTGAGATGAAAACAAGTCTGCATGCATCATGCAGTGTCGTTTGAAACCAGTTAATTAGTCTCGGGTGTGTTATTTCATCCAGTTCTGTTAACCCAGGCTTCTTGCCACTCAACAGCTCCCGGTCCATTAAGATAACCCACAAGTGCATCTCTGACTTCCAGAGCTGTTCTGGTGGATCGTCTCGGAACAGCTCTCAGGTTACTACCATGGTCGCGTTCTCCATCTCTCCAAGCACCATCGACCACTTCTCCATTTGGGTACACGACATCAGCATAGCCTGGTGGTGTGTATGTAGCTGGTGATTTTTTCCTCATCATATTATGTAGAACACAGCACGCAAGTATCACCTTGTTAGCATGTTGTGGCGTCATATGTAGTGTCCTGTGACAAGAAAGAAAGACTAACGCAAATCTAAACGCAAGACAGACCACATGCACTGTACTATCACGGCCAAATATCTACATGGTTATAGTAGCACAGCACCGAGTAGGGGTTAGATGCCTGTATGTTGAAATGAGAATTCACTAAAAGATGTGTGCATTGTGGTACGCATTAGGACTCACCTCTTGAGAACTCTCCATCGGGAAACCGTGATCCCAAATGCATTTTCTATGGTTCGCCTTGCCCGACTCAGTCTATAGTTGTAGATACGGTGTTTTATTTCTTTTACATTAGAACCTGGTATCGGTCTCATCAGCCATGTCTTCAGAGGAAACGCTTCATCCGCCACGAAAAAGTATGGTGATACAACATCAGAATCTGAAGCAAGAAAGTTCAGTAACAATAGATTATTACATAATTTGAGGACTCGCATAGATTCAATGGGATTCCATAACCCAGAATAACACTGTCACGAAAGTATTTGCGGGTGATAGTAGAAGAACAGCAAAACAAGTCACAACAACTTGCATTGCACTGATGCAACAATCCTAGTAATGTTCAACATTTCAAAACTACTGTACATGTTTTAAAAACAGAGTGATAAATATACCTATTTATATTTTGAAATAATTTAATTTTTATATATAATTTTTCTACAGGTCCAGTAAAAGACTCTACCTTTTAGTGGTTCTTCAGGAGGTAGCTGTAGCTGATTGTTCACTATACTTTGGTTTAGTGAACAATGTTCCCATGTGCCGCCATCTGACCATCTGCCCGAGGTACCAACGTCTACATACAGGAAGTTGTAATTTGCATCGCACATCGCTAGGAGTACTATGCTAAAGAATTTCTTGTAGTTGAAGTATTCTGAGCCTGTATTGTTGGGGCACTGTATAGCACAGTGCTTTCCATCAATTGCTCCCAGGCAGTGTGGCAGATCCCATAGCGAATGGAAGTCAGTAGCTACTTTCTTCCACTGCTCATTAGTGGAGGGGGTTATCATATATCTGGTCTTGCAGCAGTCCCAAATTGAGTCACAAGTTTCAAAAATAATTCTTCTGGCTGTCGATCTGCCAATTCTAAAGAATAGAGCGATGGTGGGGAATGAATCACCAGTAGCTAAGTAATAAATAGTGATGCCTAACCTTTGATCAGGTGAGATGGCTTTCCTGAAAAAAGTGTCCTGTCTGGTAATACTGTCTCTCAGAATGTCTAGGAGCTCATTAAAAGTATCTATGTCCATTCTGAAAGCTTCCCGATGCTTATCAGGGTAGTGTTCACGTAGTGCTGCCATACATGTGTGCCAAGCACCCTGAGTGGGCCGAGTGAGATGGAGTGGATGTACCCAGTATTTCCTTTTTGTTTCTGTCTGTCTCTTCTTTCTCAGATACAAATATGTCAAACCAAGTAAACGTATTCTTCTCCTTCTTGCAACCCTATCAGACATATTTAGGTGGTGGTGTGACAGCAGTACTGATGATAATAAACAAGAAAATGATCACAAACGAAAAATTCAGCTGAGGCTTGTTGATTTGTGCAACTTTCCGTTTCCTTTATAGAGGGCGCTTGAGCGCCGGCTTCCCATTGGCTAAAAGAATTGTTCGTGGAGTTTTCTTCTCGGGAAGATAACTCCACGTGGAGTTTTTTCTCGGGAAGATAACTCCACAGTCTGAATATATACGCTTGTGTGGGTGCTGAAAACAGTTAGCGTAAGCGTTTACTCGCGTATATTACGCGCTCACAAACGCTATAGTGGGCTCTAGGCTTAATGCAGTATTATATTATTTGTAAATATATGCAATCATTATAACATTGATCAGATTGGTATGGCATATTAGTGGTACGTGATACTACATATATATATATTATCTAAATGGAAGTAGTTTTCCATTTGTTATTATAATAAAAAATATTACAGTGCACTTTGTTTATAAGAAAAAGAATAGAACCCCATTGCTACTTGACCAAATGTACTGTTAGCATTATTTAAATTTATTTCATTTATTTATCAATTTTCTTAAATTTTATTCTTCCAAACTATATTTTTTCTCATTGTATTGTTGTCAATAACAGGGATAAAACTCATATGAAACAATTATTCCATTACTTCACTGTAAAACTTGGTGTTGAAGTTGGTCAAAATATTGATGGAAAAATTAATAGAATTCCATCCAATTCAAATAACGATCTGCAATTATTTTGTATGTCAAGCAACATGATTTCCCTTGTGAGGATAGTTTGCACCTTCACAAATCATCTTTAATAGCAAGAAGTAGACGTTTTCATGTTTTAAGTTCATCTTATACAACTCAGGTTAGAAAACGACTCCACTCATTGGCTGGTGCCATCGGGTCGTTGCTGATTTACATGACTGTATAATTCTAAATATAAGAGATGGCAGCAGTGCCAACTTGTCAGCATTTCATTGTTTCTTAGTGTAATCTGTAAATCATTACACTGTCACTGCAGCTTTTTCATGAGCTTACGACTCCCTAACTTCCTTGACATTAGGCTGAAGGTATACCAGGTTAATTTCTTGCCAACCCAAAAATAATAATTGAACCGGCAAGATATTTGAGATTCCATATATCTATGGTAAAGAGGGGATTACCAGATTCTCATCAATCGTGGTTGCTTCGGCATCACAACTTAGCGTGATGAATGTGATATTACAGACATGCCATTCCTGGATTTACAACTACTTATCTATTGCAATATAATATGATGTACAACATGTAGCACACGTAGTTGAAGGAATCCTTTTACATTTTCAGCCTCACTATCATCTACAATGTAGATCGTTTCTATAGCCCTATAAGTTCTGTGAAGTAAATCTACTTGTATATACGAGCGTGGCAGATACCAGAGGCATGTACATGTCCTGTAAACAGTGGTGACTTGCATTGCAGTTATCTAGATTTATACCACTAGCTGATGGTATCTAAGCTTGACAACAATGCAAACAGTAAAGTACTTGCTGTCTCTATAACTCCTCTGACAGTTTGGTTATCAACATTATGAAGTTTTCTTAAAGAAAAATAGGAAACGGTTCAGAAAGACAAACTGCCTACTAAACCAAATTTATAATCTACTTAATAGGGATTTACCTCCACTAATCCATGAATATAATTAATATACACATTACAGAGATAATTGTTAAGCTGACCACAGAAAGAGGATCTCAGAGAATAAGAGAGATAGTCAAGTGTGTGGTAAAGGTGCAGAAAGGTACGTTCTATCATCTCTCAGCCTATAAGGATGATCTATGTTTATCTATATAGCCGTCTAATCAAATGTCATTGGATAATACTGATCTATAGCTCTCTACATTGAATTGAGAAGTCAGAAAGGATCATGACTGGCACGCGATAACATTCAGAAATATATCTAATTACATTCTTATAATTACATTTATTTCTGATCTAGCTGCCTAACTCGGTGCAAGTGCCAAAACTTTCTCTTCTCAAAGACCACAGAAAAGGAAAGATGAGAGGGAAGTGCTGGTTAGC
The DNA here is from genome assembly GCA_935421135.1 of Bugulina stolonifera. NCBI lineage: Eukaryota > Metazoa > Bryozoa > Gymnolaemata > Cheilostomatida > Bugulidae > Bugulina > Bugulina stolonifera. The sequence continues at coordinate 5,003,199 of OW285193.1, read as the reverse complement.
ACTCCTATGTCTAGCAGTGTTTGCTGTATCTGCCGTATGGAGCTATGGTAGCTATGGCGGTGGCAGCTATGGCGGTGGCAGCTACGGTGGAAATGGCGGTGGTAATTATGTGGCACGACCATATGGTTCAGGACATGGTGGCTACAACAGATATGGAGGTGGCGGATATGGAGGACATAGAGGACGCGGGGGACGTCACGGCAGAGGTGGAGGTAGACGTAGAGGCAAAGGAAGAGGCGGTAGAGGAGGCAGGAAAGGACGTAAAGGACATGGTAAGGGAGGTAAGAAGCATGGTAAAGGTCACGGTCACTCCCACGATATTGAAGTACATGTGGTTACAGCCAAGCCTGCTCCACATAAAAATGATGGACACGGAGGTGGACATGGAGGTGGACATGGCGGTGGATACGGAGGTGGATACGGAGGTGGTTTCGGAGGGGGTGGATTTGGACTGTTCAACGGAGGTGGTTTGTTTGGACACAACAGCATTTTACAATCTTATCTTTTGCCACTGCTTATTGGGGGTGGAGGAGGTGGTGTACACGCTGTAGAGTAAGTAGTATTCTATGCTTAATTGTCTGTAGTTTAGTGTCTGTCCACACTGTGATAATTATTTAATGGACTCTGTCTAGTAAGGTATATATGTGTGATGTGCTGTATGCAATGTTTACTGTGCTGCCAGTAAGTACACATGTACCCTTATATTGTTCTATAGATTGTAATGTCTTCCTATTAAACATTTGATGCGTGAACTGGTATCAATTTGTGCACTCTGTGCCGCGCCCAACACGAGCCACGCCCAACATGCACCACACCCGAAAAATGCCTCACCTCACTTTCGCTCATCCTATTTTATTATAATAATATTCAACTTGACATTGTCAAAATTCAACGCTTTTATTCGTACCTGACAGATACTCCTTGTGTCTCTGCTTAAGCCAGAGTCTTTTACTGGCTTGTTAGAATTGTTGTCAATGTGGAGCTATCAACTCCTTTGTTATGCTCCTTAATGTACGCCAGCTATAGTATTCATATCATGATGGGATACAAGACACTCATTTGTGATGATCAAATGTAGATTCCATAACATATCATTAGATTTCCTGGGTTAGCCTCCACAGTGTCCTTGTTGCTATGGCAACAATTGAGTCAGATATACAATCATGTACAATGATCTCCTAAAACCATCTTTTGGGATTTATGCTTTAGCTATATTTTATCCTCAAATTTTCATGTTTGGAAAATATTACAAGCAAAGCGAAGGAATGACAACTCCAAACTCTAATGTATTAACAAACGAAGTCGAAAGTTTTAAAAGAGGAGTTGGGTAATTAGATGAACTTCTTTAGCAAACATTGTCAATAATATAATATTATATCGAGTACATGTATATTACAACCAATATGTCTTGATGGCGGTGTTGGTTGACAGCAGCAGCAATGACACAATGGTATGACATCATCATCGAATAGGAAGTGATGCGTTACATAGGAGACATTGAACCTTACTGTGAACATCTGTGGCGTGGTACCTTATGAAAACTGTTATACATAGTAATAAGTATATGCATCGCATAACAAGAAACTAAAAAGTAAATATAGAAATGATAAACCAGCTTAGCTTCCAGGGGTATAGGGATAGGGGTATAGGGGTATAGGGGTATAGGGGTATAGGGGTAGGGGTATAGGGGTAGGGGTATAGGGGTAGGGGTATAGGGGTAGGGGTATAGGGGTAGGGGTATAGGGGTAGGGGTATAGGGGTAGGGGTAGGGGTAGAGGCATAGGGTTATAGGGGTAGTAATTTTGAATATTATTTTCAGACTTTTCAATCAAATATTAATGTTATATTTTAACATTTCTTCATCAAGGCCTCTACTTACTTGAGTAACTATTTCGTTTACACTTATACCTAACCTATCTACCTGTATACCTACCATAATATCTACCTGTATACTTACCATATCTACCTGTATACCTACTATATCTACCTGTATACTGACCTCATCTACAAATGTACGTGCCAAGTACCACACTAATACATGTCATATACACATATACCTGCCCATCTACATGTACATAATATAGTAGTATAATATGTCTACCCAAACTACATGTACACTTAATTATGCATCACACTTACACATATACATGTACATCTACGTGTACATCTACATGTACACGTATGCATACCACACTGGCACATACACGTATGTTTACCCGCTTTACATCAAAATGCACATCTGCCTAAGTACTTATACCTGTATACCCATTCTAAACATGTGTACATGCTATAATGCTACCTTTCTTACATGTACACATAAATGGTTGCAGGGAGGTTGTAGAGGAGGTACCTGTTGTGGGAGTCAAAGACGAAGTAGTGGTGGCCGATGTTACAGAGAGCACCAGTATAGCCAGCAGCTCTTCCACTGATGCTGTTACGGTCTCTGTTGTTGATGATGTCATCACTGATCCCGTTGCTGCTGTTACTGATTCCACTGCATCAACTGAATCTACAGCAAGTACAGCTGCCACAGGGGGAGGAGGGGGAGGAGGCGATGATACCACTTCTTCCAGCTCTACTAGCTCTACTACAGCCACACCATAACAGCTTAGACAAAGAATTAACAACTTGAGTACAACGACTTAACTAGTTGAATACAAAAACTTAACAACTTGAGTATATTGCCTTAGAATTTGAGTACTTGAACATAAGAACTATATTATATCAAGTAACATTACAACAAGCATGCGTTTGACATTCTTGAGTATAACACAGCACATCTTTTTATGTGCAAGAATTCAAGTAAAACAAGTTAACTGTTTAAGCTAGAAACCTAATTTTCTACCAATTTCCATAGCTCAAGGACATGTTAAGTGTGAACTTTATGACCAAATATAAGAACTTGTTTTGCTAGTACGGTAATACAGACCATATTCAAGTTTGGTATTCTGTTACAAAGTCTCCATAGCTGTATCATTTTACTTACAGTCAACATTGAATAATATGTATTAATATTATTTGTTACAAATTCAAACATTTGATTTGTCAATTGTTCTTATAATATAGATATTCTTTATTCTAAGATTCACCAGATAGGAGTATATAGGGCCTACATGGTAACTAAAGTGATATTAATACATCGTCATTTTGTGGGCATAATATCTACTGAAATTTATAATAATGTTGTTTATTGTTTTCTTTGTGAAATAAAAAATGTCTAAGTTCTGGGTGTGTTTCTAAGCAGGGATTATTTCAAGTGATCAGCAACACCTCTTATGATTGCGTATATGGTTAGACCTTCCTCTGGTTGGATTACTATAATAATCGTGCAGATTATTTCAAACCTCTAAACAATATTTTATTCTTAACATTTTAATAGTGTTTTTGCAATGTGGTTAGGAAATAGAGTGTAATATCATCAAATGAGACACAATTAAAGAACTGTTGCAATGAAAGCTTGTAGCCACCCATTCAATCCACATCCTTAGTTTGGAAAATGTATAACCACAGATATTTATTGTATCATCTCTTTAGTCTCAGAGTTATCTTCTCTCCATTGTAATATAAATGATGCTGTCTAGCTCTCCCACTCCTTTAATATATCTATATCCATTTGGATTTTTTAAGCATCAAGCGCTCCTTGACATATTGGTGTCCGTATGAACTATGTAATGCACCGCTTCTTTCTAAACAGTCAAACCTAGCATTTAAAGGTGTTGATTCCTGCGTATGTTCAATGCAGCCTACCTTATTCAGATTTGTTGTATTTGTGCTCCTACAGGCAGAGTTGCGTTCTCTTGTTCAGATTTCTTATTGTTGGCAGCAAGTGCTTGTACATGTAGTTGCCCTTTCGGTAGGTCCAACATTTTATCTGGTCAAACTGTACAAGGCAGCTATATTTTTTCCTAAATTACTGTATAGCCATAAGGCAAAAACATGCAGTTCACTGCAACAGTAGTTACTTACAAATGAATCCCTTCACAATGTAAACTCCAGGCACCAACATTGTACATATGGCTGAGTGCGTCTCAATGGTACGTTGAAACACATGTCATAACCGTTTTAAGCAAAACAGTATCACTGTTGATTGAAAATCCAGCAATATCTTTTAAATAGTGTAATGTACACTTATTTGTTGGAAATGAGGCTTGTTGTACTGTGGTGAAACAGCCTGCCAAGACATAGACTGTGTTCTTGTCCTTATATGCATTGACATTTTTTACATGATTATTCATACATACATGTATTGACACTTACCCATATTTACCAATTCATGCATTATTGTATTACCTTGTACATTTATTATACATGCATGATTACACTCTATTATAATCAACTACTTATCGTGTGCTCTATTATTGTTATCCACCAATCAACTTATTACAATTGCACTTGGTTTTTCCCACATATTATAAGCAATTATCTTCTCTTATCTGATTGTACAAGACTGAGTCTTTTAGCATATGCTTTTCATGGCCGATATCTTGGAATAGGCCCATATTTATATACTGTCCATTTCGGACCATTGTAAGCACCTTTTGTGCCAAGGCCGACCCTTTTTGTGGCTGACGTCGGGCAGAACCATCCATGTTGTTGCATCAGTTTCGGACCCAATACCTTATCGGCCATGCCCGATACCTTATCGGCCCTTTCACCGGAAGCATATTTAGTATATGAGCTAGCACATTTTCTGTATAAATCAGTTGTTGATTGCGCTCTAATAAAGCAACATGTCCTAACTCAAACTTAGAGGCTTACTCTTGTAGGCGGGTAACTCCACCGGCGGATCCATAGATCCATACGGCTCGAGTTCATCCCCATCCTCATTTAAGCATATCCCTACACCACTTCTACGGCTTAGGTCGATCCCGGATTCTATATGAATCTAGCGTCGGGCCTAAGTTCCCAGAATATCAGATCTTTCACTACACTCCTCTGGAGTATAAAGTCTACAGACCTACGTCGACCCTGGACTCTTTAATGAGTCTCAACATCGGCGTACTTCCAGATATATAATAACAAGAGCACCTAATAACTGTTCACACTTTTATGTAATGTGTGGAAGGTCACTTGGTCGTCCTCTACCAACTTCCAAGCCCTTTCCATGCTCGTGCCATTGGCACCCGCATGCAAATAAACACTAAAACATTACAGTACGATGGTCAATGCTTGGAGGAGCTCGCTATGTATGTCAGCTCATAGTCTACAGACTCATACTCTAATTATTACCAATTCACCCATGAGCTCTGCTAGTTCACTGTGATCACATTTTGCTGCCTTTAGATTGGGCTCAATATTATCAGCAGTGATTCATAGGAGTCGTGCCCTCTCCATTAACTACATCTGTATTTGAGAAGGATGTTTGTTTGAATGTGTCTATCGTACACATTCTTACTAATTAATATCAACAATTATGCTGTGCTGATTGACCAATCACAAACCTGAGTTCTACTGGACAACTAATAGTGGACCTACACATGTACAGTAGCTAGCAGTTACCTAGTCTATGAGCATATAATGCGGCTTGACAGTTATCCTATCTTGCAATGTCTTGCTATTATTAATAGTACTACATGTACATGTTGCGGTGCTTGTCCCTTTTACACACACAGAGAGGTTTAAGGAGAAATGGATGCGCCAAAGTCAGTATGGTTCGCTTGCTGTTCTCTTTTGATTGTTCAGTTTAAATACTAAATTGAAATTCTATAATATGCGTACAGTACCTGTATTTACAGGTTTGTTCAACCTGTATGTCATTAAATTTTGAACTTCAAAGCTAGAGTATTTGCAAACAATAATATTGTCTTTGTGAAGTAATTGTCTTCACAATTATCAAACCGGGTCTGATGACTTTCATATAACCCTTCACACACACATGTAGATGAGTGCATGAATTAACAGTTACTAGACTCATACTAGGAGACATCTGTATATGATGTGGTTGGGGTTAAGAGCGGACAACTTACAGAATGTAAAAAGACAACTTCATTTTAATAGTAATTTTCTAAGTATTTGCTACATTATAACATATATGACGACTCGTTTTACATATTTAGTGCAAAGAAATGCCTCATGCAGCCATGTCAGCTAATCTTGCAAAGGAACTGCATGGATATGCATTGCAACTGGGTATATAACTACATTATAACTACAGGCTTGGCTTGGCTTGGCTTGGCTGGCTTGGCTTGGCTGGCTTGGCTTGGCTGGCTTGGCTTGGCTGGCTTGGCTTGGCTGGCTAGTAGTTAGTAGCCCTTTAAAATAATATGTACAGTATAGCATAACTCTCATTTACATGTAGCTAATGTACGTGTACATGTAGGTGATTAACTTGAAGAATGTTAGTTCCCATTGTCACAGATCTCAATATAATATCCATTTACAGTGTATGTGTAGCCAAACCCAGGTCTCCTGAAGGAGTTGTCTGCTAATGCATCTATTTTATGTGCATTTCACAATATTGACTTGGCTTATTTTAGTAGATAGCCACACATTGCAGTTAGGATTAAACTTCACCAAAAAGGGCGTATGAGCCTTTGACTCTACCCGACATTAGCCTTAGGTTAATTGTTTCACTGTCAGTATAACTTTAAACAAATCAATACCAGTGTCGGCTAATTGGAAAGTTGTCTTCCCTTGAGTCTAGCAAGTAATCTGTGGGTTCTTGGTGCTGTTTTTGACTGACCAGGACTGCGATTGAGATTTCCAAGATGGTTACTAATTGCAACCTCAGGCCATTATTGCAATAACAGACCCAGAGATGCCATTTGCTAGTTTGAGAGTAGCTTGTATATCAGCTCATACCAGGTGTGACGCCTCTATATAAAAATATGGTTTGAACTTTGAATTCCCAAATAGGTGAAGAAAGAATGATTGACAATGGTGCTGATTAGTGTTTAGCATATCTAGTCTGTAGCATATATAATTAAAATCTCCCAAGGAATAAGACCCAGGGCTACAATCCTCTAGCCAAAGGTGCCTAAATGTGCTTCTGTAGAATGTAGTACTCATGATCAAAGCAATATACTCGTAGGGGTGTCTACATGTTCATGTGTTCATGTACATTATACTAATAATTATAGATAACATATAGGAAGTATCTATGTAGACTGTAGTGTCTGCATAAGACATTAACTGCTACTGGTATACCATATATAATGTAGTATACTGGCTTATCACTCAATGAAATTGTCCTCTCTTGTTCAAGAATCATCAGCTATTCTCTGAAATCAGTTGGCCAGGCCATTCCCATAGACATTTGCAATAGAGATGGTGTTATCAAATCACTTTAGCCTCATTTTACCAGAGATGGTGGAGGTTCCAATAAACTACCAGCTGCGCACTGGGTCAAGGTCAAGGCCATACAAATGAGTGGCATATCTTACACTCCAATGTTTGTGTTGCTATTATTATACCCAGCCGATATTCTATCATTAACTAGAATAGGATGCAATATTACTGTTTGGTCAAACCAACCAACATGAATATATTTCCTTGCTTATTTGACAACGAATAGCGCCAGAATTGTATTACTTGTGTAGTAGTGTGGAACACCCTTCCCCCCCCCCCATAACATATATTTCGAGTTCTAACTTGGTAAGAAACTGAGCTAAACAATGGTCATGTGACTTACGCAGTACATGATGAATAAGGACTGATCATCAGCTGAATATGCTATACACCGCATATGCACTGTGACTGTACAATATAGATGATATCCAAGCAGGAGCTTGATTCCCATGTCAGTTCGCAGAACAGAGTGATTGAGGAATTAGAGCTCAAGTCTTGGATTGAAAATTCTATTTGAATATTTTGTAATGAGGGACTATCTTGGTGTTGGTGTTGATGTGTTTGATTGTCCGAATTGTTTAGCAACAGGAAACAATTTACTTTTTTCTCGTATTTTAGAATTTTAAAAAATTCAAATCTGCGAAAATTTAAAGCTGTTAACAGTGTCCGCTGCTAAATGCTCGATGCTAATTGGAGAATTACTTGGTTTAGATCCTTGGGAATGATATCTAAGCCAAAATAAGTACCCATTTCCCACAGCAGTGCAGGCTGTTGGTCCTGAGCTACTCGAGCAGTGAGCGGGAATATATGGTGGTACAGAGTGCTACAAGAATTTACAACTTATGGTAATAAGTCTTATTTATATGAAGCCTTAGAAAATTATAATTACTTCTCATAAATATAATTCAAACAATGTAATCCATGAATTATAGAGCTTAGATTTCTCTAAACAGGTTAAGAGCACTAAGGTTGACCTGGCAGTGCCTGGTGCCAGTCACGTCAAGCGTAGCCATAGCTTCTCTCTAATAGAAGGGGAAATATAGGATGGGTGGGAAAGTGTTCCCTTCCCGTTTCTATATAACTGAGTTAGCTTATTTTTAGCGGGTATTTCAGGTGAAAGGCCAAAATAAGTGAGGATTTCTCGAACCTTTAGATTTGAATTCACGTAATTCCAGTGACGGTGAGTATTATGGGCCTGAAAAGATGCCAGGTACAAACAAAGTGTAAGCTATTGATGGTGAACAACCAACATACACGTAGCTGTACAGTGTAGCAACTGAAAAATCACTTTTTTGAAGATCTTGAAATGTCTGAATTTAATTGATGCTGTTGGACTATTTTATGATGATTATCCACCAATTGCCTTTTCAATGGTAAAAAAGTTATTTGTGAGTTCCATTGCTGTAAAGTTCAGTAAAAAAGTGTAACTTGTCTTGCCACTTGTACATGTAGCAGGAGATATGTACATGTACATGTATACAAAGTTTAAAGGACACAGCCAAAGTAACGGTGCTCGATAAAACATGTTTTAATGTCTTGGTATCACAAGTTTGTACTTATACTCTGCGTATTTACATGTTCAGCATAATGCAGGAAGATGTATGCTTGTATTCTGGCACTAAGAACTTATTATTGCTTGCTACTATTTTAAGGTGTAAGCTGACATGCTAGCTATGCAGTAGAACGCATGTAAGTTCATGAACACAGTGTAGACATGCACCCAAAGCTGGCAAGAGTGGTATGGGGTGCTGCCATACTTGGCAGACATCCAGGGTAGCTGGAGAACTCATGTTCCGCCATGTCACCCCCTCTTTAAAGTCATTAGTTTGGCGACAAGTAAATTCTATAAAAATTAATAACTTGAGATTTTTGTTCTCACAGAAATAATCTATGTCATCTATTCCAAATAAGAGATCACTGGTTTTCATTTTGTGAAACTTACCACTATCTAGACCTCTAAGGGCTTAAATCCTCTTACTGCTAAAAATTTTGAAATATCAAAAAACAATTCAGTTCTAAGATGTGTATAATAAATATTAGCATAACTTTAATTTCCGTACATCATTCAATTGGATTATCCTAATCGCTAAACCATGTAGAGATCAGTATATCTCTGATATCCATTACGTATTAGATTATAAGCAAAGATCAATGTAATGTCTTTCAGTACGTATTATAATATCATGTGAGACCGTTGTAGCATCCTGGTATCTATACGTAAATCTCAGCAAATATTTAAACCAATAAAAAGTTATTACACATAAATCATATCTTAACGTCACACAGCATTCACCCAAAGTGAACAATCTCAATATTATTTATATCTGAGCACCACACCCTTGGTGACTAATTGCAGCTGACACGTACACCTCACAATAACTTACTTCTCTATAACTTACCTCTCTATAACTTACCTCTCTATAACCCACCTTGCTATAACTTACCTCTCTATAATTCACCTCACAATAACTTACCTCTCTATAACACACCTTTCAATAACTTACCTCACAATAACTCACCTCTCTATAACTGTTCAGTGCATAATTATTGTAATATTGCAATGGTTTTTGGAGGTTTGTGTTGTCGTCCTAAGACAACTCCCGTGTCCAAAATGAAGAGCCTATGAGTGGTGCTAGGTCTTCTCATTACATGAAAGATTAACAGGTACTAGTAGTCAAATAACTACCAAAGACGACCCATATGGTCCCGAGTCAATGCTTGTTTACTATACTGAGAAAGAGAGTGATCCGACTTAGTAGGCTGTTCGTGTTGCAAGGTCGAGGATCTTAACAACTAGAATGACCTATCTACGAAGTGAAAGTCTCTGTATATAAGTATAGATGTGTCTTTACTGAGATCCAAGCATGAACTGAGACAACAAATAGAAAAACAATGCCCTTTATATAGTAATAGAACTCCGGAGGAAGTTCCGGTCAAAAGGCCGACGTAGTGTTGTAAAAAGATGACGTAGCATCGTCCAGAAATTGTGCAACAATATGGGGGCCGGAAGCCCGAGGGCCGACCCAAAATAATGTAGGTCGGGTTTGACAAAAGATGCTTAAAATCATCTAGATCATATTATGCAAAATCAATATCAGGTAATTCTGAGAGGTCGGGCCTTTTTACATGGGTATAAAAAGGACATAATTGCTCAGTAATGCATATAAGAGGTACACAAGTAACATTCTACTACATAGGCAAGTGGTACAAGCAATAGTGTAATGCTAGATAAGTATATATAGTTAGTGTCATGTAGTCGGGAGGCTAGATCAGAGTTATGTGTGACCATTACAATATTTACTGTAGTAGACATGGCAAATGCTTCTATATCTTGCAATGTAATGGACTAATGCATAGTCGTATGTATCTACAGTACATGTACATGTACAATGTATAATACATTGTTACTATCACTTTACACATGTATATAGTGTGTAGTGATAGAGGGTTGGGTCACCAACCCTCTCGTCGTAAAGACATATTGTATTCAATAGCTTACCCACCCTTCATCTCTTTTGATCTTAATATTCTTTTATAACTGTAAACAGGTTAAAACAGAAAAAACCTAGAGAAGGTTCAACTTAGAGAGTTCAATTCTAAAAAAGAATATATCTTAGCCAATCAAAGTACATGTACGTGTAGCTCTGGTATTGTTGAAATTAGTCGCATATGAAAATAGTTTCCAACCAGGGTCACCACACGAATAGGGATGATATTGGCCACCTAATGTTTTTATTCAACTAAGAGAAATATATGTATAAAAGTAAAATAACAGAGTTAAACATTGCAGATGCTTACGACATGCACATGTGCTATAACTCTTCATTCAGTCAGAAGTCAGCTTACCAGCTTCCTACCTTTTGCTGAGTGTTATGGATAATATTTTCACAGCAGCATTGGCCTATGTTAACAGGCGTCATAAAACATACATGTATTGTATTAATTTTATAGGATGTCTGTATAAGGAGGAGTTACATGTATATGCATGTCTCTGTGTTGAACCTACAGCTTGTACAACTGTATATTGCATCAGAAATCTCAACAAACAAATACCGATATAAATCGGAGTAACTCCAACGTCATGACCAGCTTAGGAAACTGTTTCCTGTCCCAAGATTCAGTGTGACTCATAAACCACATGTGCCTCTCACTGAGACCCCGTAGAGTGTGTATATGTTGTGAATGACACGGGGGGGGTTGATGGAGAGACAAAATTATACTTTAATGTAGTCCATATTAATAGTGAATCTTCAACAGAGAATGTAGTTTGAAACTGCAGATGTGTAAATCTTTGCTAATCCATGTTATAGTATAATAGTGTGAATAATCAGTTATAATGTCTAATTAATGGATTAATAAGCTAATTCTTAGATAATCCACACCACTCTATCCTTGGGAAGAATATCTCGAGGTTCTACGTACAGGTACATCTTTCTTAGTTTACAATATTTGATCAAAAGTATGTAGTGTTGTGTTAGGCTTACAATACTCTCATGTAATAGGCATGACGCATACAATAGGGTGTAGCGTATACCGCAATGGCAAAGTTATTATAGAAATCATATCAAAACCAATAATGGATGTCAGTTTGTAACAGGACTATGAGATGATTAAAAAACCAGGGTACTAAGGCTATAGTGAACAGGTTACAAAGGCTACACTACAGCACTGAGTCTTGTCAGCAACTGGGAGTAGATTGGACACATGCATCTATAGTAATACCAACATGGTTCCATGCACATACACTGTAGAGATAGAGGGAGGAGTTATCCCTTCCCCTCTATGACAGTAGATGACAGCCTGCTATTTTCATTCAGTAATAAAATATTTGATCCCTCATTTTATATTTTTGATTGCTATTGTCAGAATAATTTATAATGTTGCAAGCATAGGCCTACATATACAAATTTTAGGCATGCGAGGAATATTGTAAAATTTTTTAATACTGTTCTTATTTATACCTGCAGCTGATGCTTCAGGTATATTGGATCAGACATAAGTGTTCACATAACAACACCAGTACAAATATAAATCTATGAAAATATGAGAAAATATATGAAAAGATGACAGAAATTAGTAATTAAATGTATAATGTTACCTGAGTGGAACATATTTTTGATAGGCAATGAAATAATAGATAATTAAATTTGTTTGTAGACAGCCAACTGTATGGATATGTTCCATATAAGTTATACCAAAAATAATAGTAGTGATAAACAGTGAGAAAACGGAAAGTAATCGGTGAATCAAGTTTCAGTTAGCTGTGTATAACATAGATGAAAATGGTTATTGCATATAACTCATAGGGTATGCAGGAAGATATAACAATTTGCTTCCTTATTTTCTTGAATATCATTATACTTCACCATTCTTGGAGTTGTGCGTTCGTGACAAAGCTTAACAAGGAAATATTTTAAGCAATGCAAATAGAGCACAACATTTTACTGTTATAAAGTAGTAGACTTAGCAAACAACATATAATAAGTCATCATATCAATTCAGTGATTTGACAAAACACTTAGTGAGTCCACAAATCCTAGTGTATTACGTCAAGTTCCTCACACATCTGTTCATTATAACTAGTACGCCCTAATAGTAAAACTGTAGATGGTTAAACATTTTTTTATGTTATCATACCCTGACAACTTGTAAGAACACAATTGTCTTCTTTTACAAGATAATCTACGCAAAAAATTATTATTTTTGTGACTAAGACAATAATATTGCCAAAGATGCTGTATATCACTTGTTGTGGGTGACTCTGTACTAGTCATGTGCAGCCAATATAATGTATAGTAAGATGTGTCATAACACACTAGTAATAATAATGGATAGTATAATAGGAATGTTATTATTATACGTATAGTTATACATTAGAGATATTCCTCCTGCAAGAATTTATTTGTGAGCAGCCAGTGGCTGGATGAAAATAACTTATCTCAGACTGGGGTTTGAAAATATCTCGGACGAAGCGTATGACCAAAATCTCATTACATGCCTTATATACATATATCAAGGTAGCCATCTACTTAATACTAAGGAGTAAAGTCATTTATAAACCTGGGGCTCATCAGCAGATCCCTCAGTAAAAGGATATCTAAAAACTTTCAGTATTCTTCATGCTCATTTGGCTCATTTGAAATCTTCATCTGTACTTCTCAAATTCTACTAAACATCCATTTTTCAACATCTTACTGTAGATTTTTGCCACGAAGCAACTTCTCCCTTTTTTAGCTACACTGTTTTATTAATTGACCAGCTTAGATCTTCAGTAGATATATAGGTTTTTGTGTAACAAACACAAATATGTGAGGGTATACATGTATTGTATCTAAAGATGTTATGATACTAATAAGGATGCCTGTTGTAGTAACCTAGCTATGGCAGCTATAAATAATAAACACACAAACTAAGATATTGCTGTGAGATTGTTGGCTTCACAGATAAACTAAGCTGTCTACTTACAGCTGATCTTGATTGATGGTGCAAGGCACTAGAATAGAGCTGGAATACAGAGATATATACAACTGAGATGGACTGAGAGAGAGAGAGCTTGTCTCAGAGCACATAAATCTTTATTAGTATGCTACAACAGGCTAGAGATAATCTTCTGTTAAATAGCTAAGTATAATTAAAGTATTCAAGGCGGATTATCACCGATTAGGAGAATGACGAAAGCAGCTGTCTTTAGGAGACATATTCTTAAGTTATAATAGGGTATTACGGGCATTAGTAAGGTATGAGGTTAAACAGAACCTATATAAGGGAAGACTTGGCAGTCTATGGTCAGATTTAGCTGTTCATCTGACAAGTTTGGACTATTCCAGTCTAGTCGAGTCATAAGTGAGTATACATATTCTGTATGACTAAAATATCACTCTTATCATTCTTATATATTCAACAACTAAAATATTATATTATTTCTTGCTATTCAACAACAAATTAATTTACTGTTCTATCACTGATTGTAATCTGCTTCTTTGTAGATCTCAAAATGAGGCTGTGTGTACTAGCTTTGCTGCCAGTGGTCGTTGGCTTGATCCTTATCCAATCCACCAATGCCTTCCTTTTGGGAGGTATGGGTGGATATGGTGTAGGCGGTGGATATGGTGAAGACTCCTATAATAGAGGTGGCGGGTCAGGCATGTTTGGAGGCTATAGCAGAGGTGGAAGTCTGTTGAGTGGTCTGTTTGGAGGAGGAGGCGGCGGTGGTGGATACCGGCCAGCCCCAGCACCAGCCCCAACACCCGCACCAGGACCTACAGTTGTTGTTGTTGGTAAGGGCCATGATCATGATGATGACCACAAAGATAAAAAGGAAAAAGGGAATGGCAGAGGGCATGGAAACAGCAGAGGACACGGAAATGGCAAGAAATACAATGGAGGACACCAAAAAGGAATGGGCGGAGGTAGATACCACGGAGGAGGCAATGGCAACTACCACAGAGGAGGAAATGGAAATGGCAACTACAAGCCAACTAACTACCATGACAGGAGCAGTGGCATGAATGGTGGAAAGCCCTACCATAAACCATGCTATGGATATGGCTGCCCTTCGTAAGTATAATTTAATTTTTCATAATAGTTTAATTACAATTATATTGAGCTCTAAACTATTATAATCATATATCATATATCATATATCATGCATACGTAGTAATATATGTATATAATTAATAGTGAGGTGCAAGTAACTTTCCACTGTGAAAATTGTTGCAGAATATATGATGCAATGTGTATCGGAGTGATAATATTGTAATTGTATCCTGTTCAATATTATACACATATTTAATATTTTATTTCAGACAAATGACTGATGCACCTGCCACCACAGATAAGCCAACCACTGTTGAAGATACAACAACCAGCTCTAGTTCTACTACTGAATCCACAACCACATCTACAACTACATCTACATCTACTTCAACGACTAGTTCCCCTCTTCCTGTTGGTTAGACTTGTGCTCTAGACATCAGTGCTTACTAACGATGACATCTGTGACAAAATGTTTCTTACATTTTTTTTCTAAAAATCTGCATGTGCTCCTTAAAGCTTTGTGAAGACTATTTTATTAGCATAGAATGTGAGGCAGCGTTGCTTTCCTGTTGCTATGGTAAGAGGTTGCTTTTCCGTTACTATGGTGACACAGATAGCAGGCAGCAGCCTACAACTACCTAATACCATATTCTCCACATGATTCTAAAGAGTGGATGTTAGAATGTAATATCTATAGTTTAATATTTGAATGTAAATTTTAATGCCATGGCATTTCAATAATCCATTAATTTTATTTGCCTTTTCAGGGTTCGGTTTACACAAAAGAATGTATATGAAATACTATTTATCACTTTTATATTGTATTAATTTATAGAAATAAATCTGTAGTATAATAGTAATCATTCTTTTTTGATCAAATCCCAGTAATACAACCATAGCATGCATGCTGCTCACAACAAAGCAGTTGGAAAATTAGAAAAATTATATTTTTCACAGAATGTAGTATTAATTTAACACGAATGCTAAGTGCCCTTCAGCTCTTCCAATTATAGCAGTTAGCTGCATAACCTATATTTTCCAAGAGACAGCAAGCACCCATTAAAACCACTCATCAGTCAGGATAGTTAGGCTAAAACACACCACCCAGTATGTTTAGGGACCTATGCATATTCCCACAGTACTTTGGGTTAAACTACTAAGGCTATTATAGGCTATTAGATCAATAGTTCCCTCAGCTAATACCAGTAAGCAGGATTAACTACTTGGATTTAATTCTTAATAAGATTTATGTAGAAATTCAAGTGACACCACTAATCATAGGGAGATTGGTAAAGCAAAGAGAAGATTATCCTAATCAAAAAGGATCAATGATAATCTGGTTGATTACATGCCATCATTAAAATCTTGTGGTTAAGAGAGTATATTAGAGCTGACGCTCTCAGTCTTGTACTAAAATAATCCACTACAAGTTTAGCCAATGGATCATGTGGTTAATTGAAATAATTGGTACAGAGAAGATAACTCTTTACCTCGAGTTGTGAGAGTGACGAGTATCATTTATATTCAGAGCTTAATGGCTGTTACATGTACATAGCAATAGCAAGACCAGACCCATTCCTCCATTATCTATATGTCCATGTACTACAGTATTATCTTGTACAGATTTGATAGTGATCAAATAAAAATCAAGTAAGATGTAATAAGTGTGGCTTGCCAGCAGTCTGAATTGGTATAAAGAAATAAAACTCAGCTCATAAAGCTCATAAATATAATATTACATATCCATTAACGATGGTTTTATCACTTTGATCATCAGATACAAAAATATTTGTGCCTGATATACTTTAGAACCACCCATATACAAGAAATATTGCTAAAATCTAAATTATGATATTCAGCATGAAGAGCTGAACACAAACAGTAAATTAATTACTACAAAGAATAGCAATTACATTTGTCTGGTGAGTGTACAGTATACTGACTGTGAGGTCTAGTTACATGACTGTATTGTAGCAGAAACCACAAAGTAATACAAAAGACAGTTGTGATCCAATGGATGGGTTTCATTGCGGGCACCATTCACCCATTTACAAACAACTGGTATGAAGTTGAAACTTTACATGTGTTTATTTAAATAATATTTTAAATATATTTACATGTATATATATTACATATATACATATACATGTATATTATATTATTATTATTGTTATACATATATATTATACAGTATTGCTAAGGTGTTCTCCCAGGCATATCTCTGAGCTGCACTGATGAGGTGTTAAACACCGAAACAGTACACTGTATGCAGATTGAGTATTACGCTCGAAATTGGTAGCAATACCAATTTCTTGAGCACTTTACCTGGGAGATACACTGAACTGGTGGCATTACGCAATTCTCGCTGTCTCTGGCAGCTTGAGAACTTTGGTTCAGTGGATTTCACACCTTTTAAATACGCTTTGCTGTAAATATACAGTATTGCTAAGGTGTGCTCCCAGGCATATCTCTGAGCTGCACTGATGAGGTGTTAAACACCGAAACAGTACACTGTATGCAGATTGAGTATATATTATATATATACATATGTAATATATTTACATATATATATATTTTTAATATATTAGTATTTTAAATCATATTTACAGTTAGACTACTACATTATATTATGTCTGTACGTAAATAAATACAATGTATGATGCAGGCATATCCGTAATTAAATATAGAATTATTATTGTAAAGATGGACATGACCGCCTTGTAAGTGTGTAACAAATTGTAGAACTTTGATTTGAAAATGTGCGCATGTATATTATTACATACAGACTAGAGAGTTGATGCCTGCCAGGCCTTGTGTTTATGTCACAGTAGAAGCCTGCAGAGGGTGGGAGGCAATGGAACAAATGAGACAACTTTTGATATTAAAATAGTCGAGAGGAATGGACTAACTGTTTAGTCTAGACTGAATTATTGGTGAACAACTTAGAATGACAAGATATACTTGTAGTCTCAGCAAATACAATGAGGCCATGTAGCACATGTTGTCTAGTTGATAACATATTATTATTAAAATGTGACAAAAAATATAGATTGTTTTATAAAATTATTTGTCAACGATAACATCGGCATTGATGGGCTGGTCCTAACCCAACTTCATCCTCTAGAAATTTTTGAAGGACTACCAGTCTACCAGCTGCCTTTCCATTGCTATAATGTCATTGCTATTACTACTGGAGCATTAGACTAGCTACGGGTGATATATTAGAGATACCACAATATTGCTTTATTAGTTATTACCAAAATAAAAGAGTGATACAAAATTTACTAAGCATGAGTTGCAGGTAATCAAGCACTAGAAAAGGGATAATAGCCTGTGTTCCCAGGCATAGAAAAGCAAAAAGCAGCTTTTAGTAAGGGGGCTGTAACCAAAGATGCAGTCATAATAGTGAAGAAGAACAAGGTATTACAAGTTATAAGTAAATATCCTATTATCATCAACTGTACACAGAAACAAAATTGGTTATTGATGCATTGGGTATTGGTCTCCATCCACCAGAAGTGTATAAATTACACATACGTCATGTAATTATAGCATCATATAAAGTGTTTCCATGCTGCAGATCTACATATACAGTGTTTCCATGCAGCACTGCATATGTACACACAGGGAAACAGTGTGCACACTGATCTCATGTATTGATATTAGAGTATTCTGCAGTGGTAACTTGAGTGGTAGTAGAGTATTCTGCAGTGGTGACTTGAGTGGTATTAGAGTCCTCGGCAGTGGTGACTTGGGTGGCATTAGAGTTCTTTACTTGAATTTTCTTAGTCGATGCCGTGTGGCAGACAAGAGTGTTTGAAGGTTTACTAATTGTGGTATCGTTAGGCATGGACTCGTTAGATATGGACTCGTTAGGTGTAGACTGGCTAGATGTGGGTACTCTGTAAACGGCTCCCAATTTATCTACATCTAAAGTTACAATGGTACAAAAACCATCTATGGAGGAGAGAATGAGGTAGCTGCCATCTTTAGCCCTGAAAGAAACCATTATATTACATGTACAGTAGCATGTTGTGTTACACTAGGATATAATGTTACACTAGGATATGATATGTTACACTAAGATACGATATATTACACTAGGACATGATATGTTACACTAGGACATGATATGTTACACCAGGATATGATAATATGTTACACTAGGATATGATATGCTACATATATAATCGTCTAATACATACCATGATGCATCAGTTAGTTGTTCATAGTGTATGGAGTTGATACAGGCAAAGGGAGACAACTGCTGAGTGTCGTAGAGTAGAACATTATCCAGTGTTACCACAGCGTAGACCATGCGGTAAGGAAGCCTGAATAATACAGTGTATTATTATTATACAACAGAATAGTTCATAAAGTAGTGGAACACTTAAAATGGCGACAATGGAGTCTCACCTGAATAAAGAATCGGTGCTCCGAAGTTGAAACAGCTGTGGACAGAATCTAACGGCGATTGCTGGCGACTTGCCAGTTGGTAGGCAGAGCACTGGACTACAAATATAAGAACTCAGGCTATAAATACATTTTACCATAATTCCATAAAAGATAAAGCGATAAAGTCTACCAACTTATCAATTACCAAGTATGTTAATTAGAAGACTGGTAGGCTTATAAGCTAACACAAACTGTGTGATGATAAATTCTAAGATTAACCTAACTGCGTCTTTACTAACTACACTGTAAATAATACTGTGAATTATCCAATGATTACAAGTAAATAATATAAATACATCAAACAAAAAATAATATATACATACATGTATATAATACGTGTACAATACACTAAATGCCAGATAAAATAAATATAGTATTGTACAAATTATAGCATAAAATCCTTTCATTCATTGTGATATTATTCAATTTTTATCTGCTTCATGTTAGCCCCGCCTGAAAATCAGAGAGTTATGGGAAGGGAGTTGTTGCTCTTATGAACAGCCAATGCTGCTCTTATGAACAGCCAATCATCTGGTTCAAGGTTTAATCATGCTAAGGCCAATACATACATCATGATGTGCTTGCAATTGTTGTGAAGAGAGTAGACAACTCTAAACAATTCTTTCATATGAGAATACTAGGCAGACAAGGAGAGGAAGATTCTAAAATGGCATAAAGCATAGGCTATGTGTATAGAGTATATACAAGTAAATATACCAATGGAGAAGGGTGGGTTCACATAGGCACTGCTGTTAACTGATTATCTGCAGTTCTTAGAAAATTTAGTGAGCAAAATTGAAGGGTGTCCCACCCCACCCGCCCTACTCCACCTCACCACACTGGCATCATGAGACCGAGTATGAACCCAAAACTATAGCTTGAGGCCATATTGTATATAGACAATACGTATGCATGAGATTGAAAACCATCTGCAATTTAATTGGTGGGAAATCAAACACCAGCAACATAACTTGGAAAAACAAAAAGCTCATGTTCATTGAAAGACTGACCATAATTTATACAACAGAGAAAAAGAAATCCTTTATTTATTTTACACTATAAATCCATTTTGCCAAGAACTACCTCAGTGGTTGATGTGTACTTGCTCCTATAAAACATGGCGACACCTAAGAAACATTTTCTAATTCTCCCAGAAAATAAAAAAATGAAAGAATTTCTCAGTACATAAGAAAGATAATACCTGGATTAATGGATATATTAATGGAGTGATAGCTAAACCTAACTCTTGGAGATTAAATAAAATGTGGGGATTAGATGGATTAAATGGAATTAGTGGTATTTATTATGGTAAGATATACCAGCTAGAGACATCCCTGACAAGAACAGAAGAGAACGTGTTATATCTGGGTCTCCAGCAAACAGCCACACCCGCTGTCAGACAACCAACATTAACATCCTGATATAAATATATCAAACTATTGCTAATTGCTAAAAAGAACATAATATAATTTATAAAGTTTAGTTTAGAAAATCTCTGCGATTTTCCAGAATTCTATTCAACGACCTCCAATAGGGACAATTTTATGATGACTGCTATTTTCAAAAACTAATTTTAGGGATCCATTCATCTTCTGCTCAAATTAAATATTTAACAAATCCAGCTTACATTTTAACCAGTGTAGGCTATATGCAAAACTTCTCAATTGAATCCCTTACTACTACAGTTATAGCCTACCACTATTCTATATCTTTAGGAATAAAGCTCAAGTCAAAATTTTATGCAGAATTACATTGCAACCATTGTAAATATTTATAACTACTATGAACAATCTACATGTATGTACTAACTTTTAATACACTTACAGGTTACACATTATTATTTATGCCAACTTGCTAAAACATTTTCTAGTCCACTTCACACCGGCCCAAAAGCAAAATCCTGACTTTTATGCAAATGCGTGCCAATAGCCATTTGAGCCATTTTTGGATTTTTATTTGGGATCCAGGGTGGTCCAAGAGGTCGCGAAGACACTAATTAGTTACCAACTCAGTACGAGGTGTTATTCAGTCCGGATACAGAATCAAAGTTTACATTATAATATTAATTAAATAATATTAAATAATAGTAAATATTATATTCTTGTAGTGAACCACTCAATTCAAGAGACATGAACTTGGGAGAGTAACGCAAAATGGCAGAGTAGAGGTCGTATGTCAGTTAAATGAGAGTCTAAGATATACACTGTATATGTATGAGGTGTAGTGGGAGTGGACGAAGGTGACTGGGAAAGAAATATTTGTGATAGTTTGGATGAGCAAGCAAATTCAGAAGAGGACATGAGAAGAGTAACAGAGATGATAGAGGTAGGGCACGGCGCTCATGCCACGAGGCAGGCAGTTTCACAGCTGATCAACTGACCCAAACTCAATTTAGAAAAAAAGTTCCACAAATTCTACACTTTTTGCATTAATCACACTGATGACATATGGATAAATTTTAAGTTGGACGTCTTTGTCAACTCCCAGCATGCAAATAATTTATTACACAATGGTGTTTATTGTGTTGCTATAGGGAAGTATGATGTTTTACCTCGCCCTTATACCAACATGTCCCATATTTTTTGTAATAATTAAAGTTATACCATGACAGGGCTGAGTCGAGAATACGTATTAGATAAAATATTATTACTTATAGTTAACAGTGTCATGTCAGATTTATATCTCTATAACAGATTAAATGGATTGAACAAAAAACAGAAATCGGATTAGCTGGCTATGTGAATATATATAATAATATATGGTCATGTGATACTTGGCGTTGAACGGAAGTAACACACACATATATTACTACCAACTGATTAATAAAAAGGGGAGATTAAAGAATACATTAATCATAAAAATGTACGTTAATCTAATGAAATAATCCATCTATTTGATTAGAAGGTAGTGTCTACAGTAGATAATCTGGTACAGCATGTACCAAACTATATAGTACGGTGTTGCGTACAGTATACACTGCAGTATACAGCACTACAGCATACAGTACACACTACAATTTACACTACACACTACAGTGTACACTACACACTATAGTAAACACTACAGTAAACACTACAGTAAACACTACAATAAACACTACAGCAAACACTACAATAAACACTACAGCAAACACTACAATAAACACTACAGTAAACACAACAGTAAACACTACAGTCCACACTACAGTAAACACTACAGTAAACACTACAGTAAACACTACAATAAACGCTACAGTCCACACTACAGTAAACACTACAGTAAACACTACAATAAACACTACAGTCCACACCACAGTCCACACTACAGTAAACACTACAGTATACACTACAGTAAACACTACAGTATACACTACAGTAAACACTACAGTAAATACTACAGTAAACACTACAGTATACACTACAGTATACATTACACACCACAGAAACATGAACTCACTTCTCAAGGTCGTTGTGTTGGAACATGTAAACCACATTTATTTGTATCATCTTGTCTTCTGCATCAGAGGTTCTCCCAGCATCATCCATGGTGGTATCATTCTCCAGTTCATGACAGCCACAAGGATATGCCACCAATTTGCCATCTGGAGAGAAGCTTGGCCTTCTGAAGAACGTACTGTAAAGCAGAAGGTAGACCTAGAGGAATGTTGTAATGAACAGAAGTGTCTTTACAACCTTATTCTCAGGCAAAGAGTCCCATTCCATCTCTGACACGGAGTTAGGTGTACTGGTAGAGAAATTTGAGATAGCCTTTTTTCTTTGCCAAAATGAAGCAGGAGAAGTTGTTTTACCTATATATTATTTCATTGGTCAACCATTCTTACTCCAAATGCCAAGCACAAACATGGAACTAAGGCTATCCAAACTTCTCCATTACTGCACCTAACATGAGGGAGATTTTGTGAACATGGAATTAAGTAATTCTATGGTTGTGAACACGCGATTGTGAATGTCAGTGCATGAAACATGAGCACAATGAGTGTAGAATGGTATGCTTGTCTAATCGAAAACACGGACTTCTAGATGAGGTCTATCAGTTATTTTGCTACTACTATTACTTATGACAAAAGCTATGAAGACACATAATATTAAATGTGAACATGTATAATACAAGGTGATAGCAATAATTGAAATGAAATTTCCAAAACACATGTATGATGCTGCACTATTTCTGCTCTGTACAAAATCTATCTAAGAGACTATAGTCGCAATAAGACTAATAGATGGGAACAAATTTAAAAAAATACAACCCACAAATTTGATTACACAGTGTAGGCCATAATAATATTTAGTTATGTGATAATAATAATATTATTATAATAGTCTCCATCACATAATATTATTATATTGCTTGTATATATTATGCTAAAAGTAAAATCTTTGAGCACAATGCCAAAATGCTTGCGTTAGCCTGATCTCCACCTATACCATGAGTCATCACATGCATGAGTCATCACATGCATGAGTCATCACATGCATGAGTCATCATGTATGTACTTTGAGATATAATGCTATTTTTTAAATATCTCTCAAAGTGCAAAGTGATATACATCAGCAATGATACCACGATTATTATAATTCCTAAATAAAAATGGTCAATATAAATTGTCATACATATTTGTATGATAATTGTCATACATATTTGCATGACAATATATAAATAAAATTGCATTTATATTTATATCAATGGTTACTGTGTTTACTTATGAGCCTATGAGCTTTATGACTTGAATTTGAACTAATCTGGTTACATCAGGGTAAGGTGTGGACTTTTTAAACTATTTTTAGTATCATTTGCCTAAAATAACTCACTTAGACCAACATGTAGTGTAGAACAACTAGCTGATATTTATGGCATATACACCTAGGCTTGCTTAAGTATAATAATCAGGATATAAGGACATCATTATAGTCAGTATACACAAGCTACTTTTTTGTACATAGCCAGCTAGTTTGGGAGCAGGTGTTCATGCATACCATTCGTGTGGAATGTTTTTATTGACTTAGCCTTAGTTCACAGCTCATGAGCTTTATTGACTTAGCCTTAGTTCACAGCTCATGAGCTTTATTGGCATGCCGGAGTCAGGTCAAAGCTGCAGTACAACCATGGATGCCTCCTGTCTACCAGACCGTTTAATTATTGCCTAGATATTGGTTAAGATTTATATGATATAAGGAGTTGTCTATTCTCTCCTTATAAGAATGAAAGAGTAGGCAACTATAATAAAGATCAACACCTTCTGTAGTGCTTTGTTGTTGGATAGCTACAAAGTTCACGCTATTATGTAAGTCACCACCAATGTTTTTCTGTCAGGAAAAGGCAAATATAAAGTTAAAACTGATAATAGTTAAAACAAGTTGTGAAAGGAAATGTTATGTTGTCAGCACAATCTTTACTGCAGCAAAGAATAGTTTACCTTTGTAGTGACATAAAGTCATGGTTTGTGACAAATATATTTAGAGGAACATGTAACCATTCTGCTCATTTATATTTTAGTGCTCTGGAAAGCCAGAGATCTTTTTCTGTGCAATTTTATCACCCCTACCAACTAGCTATAGGCTTATTATTATCATGTGCAAATGTACACGCAGACCTATTTAGTACCACAACTGCATGACGTTTTGTATTATGTAATATTATGTAATACAATAAGAACAGCCTGTCAACCTAAAGAGAGTGCATGCCTGGCTAATACCACAGTTTTGAAAATCAAAAATATATAACAAGATTTTGTATGAACCCTGGTTCTGCACTTTTTGATATAACTTATGCAAGCATGCCTTCCTTGTAATAGGTTAATTATCTTGTTAGAATTTGAATTATAGTACAATGTAGATTTTATTACTGAGAATTGGGAGTTGCCCTTTCTTACACATTATATAGAAAGGGTGTGCAACTCCAAATTGTTAGTGTAAACAGTTACATGTACATGTATATTGTAATAATAGTGGAACTTGCTAGCATACTTGCCAAGTGTCCCGGGTTTCTCGGGACACCCCCGGGATTTGAAAATTGTCCCTACACTGTCCCAATGTCCTGATTTATACCCCGGGAATTAGGAAATTGCTGCTCCAAAAAAATTTATTTATTATTTTCTTTGGATTTTCCAAAACATTGGCTGAAAAAAGGTTGAGCGTCGCAAATCCTGGGGAATTTTGCTAAATATAATGCTACACACCGCTTATTTTTAAAGTAGTTCGATGTCTACTGACTGTCGTGTCTATGCCAATTGCCACTAGTGATAGCCCAAACTCTGACTAATTCCTGAGCTATATTGGCAGTGTACTAAAGCCTCCTCAACAGTGGATAGCTATTTTATATAAAGGCTCTAATGTCAATGACAACCACCGCGCAAATGAAAATTCACTCATTGATATTATAATTATTTGCTTGTACAAATAATGTTTCCATTATTAGTCTATTGGATGTTAATTTAGCTGTTAAGCCAAACAATTCTCACAGTACAGACAAGCAAAAGACTCGGCAACTTTCAAAATTAAAATCAATGGGTCAAATTTATTTATTTTATTTCTAAATGTAAATTAGGTTTTTAATATCAATATTGTATTATAATTATGCCTTCTGCACCCTCTAATATTACTGATGGTGGTACCAATGACATAGCCAGGCACACGCTGACCGGAAGCATAGCATATCAAAGCTGTTGTCTAAAAGCTGTCACGTCACTTAAAAGCTTAGAAGATTTGTTTATTCTCAATGATTCTGAAGTTCAAAAGACAGGCTTACATTATGATTATAATTTTTAATATAATAATTATAAACTTAACTTATGAAAATACTGAATTATTAATATTATTATTATAATTCAGTGTTTTCATAAATAAAGCTATTTATATGTTTATAATTTAATAAAATGAAACAAAAATTTGGTTTCTAATAAATTTTTATGTTGTAGCAAGTTTTATAGGTCTTCTTTAGATAATCCAACCTGAAGCACTCTTTGCAATTTCATTCCTATTCTAATTCTTCCCACCATTTTAAAACCATTCCAATATGCATGTAATATGAACATATTTTTGACCACTAGAGCAGCATACAAATACAAGTGAAATTGCACTAACTACTGTCATTTTAGTGGCTCACAAAAAATATTTTGAATGCGGGAGAGTGCTCCTCTACCCCTCCCGCACCCTTTCTGGCAGCCCGCTACGCGAGCTGGCATGGCCTGCGGCCATGTCACCCGTCCTCCCTCTGGTCCGCGCATGTGTCCAGATTTTTTACCCAGGTTACTTGGCAAGTATGCTTGCTAGGTTGCATGTGTATTGTGTATACTACATCATATGCATATATGTGGAGTATGACAGTACCAAGGAAATGCCTGCAGCAAGGAAGAGGAAAGGCACTGTCAGCTTGATATCTAAGTCACCCATACAATGTGTAGGGTAGTGAGCATGTCCCATTTGATACAAGAAGAAATTGTGGGTTGAATTTGAAAATGATTCGCAGATCTAAATAATGTTGGAATCGAAGCCTTAAAAGCTCCAAGTAACTAAGAATTGACATTCAGTCAACGACATTCTGAACCAGAGTCTAGACACATCTCAGGTAAAGGAGATATTTATAGCCCATGATCTACATACAAATTATGTTACAAGTCTAGAAACACAGGCTAGAAACAGATAATACATATTATATCATGACTCACTCAACCATGGCTGTGTCCAAAAATATTCGAATGTTCTTCAATGGCTGCCCATCTTTAGTTGTCTTACTGTGTGATGGTTTCACTCTGCTAATTCTATGCACAGGTTCAAACTTCTTAGTACTGTACACTATGGCTGACCTATATAATATACATGTACTCAGTACTGTACACTATAGCTGACCTATATAATATACATCTACTTAGTGTTGTACACTATTGCTGACCTATATAATATACCATGTAGGCCTACTTAGTACTGTACACTATGGCTGACCTATATAATATACATGTACTTAGTACTGTACACTATGGCTGACCTATATAATATACATGTACTTAGTACTGTACACTATGGCTGACCTATATAATATACATGTACTTAGTACTGTACACTATAGCTGACCTATATAATATATATGTACTTAGTGTTGCACACTATGGCTGACCTATATAATATACATGTACTTAGTACTGTACACTATAGCTGACCTATATAATATATATGTACTTAGTGTTGCACACTATGGCTGACCTATATAATATACATGTACTTAGTGTTGTACACTATTTAGCTGATCTATATAATATACGAGTACTTAGTACTTTAAAACACTCACTATGCCCCAAATCTAATACAGAAGGTCAGACAACACCAACTAAATGCACACCGTGTTGGTGACAATTCCTCTCACCTTGAGCATTGATAATCAGTGAAGAATGGTGAACCCTATAGGAAATTTGCACACAGTAGACATTACTATGAAGTTCCAAAGACTACCTACTATAACTAATGTAATCCTGAACCATATGAATAAAGGTACAGTAATTATACTGTTGCACATACAGTGTGAGTTCCTACAGCACCTACCTGTCACTGCTGACTGTGGTTAAGTATTTATTAGTAGGATCCCAGGCTACTCCCTGGACGTAGCCCTTGTGATGCTGCAGTATAGCAACTTTACGAGAGGAAGTTGTATCCCACACATAGCTAGTATTGTCCATTGTACCCGAGACTATGAACCGGGCATCAGGAGCCCAGGCTATGTCATATACTTCGGAACCATGCCCCCTACAACAACACCAACCGACAAGCTCGGATCACACGTATCAGGTCTAGACCGACGCCCAAGTACAACCGGCTCAGTGAGTCCAAAGTGCAAGTACCACAAGTTATATCTGTAAAGTATCAGTCTTGTCTACATGAGCATTACACCAGATAAGGTGAGTGTTTACACTTTCACTGCAGCAAAACAAGAGGCTGACCTCCTAGTGAGCTCACCTTTTAAACATATACAGATAACTGCACTGGGCTTATACATATATTTCATTGCCTGACGGGTTGAACTTGTGACGTCACAATGACAAAGAACATAGATATCCGGATATAATTTACATCTTTAGCTTTCAGTGAGCTCTATGCAATAGCCTACATCATTCACTTGCAGAACTGACGAGGTACTCATTGTATGACACACTAATGGATGAGAGTATATATCAGCCAGTTCCATAGACTGACCTCATCTGTCTAATGACTGTCCATGTTTCTTTATTCTCGCCATGTCTATTGTCAGTCTCACCCAGTGAATCACTAGTAGTACTAGTAGGAGCAGGTGTAGAGAATATATCAGGTATGTCAGTGTTGGTATCCAGCTTCCATAGGAATAAACATCTGTCTACAGGAGTATAATATACATATACATATACCCAGTTTCCATGAATAAACATCTATCTACAGGAGTATAATATGCATATACTCAGTTCCCATAGGAATAAACGTCCGTCTGCATAAGTATAATATACATATACCCAGTTTCCATATGAATAACTGTCCGTCAACAGAAGTATAATGTAGGCCTACATATACCCAGTTTCCATAGGATCAAGCATTTGCCTATGCGCATATAATGTACATAATACGCAATAATATATAGGCCTAAAACTAGGTCGACACTTACAGTTTCCATTTAAATAGTCTTCTCTGTAGACCTGTATTAACATATTATAAACTAAGTTGTAAGTTGTGTGCTCCTGAAATAAGCCTTTAGATGCCTATCAATTGTACATAGGTAGAATACAACGGACTATAAATGGAGTTATAACACACTATAGCCTATAGGGATATATAACAGACTATAAACCTAGATATAACACATTATCGCTTATCGGGAGATATAACAGGCAATAAGGGAGCTAAGGCTAAACCCACCATCTGATGCTGAGGCTAAGATGTCATCACTAGGGTGAAAGCGAACAGCGTTAACGGCACAGTCGTGTCGACTTAGTTCTGATAGATGTTCCACATATCCGACACCTCGGCTATCCTTACGTAGCTCCCACATCTAGACAACGATCATGAGATAATTCATTTTGCACTTACGACCTTGAATCAATTTTCAGGGTCAATTGTCAGAATCTAGATAGCTATGTAGAAAGTTATTGGGTTACGTTAAATTTGCATTTCGTCTGTTAGCTTTAGCCTATAAATTTTGCATACTTAAACACAGGTAATAGCTGAACTACCCACCCAATAACAGAAAACCACCTGATTGAAAATTAATATTGGATTTCATTATCAGTTTAATTACTGAATTCCAATGTATAGGCTGAAAGGAGTTTCATGTGTTTTTTTGCCGAGATATTCGACACACAACCCGACACATCCTCAGAGTTGTTGATACATGATGGTACATAGAATGCAAGATCTATTTAGGCATATTCAGGTTTCATAGGAGTTGTGTTTCCATGTAAAATTTCTATCAATGAGAACACAACACCAAAATAATTGTCAGTTTACAAAAAATTGAGTTCAGCTGGGTCTATAGCATTGTAACATAGTGTAGTTTGTTTCAACAGTTTTATAAATTTTGGACCAAGTTTTACAACACGCTCAATGCCTACATTAAAAATAGCTCCCTGGGCTCTTACCATATAATGCTGCTGACACTAGCTCCATATTTGCCAAATTCCATATCATATAACATGGCAGCTACTAGCCCCCTTATGTTTACTAATTCCACATGTCTACTAGTCCCCATCTGTCTACTAGTCCTCGCATGTCTACTAGTCCCCATATGTCTACTAGTCCTCGCATGTCTACTAGTCCCCATATGTCTACTTTAGTTCTCGCATGCCTACTAGTCCTTGTATGTCTACTAGTCCTCGTATGCCTACTAGTCCCCATATATTTACTAGTCCTCGCATGCCTACTAGTTCTCATATAGGCCTATCTACTAGTCCTCGTATGCCTACTAGTCTTCATATATCTACTAGTCCTTACATGCCTACTCGTCTCCACATGTCTACTAGTCCTTGTATGCCTACTAGTCCCCATATGTCTACTAGTCCTCATATGCCTACTAGTCCCCATATATCTACTAGTCCCTATATGTCTACCAGTCTCCATATGTCTACTAGTCCTCGTATGTCTACGAGTCCTCGTATGCCTACTAGTCCCCATATATCAACTAGTCCCTATATGTCTACTGGTCTCCATATGTCTACTAGTCCTCGTATGACTATTAGTCCCCATATGTCTACTACTCCCCATATATCTACTAGTCCCCGTATGTCTACTAGTCCCCACTAGTTTCCTTACCTACCTGCACTTTAGCATCTGCTCCTCCAGTAGCTACTCTCTGTGAGCGGCTCTGAGAATTCTGCTGAATGTCAACAGTGAAGACTGTCCCAGTTGGTCCATGCCAGTTGATCATTTGTGTGTTAACATGCTGTATGACATCATCCCTACCAAACACTCCAAAGGCTGAAAACAACGTAAGCACAATGTAAATATGTCATATGAATAACATGAAGGTCTACATATACAAATCCACTGCAATGCTAACCGTAAGTAAAAACGTCAAGAATGCTTATTGGCAATGTGAGGTGTTTGTGGCACGTTAGTCGAGGCGAAAGCGTAATAAATTTGGAGTGTATGGGATATGTAGTTCTAGTAGACAATCGCAATTTATTCCTGTTGTTAGTGTTGTGTTGCAAGTGTAACATCTGTTGTAGGTTATTGGCAGACTGAGAGTTACTAAATGCAGTTGAGCTTGACTCTTCTGTATAAAGAATGACGCGGATAATGTTACTCACAATAAATATTACAATGACAACACCACACTAGTTTTCTAGAACCACAAGGACACCCGTGTGTTGCTCTGATATTATAGGCCTATATCTTTTCTCTTCTGTTGGATTTTACACATATTCTTATATTGGGTTATTCACGTCCATACTAGAGCCAATTTACTACAAAAGACGCTTCAGTTCGCTATATCTTTGAGCTTCACGTGTGCTTCCAACAGAGGAACATGTCTTACTCTGCAATTGTATATGGTGTCTTATGCTGTTTACTGGTAACAGCATCACAAACTCGCCATATTGGATGCGAGTTTCAAGTTCATTCTTGGACTTTCCCAAAGCTGTCACTGGGACCCACTATTCCAAACACATCATCATCACCGTGGCTACTTCGCCTGGTAATGCCTGTCTATACCCATTGGTAGAGCGTCTGGTTAAATATTGGTCCTTACAAGTAGGCTAATGGGGAACACCGTCTTACATTCTTGCTCCAGGGATAATTTACCCATGTATCAACTAGGTCACTAGTATGGAGTGGTTTTCACTCAAGCATCTAGCCTGTTATTAATACCATAGTGATAGTTAGCATCTACATGAGTGGCACTGAACTTAAGCTGGTACTACTTTCTCTCGTACGCGTTGTGTGGTTATCCCTGCGCTCCCTAGCCGATTAAGTATTGTTAAGTTTCAATTGCCATCAGAGCTGACACTAACTAGTAACAAGAATCTGTTTCCAACTAGAGTTACACACTCCACACTAGATTGACTACATTTCTGCAAACGAGTAGAGAAGTCTTATACATAACACATAACCTCACATTACCAACTCAAACTTTCAATTATACACTACTTATTGTTAACAGTTCAGTGGATTATAAGTAATAGACAAGATTTGATTTTTTATCAATCATGATATCATCCCTATCCTATGGACGAGAGTAAGTTAAAGTTAGGTATCAAATTTGATATTAGGCATAGCAAGAATTAATTATTACATTACGAATTATCTATAACTACTAAACTATATATTATATCTATTACTAAGTCTAATAAAATAAGCAATTGATCTTGATCTGGCATTCAATTCTATTCTAATTCTTATATTTCTAATTTTCTTTTGTCAACATTATGTTATTTTACACTTAGTATAGGCTTAAACAGGGAGTAAATGACCTAAATATCGGTCAGAATAATATGAATGTATTTTGTATTACATCTTTGGCTAGCTTCTTCGCCCATTATAACTGTTACAAACGGTGGAATAGGTCAAAATTGAGCTATTCTATTGCAGACTAGTTGCTATCGCTCGACTTGACAGATTCGCAATCACGTTCCAAAATCTCCCGCGCTCCTAGGTTTTATTTGTAATCTCAAAGTCAATAATTCTCCTTTACTAAGTAAAGTTTTAGTTAATTTTACATATCAAACTAATGAGAAAATTAATTTTTATTAATTGTTCTATTATGTTTCGTTCAGATTGTATAATACGTACTGTTTTGCAGTCTTTATTGAAGGCTTTGAACAACATATTTCTGCGGGCCAGTTGAAGGTGGCCGAACTGGATTTGCTCATCTCGCAATTTTAGAATTTAGAACTATTAATTAAAACTGATATTAGACGCAAAAAGAATATTGTGTGAGCTTAGTCTTCCCTTAGTGTACCCAAAGTGCATATGTTGTTTAACAAGAGAGGTGTTTAAGGAGTTTTTTTTAAGGATAAACGACGTAAAATAAAAATGGGCGACGCAGGTTTCTTCAAGGTAAGTTCAGTGAGAGTGACATGAATGAATTGAAATAATCTATAAATAATCAATATCAATGTGGTTTGGGGTTTGTAATTTAGACTAATGTTAATTGTCAAGTCCAACATCACATAATATAATTTTGGCAGCGTAGTAGTTATTAGTTTGTTTTAATGAAATTTCAATTTGTTTTTCTTCCGTTTCTGAGCTTCAACTTTTACTAATTTAAAGATTAGTAAAAGAAAGGCCTTAGGCCTATATGTATTATATCACAGAGGGCTGGGTCCAAACCCCACTTAGGAATGAACTATTTTATTTCACAGTTGTGGAACCAACTCCTTGCCTGCATACAACTTAAACCGTTTCAGTAAAGGTTATCTTTCTACTCAGCAGGTGGGGTGCAGGGCAGGATATCTTGGTTTCCACTTGACAGGCTTTCACCTTCAATTAGTCTGTAGGACTACTGCTACAGCAGGGTTCCTGCAGGATATCTGGAGTACCACTTCAGCAAATTAAGCAATGGAAAATGTTTTATTAAACAGTGTTCACACTGCATTTTTAACCATCGACTAGCAATGGGCGACCGTGGCTGACCACAAGTATACCTATTAGACTATATATTACCATGCTTCAGTGAATGATGAGGTCAGCAAGTTCAAAAGTTGAACTTTGAACACCATCGCTAACCAGCGCGTGCCAGCTATAGTATAGGCCTAGTATAGTTGCTGCAGCGACCAACTGCAATCTGAACACAACATTATTCATTTACCTTACACCGATAACAATCGGTGAGCAACTAACTGCTAGCAGGTCGCGGTGTCCAATCTACAGGCACAGCTTGCGAGTAGTGATTAGCCGTCGGCAAGTTGAAATGTTTCTATTTTCCGGCAATCACCTGCAGGCTCTTGCGGTCTTCCATTTTCTTGGGTTTCCACACCGCAGTATTTAGGCCTACTCTAACTGTCAACCGGCGGTTAAAAACCAGTCGAGTGGAAACTAAACTTAGGGATGTTAGATCAGGCATATTATGCTGTTATACTAATATAATTAATCCATGAGCTTAGGCCTACATCTAAACAACATGTAGGCCTACTACATGTAAATCTACATGTATATATAGTTTTTTATGTCACAGTACAACTGTCCTTACTCTGACATAGGGTACCAGTGCTGACCAAGACACACGGTTTGCTGACAAAAAGAAGAAGCTTATAAAGCAGATGAAGTTTGAAGATGTTATTGATAAAAAGGTGAGTCAAACAAACAACTTGCAGCATCTAAATGTGAGCAACTGATTCAGTTGTCTGTTTTAGCTGGTAGTTATTTTATTCGGTACCGTGGTCAAGCTGACATAGCCCACATAACAAATGCCTACAGAAGGCAGAATAGTGTGCGAGTTGAATGCCGTGGAGTTGTGATGATCTCAAGAGTGTGGAGGCAGGGCATTGTTGGTCTGGTGATCTATTACACTAGTACTGTCTAAACATTGGTCTCATCTGATTGAGGTTTCGTTTAGTCAGATATATTATAGTATGATATATAGGCCTATGCATGTCTCTCTGTGTGTACGCATATAGGCCTATGTATCCTATATGTGTGTTTGTCATGACTTTTGTGTTGTTTTAGGTTGACATGTCAAAAGTTCAATTAGACACTCTCAAACCGTGGATAACTCAAAAAATCACGGAGATCCTTGGATTTGACGATGATGTTGTGATTGAATTCATATTTAACCAACTAGAAGCAAGGGTAGGATATTATGTTTTACTAGACGTCATTTAACTGTTCGTTTGTAGTGTGTTTGTAGTACTGTTTATATTTATTAGGAGGAGTGGTGACACATTCTACAACAGGAAGAGGCACCTGCTGGACACCTTTACTACGCAAGGCTTCATTCACTCTTACATTATATCTTTTTATCACTGACTGTATCTAAATTATTGGATTTGTACTGTAAATATGATTGTTTTATCTCCAAATATATTCTACATGTTTGTATTGCTTGTTCGTTTTTGTCACCAGTTTGATTTCGCTGACACTTCTGAATTTTCCATCAAATAGATGAAACATGAGCAGAGTGTAGACTAGGACCTGCTTGCCTACTGCATCATCGTCTTTGATCATTGCATTACATTGCTAGGGACATTGCCCCGCCCACATCATCGTCACTTCACTACAATGTTGACGCTATTTACCTATTAAAGAAGATTGCCCAAGGGTAGGTTGACATTATTGTGATATTTACATTTGTAGTTCAGCCTAAATGTCAGGAATGCTTGAAACTCCAAAGCCTATAAATAGCGATGGACAATTTATAATACTTTATAAAGCGACACTGAATATTTTTTTACCGGTCTAACTCCTCAAAACCTATGTGGAAGTGCATGCTGTAGATGCTACACTAGACTATTAAACCAACCCTCATGCCTTGTGTCTGGATACAAATTGGTTGTCTGGTCTAGGTGTAGGTAAGGCTTAGCTATGTCATAATATGGTAGGGATAAAATAAGCTTTAGTTGTATTTGCCACCCTCTATACAGCTGCCCGCAGTTGGGTAAGTACTCTACTATATTATATGAGCATATCTACAGAGCAGACCTTAAACCATATGAGGTGTAAACAGTTCAAAAAGTTTGTCTGTGATCAAGTAGTGAGCATTTTCAGCTTCAGGGCAGCATTATGAACTACTACGTTCCATATCGTATCATATCTATGCTGTGGATATACATCTATATACATCTTCTACAGGTTCTGATATTCTTCACATCAGTCTGCCATACCATGTCTGCCGGAGTACTGGGTTCACTACAGCTATCATCAGCTTGAGGCATCTTACACCTTGCATCTCCATGGACACCAATCGGCACATATCTGACTCCATGTACAAGATACAAGATATATTATTTCTGTCCCGCAAGCTGCGAGTTTCCAAGTTTTGTAGATCAAAGCAGAAAGAAATTGGTTTGGAAATGCCGTTGATTCTGCCAACTGTTGTTCCATGTTAAATAGAATAGAATAGTGATAGAGAATTCTACAATAGACTGAATTGAACAGCCTACCATAATGACTACGTTATGTGAATTATCATGTGTTTAGCCTAATGTGTTACTCGTAGTACCTGGTAGCCAGAGAGAGGCTAAGGTCTGAGTTTGTTGTGTTTTAGCATCCAGATCCTAAAGACATGCAAATCAACTTGACTGGCTTCCTGAATGGTAAGAATGCAAGGACGTTTATGGGGGCTCTGTGGGAGCACCTGCTCTCGGCACAAGAGAATGAAATGGGAGTACCACAGGCTTTCATTGAAGCCAAGAAAGCGGAGATCAAAGCCAGAGAAGTGAGTGCTGTATATATATACATGTACATGTTTATTCGATTATTTATATATCTAAAATGTTAACATGTTGATTACTGAATTAACCAGTTATACACTACTGACCTTCTGTATTCCCATGTATAAAGTATTCACTCTTCGCGATTGGTTGTCATCTCAAAATAAGCAGCTATAATCACGATACATTTGAGTTCTAAACTATCTGCTATTAAAAGGCTACATTAGATTGATATCAATGGTCGACTTCTGCAAAAGTCAAAGTCGGCTTGGCAATGTGCATAATAATGTTAGCGGAAGCCTGCCAATCATTACCAGCGTGAATATAAAAGGTCAATGTAATCTACATGTATGTGTGGTAAACTAGTTGTTGATGACATTTTATTATTTTGTAGGAAGAAAAATTGAAGATTGAGGAAGCAGTGAAAGAGTCTGGAAGAGCTATTGCTGAGACTCTAAACAATCAGCGTAAGGAATCTGAGAGAAGGTATGCAGTCGCTGGGTGTACATACGCTTCCATTGTTTGATACGCGTACACTTATAGTCAATACCCGGGGTTTGCAAAGTCCTATATCTGACACCAGTATCCAATAGCCCTTGCTGAGATTTTAAAAATTCAATAGCAATATCCTATGTTATTGTATTGGGTATCGGCATCCAATAATATTGGATGATAGTATTCTACTCCTAAGACTAATATTATGATAATGCACTCAAATTAGCATTACTAGCCATAAAAGATAGGTGTAATTCTTTTCAGGCGCCGTTCACGCTCCCGTAGTCCCAAACGACGTCGTGAGGACAAAGAGAGGCGAGAGAAGAGACGATCTCGATCACCAAAGTCTGAGCAGAAATCAGACAACAAAGCTGCTGATGTGAATGGTACAGAGAACGGTATAGAGAGGTGAGAGTTACTGTACACATGGACACTAACCAATAGCTGACTAGGGTTACTGTTCGCTAACCAATGAATGATAAGTTGCACTACTGTATTAGCTAATCAAAAATTACAATAGTAATGCAATTTTCACCTCCTTCATTGTTAGTGTTGAAAATGGAAAGGAGAAGGAACAGACAGCGTCTGCTGGTGCTGCTGGTGCCGGAGATGGGGAAACAACTACAGACGGAGGGGATAGCAAGGTACCCAATACAGACACTGCTTCCACCGATGATAAGGAGGGTAAGGATGAGCAGCCAGCTGCTGCCTCTACCTCCCTCTCAGAGAAGAAGAGGCATTACAGAAACAGAAATGACAGTCACAGCTCAGATGGTGGTAGAAAGAGGTTGGTAATTTAATGAAATAAAGGGGATCATATTTAATCATCTGTTGTTTGAAATTCATTTCATTAGAGAAATTTGCTTTCACATATCCGCCAATTAGATTCTATGGTGCCCAGTGCTGCCCGTCAAATATTACTCCCCTTAATTGGGTGATTTGTAAAAACAAAAAAGCAGTTTCCATCACTAGGCCATGCATGATTTTGTTTGATGGATTAAACTGAATAACTGTACTTAGTTTGTTGAATATACTTAACGGTAACGTGTTGTTGTTGAATAGAGCCAAGGGTAACATGTTGCTCCACTCTTACCAGGTCACACAGTCCATCAAGAAGGAGGAGTAGATCTCGTGGAGGAAGGAGATCCAGATCTCGTGGTGGAAGAAAGTCAAGGTCTCGCTCTCGGGAAAGACGCAGATCTCGGGAAAGGCGTAGATCTCGTTCCCGGGGTGGAAGAAGGTGAATAGTATATTTGCATGTTTATCATGAGCTGTAATTAAACCAGTGATGAGCAGTTGGGTCTAGCTGCTAGGTTCTACTGCTAGTGCTATGGTTTGTAGGTCACGTTCTCCTTACTACAGCAGACGTCCTCCACCACATAGGTCAGCCTACAGGAGCCCTCCTAGGATGAGACGCTACTCACCACCTCGCCCTCCTCCCAGACGGTGGTCACCCCCTCACCAAAGGAGACGCTCCTCACCACCAAGAGAGGTTAAACCACTGAGTCCCTTGTCAAAGGCAAGAGCAGAGGCCAAGGCCAAAAACAGATCTCCTTCCAGTTCTGATTCTGACCGGTCAGGTTCTGGGGACAGGCGCCGTCGTCCACGGAGGTAGGTTTAAGTCAGCATTTAAAGTACTTCACAATAACATTTGATGACATTGCAATGATGACCGAGAGTTGTGTTTCCCTTCCCTATTCCCCTTTTTGTGTTTTCTTTATAAATATGATGTTTCCATCAGTATAGCAGGATGTATGATTTTCTTCCTTTCTTTTTAAGACGACCGTCAAATAGTCCTGACCGAAGACCCGCTGCAAGGAAGCGAGAGAATTCTTCTCCAAGGGCAGCCAAACCCTCTCCTCTCAAGCAGGCAAGGAGAGGTAGAAGTCGATCTGCTGGATCTCCTCGCAGAGCCGCTAGACGCCCTAGCCGATCTCCCAAACCCAGGAGAGCTGCATCTTCAACAAGCAGGTAACCCTTACATGTAGCTGTTGACGAATGTGTGAGTTATTGCATGCTACTAGCAGTCCCCCCCCCCCCCCTTTCATTTCTCCATACAACTAACCAATAAGGCATATTTCAGATCTCCTTCTCCTAGCAAAGTGAAAAAAGCTGCACCAAAACGGAGAAACGCAAGCACCTCCGAGAGTGGAAGCAGCAGAAGTCCTTCTCCACCTCCTGGTAGTAAAAAGAAAATAAAGAAACAGCTGCGGAAGAGAAGTGAGTCAGGTAGCGGTGGGTCAAGTAGCGAAGAGGAGGCTCCGACCTCTCGAAGAGATATCATCAAGAAGAAAAATATAGAAAGTAGAAAGAAGGCTTCACCTGAACCAAGTCCTCCAAGAAAGCGACGTAGTTCTCCTAGTCCAGCACTAAGAAAGAAGCGTAGTTCTGAAAGTCCCCCAAGAAGAAGGCGTGGCTCAGGAAGTCCTCCAAGAAAAGGTCGTGCTTCACCCAGTCCGCCAAGAAAAAGTCGTGGCTCACCCAGTCCTCCACCTAGAAGAAAACGTGCGTCTCCCAGTCCACCACCAAGAAAGAAACGTGGTTCTGCAAGTCCTCCAACACGACAAAGACGCACTTCCGGTAGTCCCCCAAAACGGAGGCGTGGTTCAGGAAGTCCAAGAAGAAGACGGGACCGATCCAGTTCCCCTCCAAACAGAGGTTCAGCTAGTCCATCTTCTAAACGGACCCAGCAGAGAAACTCGCCAAGTCCCTCTAGAAAACAGCGCCCAGGACGCCGTAGGTCTCCAAGTCCACGCTCAGCTGTCAAACGGAGGGGTTCCCGAAGTCCTCCTCCACGTAAGCAAGCAACCCGTCAAAGTAGATCTCCCAGCTGGTAAGTTCTCTCTGAGGGTTTTAACTGGCACGCTGTAGCACATGGCATCAATAGCTATGAGATGGTCTCTGCCATTATCAGTTGTTTGTCAATGTTTGTACCCTCGAACCGACCTTATATGCTTTTTTACTGTACTGTCTATTTAGGTCCCCTGACAATAGAAAACCAACACCCAGTGTGTCACCTCAGAGATCAACTAAAAAAGAGTGGCGTAGGAGTGGCAGTGGTTCACCTCCAAGGCCTGCAAAGAAAGAACGGCACAGGAGCAGTAGTGGCTCACCACAAAGACCGGCCAAGAAAGAACGTCGCAGGAGTGCTAGTGGCTCGCCACCAAAACCAGCTAAAAAGGAGCGACATAGGAGCGGTAGTGGCTCGCCACAGAGACGTCCCGAGAGTTCCAAGAGGAGAAACAAGTCTCCAAATATGAGATCAGGTAAGCACATCTTGTTTGTTTGGATTAGTACATGAAATATCGGTGGGGAATTTGCAGACTGTATATGAGGTTGGTACTTATTATAGGCTGCTATCCCATTTGTGACTAAAGTATTGTTTAACTATTTGTAGCTTCGCCTCCAGCCAGCCAGAACAAGCAAGATAATCGTAAATGGTAAGTTGTATTGTATGTACAATCAATTGGTTATGCATGTTTATTGTGATTGGATAAATGAGCTGCCCATCAAGTGGAAACTAGGTCAAAGATAGTGGAAGGAAAGATCGGACACTCAATGATAATACCCCGTCCCACCAAATACGCCCAATTTGGTAGTCCCGACGTTCCACGATTTACCTTCCCACCATGCGTGTGTTGAGCTTTTAGTTGGCTGTATCACAGTTTAGGCTAGTATCACAGTTTCATGGCTTAACCATTGTGCGCTCTGTAATAAGATATCGTTTATGTAAGTAGACTGTATACTCAG
This sequence comes from Bugulina stolonifera, assembly GCA_935421135.1. Classification (NCBI taxonomy): domain Eukaryota; kingdom Metazoa; phylum Bryozoa; class Gymnolaemata; order Cheilostomatida; family Bugulidae; genus Bugulina; species Bugulina stolonifera. The sequence continues at coordinate 4,962,863 of OW285193.1, read as the reverse complement.
TGCCGCTGTTACAAATATTATTTGATTGGTCGGCGGAACACCAATAGTCAGAACTGATTTGTACACGAAATAGCACAACTCCTTGCTTAATCCGGACTGCATTTGGAGGCGGGGGACAGGCAGTTTTTGGCCTAAGTGTTCCTTCCACTATCTTTGTCCTCGGTGATTGAAATCTTAATACGGTGTAATTGTGTAACCCAAATGCAGCACACTATGTCACATGTGCGTAAATATTATTCACCGTGGGAACCAAACCTACAATCGTAGTTTTATGTAGAATATATTTTTGGTTGTAGTAAATCAGATAAAAGTGTCAGCCCTGCACCTGCACAGAGATCAGCTACGAAAGTTTCATCGAAGAGTAAAGTGAATACGGACTCTGAAGTGAGTAAAATTAGTCATACTCTACCAACATATAGCAGTAGTGAGTCATACTCTACCAATATATAGCAGTAGTGAGTCATACTCTACCAACATATAGCAGTAGTGAGTCATACTCTACCAACATCTGCCCTGGTATTAACATTAACAATAGTACTGGTGGTGTTAGCGGCAGCACTGGTGGTGGTAGACGTAATGCAAAACGTCTTGTTCATAATTATATTATTTGTATAATTATGTTATTTGTATAATTATATTATTTGTATAATTATATTATGTGTATAATTATGTTTTTCTAGATGGCTGCCTCTGGGGATGAGAAAAAGAAAAAATCTAAGAAACAGAAAAAGGAGAAGAAGTCCAAGAAATCCAAATCTAAATCCAAGTCTAAACAAAAAGATGATGTGAGTATAGTTAAGTATCCAATGCAGACTGGAACATTAGGTAGCACCAGCTGTAGTGTTATACGCGTATAGCACATTATCTAGCATTGTTTAGCACATACTCTAATAGGATGTAGCACATCTTCTGGTATTGTATAGCACATTCACTAGTAGGATGTAGCACATACTCTTGTATTATATAGCACATACTCTAACATTGTTTAGCACATTCTCTAGTAGGATGTAGTACTATTTGCTTTCTTTTCTTCCCTAGTCGGATAGTGAAATAGATGATGAACTGGAACAAAGTTTGAGAAAGAAGGCTCTAGAATCATTAAACTCTAGAAAGAAGAGAGCCCCATCTACTTCTGATTAAACAATAACATCATACAACACACAACCTGATGACATCATACAACACACAACCTGATGACATCATACAACACACAACCTGATGACATCATACAACACACAACCTGATGACATCATACAACACACAACCTGATGACATCATACAACACACAACCTGGTGACATCATACAACACACAACCTGATGACATCATACAACACACAACCTGATGACATCATACAACACACAACCTGATGACATCATACAACACACAACCTGATGACATCATACAACACACAACCTGGTGACATAATACAACACACAACCTGGTGACATCATACAACACACAACCGGGCAACTTGCACAGAATTTGGTGACATCAGACACAGTCTAATATAACTAGTATAGCCAAACTGAGAAAGTAAATAGGTGTATGATTGCAATACATGTAAAGTAAGTTCTGCCTATATCCACTCTATATCTTATCATGTTCATTATGGTGGCAGTGAAACTCAGAACGTTATACAGACACACATTTTATTGTACATACCTTATGATTCCATACAATTTGTTTGACAGTTTGCTGTATAATAATACAATGTACAATGTACAAGATTTACTCTACACTGTTGTAACAAATAGTATTATTACTAATAGCAAATAGCACTCCCTACCTAAGACTGCTATGTTGTTCTTTGGAAGAAATGCTAAAGATTGATCAAAAATGTATATGATAGATAATGCACTACAAATACATGACATTACAAAGGGAAAGATGTTTACAAAACAAAGTAGAGACTAACAGAAGTAAATTTGGGCTATAAAATCTATTGAAACAGTAATGCAGACTGAATCTATTAACATTCATTAACTCTAGCCCTGACGTGATTGTCCGCTCCGACCTCTGGTTCCCAAAATAGGAGAGAAAAGCAGGTACTATCATTAGCTGCTTGCACCATGAGGAAATGGACATAGTTAATTCAAAGCTGTCTTCTCCCAATTTGTTTAGATGTTCACAATGGGAGATGATAACTTCTAATTATCATTTGATGCAGTATCTGTTAAAACACTAGTAAGGCTTCATTGAATAGAGCCACTGCATATATCCTCAGTGTATAGTACATGGTAATAAAATCAGTAGTACCAAATATAGTATCAGCCAGTGCAAAGGTTAGCGTAGATGGTATGAACCCTCTTCCATATTCGACCATATAAGTACCTGCTGTCCACTGTACTGCAGCAGCCTCTCCCCATGCATGCACTATTGTATCACCTGCAGTATAGGAATGACATCATACAATATAATGTTTTTGCTAAATACCGTGGTGATATCATGTGCATGTTGCGAAGTAATACATGCCCATTAGAATAATATTAAATCATTAACCTGATCTGCATGTAGATGTACAAGTAGTACTATATTAAACTGTATGCCAACATCATGTATAACATTTAGTATAGTAGAGTATAATTATATATAATATGTAATAAATTATGTTGACATTATCACAATATTATGATATAGACCTACATACATGTACATAACAGAATCTAATACTATGAACACATGAGATACAACAAGGTTATGATGATGTTTCAATGGTAAAATTGTAACACAGACAGCAACAGGGGCGGATATAGGAAAAATTTCAACACCAGCCTATTTTCAAGAAGTCATGGATTTCACGTGTCTGAGTGAGTGAATACAAGATAAGTGTGAAACATGAACATGTATGGGTACAGTCTACACACATAACATGACTATTACAGCACTATACAATGACTGTACTGTCTGAGCAAGTAAGTAGAAAGTGAATTGAAGCCTGGACATGCATAGTATTAATAGTTTACAGAGCACAGCTAGTATTGCATGCTTGATTGGACACACCCCTGGGATGGTGGCGTGGGTGCCTATAGCCGCCCCTGGACACCAAAAGCTCCCTTAAAAAGTAACTTGTTGAGAGGCTCACCTGTTTTATATACCTGACTGTCGATCTCTCCCTCAATCCACTGTCTAAAGGATCCAGATATTATTGTATCTGTTATATTGGCCCAGTATCTGCCTACAAACACAACAATATTATATGTGATGGCAGCAGTAGCGGCAGTGGTGAAAGGAATAACATCCAGTAGTAAGGGTAGCACTAGTTACTGATAATATGGTCGTTACCTGAATGGCCACTAGTGTCGACTGCAGTACCAAAGAAAAGAATATACTCGGTAAGAGAGGCGTGTAGCAGATACATGTGACCCATCCATCCCCCACAGTTCACGAATATCCACTGCATGTCTCCTGGTGATATAATGTGACCTCGGTAAAGCTGTCGCAGTTCCTGCTCAATCTGGGCAAATGCCAACTTGACATCGCCTCCTTTTGCTATAGAACAGATACATTTGAAAATGCTGGTGTAGGTAAGAAGTAGTAAGAGACATATTTTTTTGCTTTTTATCAAAATATCATGCATAGGAAATCAAAAAATGTGTCTACAATTTCTTGTAGTGCTACTTTAGGCTACAACGTAGAAGAGAAACGGTGGAATTAATAATAGACCCATGAAGCTCGGTAAAAATGCAAGAGTGCCCATGCATAGGCTATAAACCTTCATGTAGGTTCTAACAATAGTACCTAAAAGGAAAGACCGACAACCCGACCCACCAAATACACACACTTTGACGGTCCTGACATTCCTGGATTAACTTTTCAGTCATTTATCCGGGGAGAATTTGGATAGCAGTTCGACTAGTATCGCATTTTAATGCGTTATTGAGTATCCTGCAATAAGATCTCGCTTAAATAAATAGATTTTTTATACGTGGCCATTGTAGGGAATGGTCTCCAATTGATTCGTGGAACACCAATAGATTTCGTGGATTTGCACACAGAGTGGCACAATTCCCTGCTTAATCAAGACTAAATTTGGAGACGTATAAATTGTAACTGCAAATAAAATAAAGACAAACTATTTATTTAATGCTATCTAACTAAATTAGACCATACAATGCAATTATTTATTTTATAAGCTAAAACTTGGCTTAAACAGAGTTATTACAATTAGTATTATTATATTATTAATTGTCAACCAAAGAATTGATAATCTAATCTTCATCTAGTGGCCCAATTCGCCATGTTTGTTTTTAATTTTTCTCAAATGTTATCATTATCATGTATTACCTATGGAATTTATTTTATTTATCAATTTTAATGTTGAACTATTTACTCAATATTCCCTGTATGAAATTCTAATTCTATTTAATTTATTGAATTGGTTTTAACTTTTACCTGGATGCTTTCTCACTATTTTTTCTATATCATTGTAGTCGACAAGGTAGGACTTTGTTTTTAACCAATGCTGAATAGCATATCCAACAAAAAACACAAAGACACCAAACTTAAAGTGAAAGTAAACACGCTTTTTCAACTCTATTTGTATACATTAGAAAAAATATGTCATTTGCAGTACCCCAATCTATATTAGAAAGCTCAGTTTTGTTTTGGTGATAATCTAAATAGAAAATTAAAAAACTCAAATATTATTTGGGATTTCGCATGGGAGCGTCGTGAATATTCACTGCGGTCTTAACGGTTCTTTAGTGAGCATTAGTCAACTGTAGCGGTAACTTGTTATACTTGGTTATATTTTATTATTTTCTAATTTAATCATGGGAAGATGCTTGTATGCTCCGTGTGACAGTGACACAAGGGACAGGACTCTCCAATTCATCAGGCTGCCAATTAAAGTTAGTTAAACTGTGGTTAAAAGAGCAGATGTTAGTGGTTGAAAGATCATGATGGGATACTTAACTTTTAACCATACCATGACCATTGCATCATTGTTATATTTATACTATCATAATCTAATAATATTGTCCTATAAGATAACCAGGTTGTTGTAGCCAAGTCTAACAATATAAACTAACCTCACAATATTTTATTTTTGGTTTTGTATGCCTAAAATTATTTTATACAATAACGATATAATAATAATTAGTAATAATATTATATTCCTTCCTATTTATTGAACACAAGTCTAAGATAGTTTCTACTGTCATATTTTATATACAATACATACATGTACATCCAACATGAACATAAGATTCTGCTGTAATATTATATTATTAGATATAATATATATAAAAATATATACCCTGTGCTATTATATTATTAGAGTTAGGCCTATAAATAATAATAATAATCATTATTATTTATTTATAATTTCTTTTCTTGTCGATTCATTAGGATAAAAATACTATTGTACATGTATATAAGCCTATTGTAAGTTAGTGCTGTTAGTAGTGCCACAAGTTACAAGTTCAAGTTGACATTTTACTGCAAAATTTCACCAGGCTAATGTAATGTGTTATAATTTCATTAATCTTGATTCTAGTTATTTATATTCATAGTGATGTACAATAGGCCCCGCTTCTCTATGAAAACTGAAGTTATGGAATAAGCCTATATTATATTTCAACATGATGATATGCAATCTGATTATTCATACGATATCATACTTTAGGTTAGAAACTTTTGATAGCCTAGGATAATAAAAATTATTTTCTAATAGAATTACTAATTAGTGAATTGCTTTCAATTTTTATTGATGGTTATTGAAGGTTACCAAGAGGTCATATCTAAGAAGGCTCTTAAAGTGGAAGTAAACAGCTTTTTATAATTAACTGCAAGTTGAGGCCAAGTTTTAGACATGTAGCAGGCTAGATGTTAATGAAATAATGATAATATTAGTTAGATTGGACCTTTTACTTGTCTGCTATAGAATATCTATTACAGAATTGGGCTGCATCATGTCAAATAATGGCATAAGCCAGCGGCGTTTTGACAAACATTTAGCCATAATTGAGTGAGAAATGGCATAAATCGCTCAAGCGGATCTATAACGAGACTGGTTCTTTCAGTTCATTGAACGCCGATTGGTCAAACTATTTGTTTGTGGCGCTACGGGTGACGCAATACCACCCGTAAGATTATAACAAAAGGTTGATGAACTGAGCTAAGCCAAGCCTTCTACATGACTGTGTTATAAACAAACTACTGATTTTATCAACCTTGTATTGGTTATACTAGCTACCCTGGAGAACTTCTGAATACATCAAGTGATAGTTACAGCTCTTCAATAGTGCAATCTCACATTATATAGCAGAACTGGAAATTAGACCACTAAGATATCACATAGGAAGACAATGATTAATCAGTGGTGACATTATGATATTATATACATGCACATGAGTTGAAGGAACCATCTGCAGAGAAAAACTTGTATAGAAGATTTATTGCAAGTAATTTCAGACAGTCAGCAACAGAAGTAATTCATTGCAAGTAATAGGGAGAGTGTAATGGCATAATAACAACATAATGCATATATTACATACGCATGACATACATTAATTTGTAACAATTTAAATTTTGATTATAACAGCTTATACAGTACATATTGCAATTTACATACATATTTTCAACTATTGTTCTGCATACAATGTACATGGATATGACAAGTTACATAATGCTAACACATTAATGCTAAGTTACAACATGACAAATTGGTAAGATTCAATCAGTGTTGCAAGGTACTGTGCTATGGCAATGCTCTCAGCATGGTAAAGTGACAATGTCGCATAGCAGAATGCTGGATGCTCTTCTTAACACTACCGCCTTCGAAGGACTCACAGTTGGATCTTCCTCATCAAAGTCTAGAACTGTAAAACATATTATGTTATATATCGCAGCCATGCCAATATACATGTAGGGTACATGTACACGTATTACAATATGGAACCCAACACAGAACCTCAATTTAGGAGTACAAAAGAGGTACAACAATATAAGGCAACAATGAAACATTAGGCCTAATAAGGAAGTACATGAACATGTAGATGTCTATTGAGCTTATTCACAATTTAGCAGTACTTTGCACATACTTACATGCTTCAACTGAGATGCATTTCAACAGCCAAAATTTTCGTCAGCCAGCACTCTGAGAAATTAAAATCAAAATAGGTGTGAATCTAAAACATTGAGAATGAGTACATTATGTAGATTAAGTATTAGGTGTTTGTCTATGAAGCTGCGTCTAAAGAGGCTGTTGCCTATTTGCAGATATATCACACTCAGCTCAAGGCTCTCGCACAACAGTTATGTGGCTCAGTGAAATTATTCATGACTTGAATAGGCCCATATAGCTATCAAAAGTTTCTAACCTAAAGTATGATATCGTATGAATAATCAGATTGCATATCATCATGTTGAAATATAATATAGGCTTATTCCATAACTTCAGTTTTCATAGAGAAGCGGGGCCTATTGTACATCACTATGAATATAAATAACTAGAATCAAGATTAATGAAATTATAACACATTACATTAGCCTGGTGAAATTTTGCAGTAAAATGTCAACTTGAACTTGTAACTTGTGGCACTACTAACAGCACTAACTTACAATAGGCTTATATACATGTACAATAGTATTTTTATCCTAATGAATCGACAAGAAAAGAAATTATAAATAAATAATAATGATTATTATTATTATTTATAGGCCTAACTCTAATAATATAATAGCACAGGGTATATATTTTTATATATATTATATCTAATAATATAATATTACAGCAGAATCTTATGTTCATGTTGGATGTACATGTATGTATTGTATATAAAATATGACAGTAGAAACTATCTTAGACTTGTGTTCAATAAATAGGAAGGAATATAATATTATTACTAATTATTATTATATCGTTATTGTATAAAATAATTTTAGGCATACAAAACCAAAAATAAAATATTGTGAGGTTAGTTTATATTGTTAGACTTGGCTACAACAACCTGGTTATCTTATAGGACAATATTATTAGATTATGATAGTATAAATATAACAATGATGCAATGGTCATGGTATGGTTAAAAGTTAAGTATCCCATCATGATCTTTCAACCACTAACATCTGCTCTTTTAACCACAGTTTAACTAACTTTAATTGGCAGCCTGATGAATTGGAGAGTCCTGTCCCTTGTGTCACTGTCACACGGAGCATACAAGCATCTTCCCATGATTAAATTAGAAAATAATAAAATATAACCAAGTATAACAAGTTACCGCTACAGTTGACTAATGCTCACTAAAGAACCGTTAAGACCGCAGTGAATATTCACGACGCTCCCATGCGAAATCCCAAATAATATTTGAGTTTTTTAATTTTCTATTTAGATTATCACCAAAACAAAACTGAGCTTTCTAATATAGATTGGGGTACTGCAAATGACATATTTTTTCTAATGTATACAAATAGAGTTGAAAAAGCGTGTTTACTTTCACTTTAAGCTATTGCAGCGGTTCTCAAGAAATATTTTCCTATTGATCAATCAAGCAAATCTTAGAATCTGATTGGTTAACAAGGCAACTTCATTTTATGACATTGTTAGAACATGGGAATACAACTCCGAATCCAGACCAAACTCCATATAATTACATAGTACTGTACATTGTAATGTACAAGTACATCATGTTGTAACTTGTGATTAATTAAGTACCACTGACCAATGATTAGCGACAAGTGAATACTTATACTCTTTTTTTTTTCTGTCATTTCTCTCTCTTCTCGCTTTCTTCAATTCTTGATGTATAGCTTCTTCTTCTTAAGTACCTGTGCAACAGCATGAAAAACATGCAAAAGTTTTCAATGTAAAAAAAAAACAAAAGCATGATGCTGATATTCATTATGACATACATACTGTATACTAATATTGCACATTAAATAAAGTTATATATATATATATATATATAACACTTCCCTGAATTGTTGATTATGATAACACTAACAACCATGCATGATTGTATAATTATTGTGTACTGATGCCCAATTCTATACAAATTGTATGATGTATTTCTCTATAATGGGTTACCTACATGTTAGTGTTATATCACAATTCTCCACTCTTATGTTGTATCCACTCCAGTGTCTATTTCTAGAACCATGGAGCACCTAGTGTAGTGGCTTGTAGCACTAATATGAACATCAGATCTGGAGTAGGGCTGATCTTAGGGATGCACATTATAATCAGTATATGTTAGGGCATGACTCTGCAAGCAACCAAATGTGTTGGTCAGTACCTACATGTGCATGTAGAATGTACCTAGTGCATGATTGTGGTGTGTTACTGTGCCTTATCCAAATTCAAACATTTACAATATTTGCCAAATACATACAAACAAGTTTTACACCACAGCAAACAATCTCTGCAATATACATGATGTAATACCTGGTGTTGGCACCATAGTATATATGTGTAGAATATTTATGGAAGAAGTAGTGGTCTGCTAAAACAATGTTATGTCCAGAAGTTACCTCTAGGGCTCTAGCCTGTGATTACAAGTGCAGGCCTCTGGTCTTATTATACCAGGCAGTGGTGACTACAAAACATGAAACAATGGTCCTGGGGTAGCAGACACCTGTGCAGGGCAATCCCAAGCAACCCCAGCATAGGTTATCACGTTGGAAAATTGAAAAGAACATCCATCACCCAGAAAAGATCAATACTACTAAGTAATATAGTAAATATATCCATGCATAAAAATAATCTATTACACATGGAGTATGCAGTAATTTGTTATTTTCTCTTACACCCTGTAGCAGATAGTTGTCCTACTGCAATATCATGTTTTTTACAAAGCCTCCTGCCAAATGGTGTTAGAAATTAAATTAAGCGGTGCAGTCATGCATTCACCTAATTTATTCGGCAGTCCTTGCAGATGAAAAGTTCCATTATATCATATTATTGTACCACTGTATATTATATTCAAATACACAGTTGGAAATGAGCTACTTTTCACTCCAGCATCCACAATGAGAGTCATGTACAGAACTTGTATATTTCAGCCACTAAGTTGGCTATTTGCACCTGCCAGAAAAAGCAGAGCATAATCAATCAATTAATCAATCACATAAAAAGTAATAGTTACTATAATCACAACAAAATAAAAAATAAGACAAGCACAAAGTTTTTAGTTCATGTTGGTTAGCATTACAATGTATAAATAGTACCATCAACCTGATTGCCATGCTACATCAATCAATTGGTTAAACAAACTATATATTTGCAGGTTTGAAATATCAGCTTAGACCAGAGTAGAGAGAAGAGTCAGTTGCAGTCTCTGTGGTAGCCATTACCTGTTCTACAGTGTTAGATTCTTGTACCATTTCAGTAGCAACTACCTGTTCTACAGTGTTAGATTCTTGTACAATTTCAGTAGCAACTACCTGTTCTACAGTGTTAGATTCTTTTACCATTTCAGTAGCAACTACCTGTTCTAGTGTTAGATTCTTGTACCATTTCAGTAGCAACTACCTGTTCTACAGTGTTAGATTCTTGTACCATTTCAGTAGCAACTACCTGTTCTACAGTGTTAGATTCTTGTACCATTTCAGTAGCAACTACCTGTTCTACAGTGTTAGATTCTTGTATCAATTCAGTAGCAACCACCTGTTCTAAAGTGTTCGATTCTGGTGTAATATTAGAGGCAACTCCTTCTGCTATAGTGTCTGATTTGGACATAATTTCAGTAGTAACAACCTGCACTAAATTGTCAGATTCTGGCAAGGAGTCAGTAGCAACTACTTGTGCTACAGTTTGAGGTTCTGGTATCACATCACCAGTAACCACCTGTGAAGTTACATCTGATTCATTCAAAATATTGGTAGCAACCACCTGTGGTCCAGTGTCAGAATCTATAGGCAGTTGATCCATGGAGACCATATGATCGGTCATCACTACTGAACCTTGAGTAGCTGAGATAATCATGTCATCTGAGGTCACCTCCTGACAGAGGACGGCCGTCATCGAGTCACCTTGAAGCTCCACCTACAGTCAGAGAACCTGGATGTGAGATCATGCTTTAGTACTATAATAGCATTGTAATATAACCCTCAAATCAGATACGCAACAGGAAAATACATAGCTACTGCAAGAAGAGATTTCCAATTATAGTGAAGTAAGAGCCCCAATCCCCATTGACAAAGTCAAACCAAATGTATGTACGTGTATTGTCAGGCTTACACATGATATCTACGTACCCTACATAACACAATGTAGCTTATATGACAATTTACGTACCTTATATGTTTCCCCATTGATCTCTATGTAGTCTCCAGAGGAGAGGGCGTGGAGTTGCTGGGCTGAGATCTGTAGCTGTCGTTGCCCGCTCTCGTCTGCCTCTAGGATAGCAGCAGAGGAAGGCAACTCCATACCTGAGTGACCCAGCTCAACGCTCTGAGTAGCCAAGTCTACTATAGCCTCGGCTGCATCCTGTTCAGCTGGCTGAGTGTCTCCCAGCTCAACTACAAGAGGTATACAGGCTATGCTACAGTATGTACAATAAGGCGGTATATTGTAGTAAAATAGAAGTTGTCTGCACCATTTAACATATAGCTGAGGCAGAGGTAAACAACTCCACATGCAGAACAGTATGTACAGATAAGCTAAGGAGGAAGTGCCTATTACTTAGTAGAGGGCAGATAACAGGTACTGAGTGGATGGGTGAATGGTACGTAGAAAGACATACCTTTCTGAATTAGGTGAGATATATCATGCTTCTGGGTGAGAGAGTTGGCAAGGTCAAGGATGTTGACCACCTTAGACTGGTCACCATTGGTCATCTGATTGAGCCCTACTACTTCCGTGACCTGTTGACCTGTAAGAGAAGATACAGTAGATTGAATATCTGAATAGCATGAGAGCTGATTGGCACCCGGCACTTACTCAATAACCAGTTAGCGTATGTTTAAAAAGGTATTATCTGCAGCACAAAAAATGCTATTACCAGCTATTACATGGCACCATCGGTGTAACCTTTGCTTCGAGCCATTTCCAGAGTCAGTCAGTGTAAATTGAATGCGCCTGCTTCAAAGGCATAACTCAGTCACCGTCAATGCACAGTCAGTGTATACAACCATAATGGAGTAGGAAGTGTGCAGTATTATATCAAGTCACCAGTCAGAGCTTTTCAAAAATGCACTCGGGAGCCACCTCAGTAATTACTCACTCTGCAGGAAAGGTGGTAGTATTGATTTTATACCTTGTGATGAGGCTACTACTGTAACGTCTGCATTAGGCTCCACCACACACGATGCCGTTCCGTCTTTCTTTACCATGATGCTGATCTTGTGCTTCTTCTTTAGATGCTGGTATAGATTCTTTCTCTTCCCATTCATATATTTACACAGTACACACATGTAGAGTAGACCTGGCATAATATACACGTTATACAGTACACACATCTAGAGTAGACCTGGCATAATACACTCCTTATACAGTACACACATGTAGAGTAGACCTGGCATAATATACACGCTATACAGTACACACATGTAGAGTAGACCTGGCATAATATAGAGGTTATACGGTACACACATGTAGAGTAGACCTGGCATGATATAGAGGTTATACAGTACACATACGCAGAGTAGACCTGGCATGATATAGAGGTTATACAGTATGCAAATGTATATCAGATCAGATTTATGACAGATGTTATACAGTACACAACCATGTACCAGTATAATGTATAGAATATACCCACCAGGTTCCTCGCGATCTTCAAGAGCGTCTTGGTTGTTGTGCTTCCTCATATGTACGAGGAGAGAATTATGGGATGGAGCTCTAAAGTCACACACAACACACGTCAGTTTCTCTTCCTCCGTATTGGGTAGTATATCAGAGTGTTGAGTGTGCAGGTGTTTATATAGAGAGAGCAGCTTGACAAACTTCATCGTGCAGTGAGTACAGGCAAACGACTGCAAGTACAATAACAACATTTCAGCAACTCAAGGTTGGAATTCAACACCAAAATAATGTATTATTCAATCAGGTGAAAGTGTGCAACCAGCCTAGAGTTATCTTATCATCAGTCTGGCACAAGTCGCACATAACCTCAGCAGTGATACAAGATACATTATTATTTTTGATTTATTTCCTAATATTTTAACGCTCGTTTGAGCATCATCGTCAGAGGATAAATCTGATGATGATGCTTGGATGAGCATTGAAATATAAAGAAATGAATCAAAACTAAATATGCTTCTTGTATTACTATTTATAATAAAAATACTAGCCCACAGTTTTCAACATTTTCTACAGAACAAAATAGAGTGGAACTTGGTTAATTCAAACTCCAAGGGACCACCATAATTGGTTTGATTTAGGCCGAGTTTGAATTGTGTGAGCCTTTCATTTTATTTAATGACATGCATCACATGTGCAGGACAATAGTATAAAAACCCATTTAACTAAGAAACAGTAAAGCATTTAGTGGGTTTCCCCAGCTTAGTTTGAGCAGAAACATAATATTGCAGTAGTATAACTACTAATAACTACTAACTATTAGCGATGTTTATTAGGTGACTAATGTTGGCTGTGATAGTATTATCATTGATTATAGTGTGAGCCTAAGCCGCATGAAGTCTGAACTACAGGTGGTAAGTTTGAATTATTAGAAGCCGTATTATATAGTGCTCAGCAGGGACCAAGGCTAACAGTTTGAACTAACCATGTTTTGAATTATCCAAGGTTGAATTAAGCAACTTTCACTATATCTTTGATGTTGTTATATACATGTACATCTACATGTAACAAAAGTTGTGAAGTTTGGTGACGTTGTCTGAAGGTTTGATAAGATAAGATTTACTCCGCCAAACTGTAGGTGCGAGACAACTCTAATTCTACAGCATTCAGTTGTTTTACTCCCTGTTAGAAAGAACATGGTACCACACTAGATATCATATGACTTACTTTAGGTTTTTCAGAGTAATCTGGTGGTTGATACTTTACTGCAGGCTTCGCAGCTCCTGCCGCAGGCTTCACTTCCTGTGCTCCAGCCTTATTCCTGCTGATTACACCATTCCCTTGACTACTTTGCTGCAGGTTGTCAGCCGTTACTACATACTGCTGCTCATCATTGCATACTATTACTTGTTGCAGATTACCACTTTCATCAATCATAGTTTCTCCACTCCCGACTACCACCTATAGAAAATGGTGGTAACTTGAGATGAGTACGTAGCGTAAACAAAGTCTAAATGCCAACATGTCAGATAATTGACATATAAGTATTTTCAGTAGCTGCAGTTGTGAAAACTTTCACCAATAAACTAGTGAAGAATTAAACACCCATAAAACATTGGCCTGTTATTTGGGTCAATTACCCCTGTCAATATTATGTAAAGAGTGGTCTAGCTTGACGAAGACCTGGTACAACTTCATCATCTCCTAACCTCAGTGACATGGCACCTGTTTGCCTAGTAGTAGTAAGGACACCCACCTGCTCAGCCATGCTGTTCAGCTGCTCCTGAAAGCTTTCAGCTCCTGTAGTCTGTGTTATGTCACATGACGTGACAGGAGGAACAGGTGATCCTTCATCAGCTGGAATTAGTACACCAACCAACATCGAGTTTATGTAACTTAGAAAAGCACATTATGTACATGCACTGTGTGATACATGATGAAAGGAAAGAGCTTTAAAAGAAAATTTGGCATCAACTCTTTAATCTTGCAATGTTCAGCCAATAAGCAGTGAGTGCAGAGAGACGACAACTCCCACAATGCATAGACTACAACATGACTCACTCACCAGCTACGGGTAGAGAGGGTGTCTCCCGAGTTAATTCATGACCAGTTACTGAAGTGGTGGTCTGCACTGAATCCTCGCCTACAATCTGATTGGATGGTTGACTGGCAAGATCGGTAGAGTCCTTTCCATCAGCAGAATTATCAGTTTGACCTTTGCCTTGCTTGTCTTCCGAGTGCCAGTTTCTCATGTGTCTCTTAATATGCTCCTTCTGTGAGGCCTTATAGTCACATAAACTGCAGGAAAAGGGTTTCTCCTACAAGCACACACAATGACGAGCTGGAACACAGGCTTCATACAGTGTGTAAATGTAGTGAAAGACACCTTGATGATCAGTGCAGTGAGCGAAAACTTAGCCCAAGACAAACACATGACTGACTAAAATTTGTGATAAGAACGTATAATATAATGCGCATCATATAGATATTATTACTTGGGGAACTGACACCAAAGA
This sequence comes from Bugulina stolonifera, assembly GCA_935421135.1. Classification (NCBI taxonomy): domain Eukaryota; kingdom Metazoa; phylum Bryozoa; class Gymnolaemata; order Cheilostomatida; family Bugulidae; genus Bugulina; species Bugulina stolonifera. Next base: position 4,947,663 of record OW285193.1, on the reverse strand, counting down.
GCTCATATGCCCATAGGATTTCGCTAAAAGACCATAGGTATACGGTTGCCGATCTAAGTAGTCCTCAAGCTAATTAGTATGTCTATATATCGAAAGCGGTAAGGAGCTCGATTCCCAAATAAGCAAAGATCTATCTATCTATCAAGTTGTGAGACAGAAGGAAAAAGGAGAATCAAAATGAAAATGATTTATATGATTTACTAAACTGCATATCATAATCATTACTAGTGGCAGCTACTGGAGTAGTCCAATACCTTGGTGTGTATCATGAGGTGACGCTCCAGTCTGCTCTTTGCGTCAGTCACAAAGCTACAGTGCTGACAGAATAGCTTCAGCTCTGGTCCCCTCTTGTGGAACTTAAAGTGTTGCTTCAAATCTTGCTTGGATCCAGCCAGAAAGCCACACTTATCACATTCAAGGTATGCTGTAAGTAAAAGTAGATGCTTGAGGTATACTGTAAGTATAAGTAGATACTTTGAGTACGTTGTCAGTATAAATAGACACACAAATTGGTAAATTTAGAACATATTTGCACATTATTATCATCAACATTGATGGCATTACAACATTCGAGGATGAAAACTAAATTTAAGAGAGTACAGAGCTCCAGGTATGCGTCATTCTAATCAGGTGAACAGAGAGTATGACTGAGATAAAGGGCTCCAATGTATTGAAAAGATGATTGAGTCACTAAATATGAACTTAAGATAAACTACAACAATAGACTGTGTTCCTGCGAAGACTGAAAATGATTTATTGTAAGAATGAGGAGCACCTACTTGGAGGGTCGTCTGAGTAGTTCTTTAGATGTTTTCGTTTTAAATGTAACTTCAGGTCAGGAATCTTATTAGCACATACGTAGTCACAGAATTCACATTTAACCATTCTCTCCTACAATATGCACAGTATAACATAACACATGTACTACAATATGCACAGTATAACATAACACATGTACTACAGTATGTACAGTATAACATAACACATGTACTACGATATGTACAGTGTATATAGGTAACATACCCTGTGTATATAGCTAACATACCCTGTGTATATAGCTAACATACTCTGTGTATATAGCTAACATACCCTGTGTATATAGCTAACATACCCTGTGTATATAGCTAACATACCCTGTGTATATAGCTAACATACCCTGTGTATATAGGTAACATACCCTGTGTATATAGCTAACATACCCTGTGTATATAGCTAGCATACCCTGTGTATATAGTTCACATACCCTGTGTATATAGCTAACATACCCTGTGTATATAGCTAACATACCCTGTGTATATAGCTAACATACCCTGTGTATATAGCTAACATACCCTGTGTATATAGCTAACATACCCTGTGTATATAGCTAACATACCCTGTGTATATAGCTAACATACCCAGTGTATATAGGTAACATACCCTGTGTATATAGCTAACATACCCTGTGTATATAGCTAACATACCCTGTGTATATAGTTCACATACCCTGTGTATATAGCCAACATACCCTGTGTATATAGTTCACATACCCTGTGTATATAGTTCACATACCCTGTGTATATAGTTCACATGTTTATCCAGATGTATCTTTTGTTTAAACTTGAGGTTACACTCCAGACACGGGAACTTTCTCTCGTCTGTGTGGCTGAGTAGATGACGCCGTAGGTTAGAAATAGTCTTGGAACTGTAATCACAGCCTGGGAATGTACACAGATGGGGCCTCATCTCTACAATTCATTCAATAGGCATGAGACTAGCTTTCAAGCAAAGATTAAATAACCAAATTAAATGATATAGTGGGTACCTTGTCCAACTATAGTCCTGTTGCACAGCTGGGCCCCATTCATTATATTTTATCTCTAATTTTCCATATACAAAATGAGTTTTATTGCTGAGAAAATCCAAGACAAACCAAACAAATTTTACAGAAATGTGAAGTCAAAATATGTGGCAATGAATTCTAGTGTTTCTGACACCCATGACCGCTGTCTCTAGTATAGTGTAATAGCATACCTTCATGTATTTTTGCATGTTTGAGTAGGTAGGTACGTTTATCTGTCTTATAGTCACACTGTGTACATTCATATTGAGATTGTATTTGGCTATCGGCACCGACGTATGTACTGTAAGTGTACGGTTGTATAACCCTCATGCCCTGCAATCCTCCACTGCTTTCCTATAACAGTATATCATAGCATATAGTAGAGTATATACAGTACAGTATCGATTGTTGTAGAGGACTTACAGTAGATGAGTACCAACCAATGCTTATAAAGTACGTAATGTGGCTTACCTTAGTCTTGGTCGGGTCTACTACCACCTCTATCACAACTTCCTGTTGTTTAATCTGTCCATCTGGTGCTACAGTGCAGACGTTCTGTTTGGAGTAAACCTTCCCACCGAGCTGTATATATCATAGCATATGTACATGTAAGTATGTATACCATATAATAGTATATGTATGGAAGCAAATAGGTTTATTAATAACATACAATAGCATATTTATGCATATACATGTAAGATACATAAGTTGGCTTGTACGTAATAATATCACACAGAATATACATATAGTACCACAGTTCACGATAGCCTGTGAACCAATGTATAATGTAGATACAACAGAATGCAGTAGCACAGTTCACGATAGCCTGTGAACCAATGTATAATGTAGATACAACAGATATCAGTACAAACCTGTAGCTGAGTAAGTTTATCTGCTGATGATTGCTTGTCTAGTGAACTGAGGTTGGGGTGAATTTTGCTAGGGGTAGACTTTCCTCCAGCCCTGAATATTGAGGAATAGAGAGCAAGATTAGATTCTGGTGCAACTATCAGCAACTGACCAACGGCAGTGCAGCTTATTGAGTATGTTAGTTAGCACAGTTCACCCACCAAAGATGGAAATGGGTGTTGTATAAAATGTAACACAGTAGACAGAAAAAACATGGCAGCTAGATGAGACACTCTACATGTTCAGTAGGAGTTGGTCACTTCTTGTGAGACACACTAATAGACACATGAGCCGATAGTATCACTGAATAAGTTGGTGAGTGTGCTATAACACAGAACACAAATTCATAGACACTGTCATGCCTGTGTTTCTTAGGTGGACTATATGGTACATACATTACAATACAACCAGCACTGTGTAGTCGGACTGTAATAGATACCTACATGTATAACGGCTGGACTATCCTTTGCTGTAAAGGACGAGGGGTTGGTTTGCTAGCTGGAGCAGGGAGAACAGTCGAACTAACTGTAGAAGTAGCTGTGGTAGCCTGGGGTCCAGTAGACCGCGAGTCAACTGTGTCTATAGAGTCGGTGTCGTGCATGAGGTAGACCACAGTCTGCTCTCTACCGTTCTCATCTCTCTACAAAACAGCAGGCCAAGGTTCACCATATAATAGCGACCTACATGTATGCCCATATGCAATGCACTGTCTATAAGAGTAATCTACACATATGCCCATATGCAATGTACAATCTAGCCACAGACTTTTGAACCAATTGCTGAAACTTTCCCTTTTCATCAGGGGAACTTGAAAGCCATGGTGCAATATGATTAATCACATTGGCTGCTGTGATTTGTGTATGAGTTATTGAGAGGATATTGAATACAAGCAGTGAAGGTGTAAAGTAGAGCATGATAATAATTGCCTGCAGATATGCTTTCCCGCAATGCTATGCTACTAGCATACAAGTACAACTATGAGCGTATTAAAGGAACACAGCATCAACTGTGGCTGGTTAGACAATATCTCGGATATTGCCCCAGTCTACACTAACCAACCAATGACTACTATAGAAAGGCGGGCCTGATGTTTCCAGGCTAACACATCATGTGATCACTACATCCACATGTCTCTACAGTAACAACATTTGAAGCTGGAAGTTGCAGACCAAAACAGTGGTTACCAACCTCGATACGTTCTGCGAGTTTGAGTGACGGTGTAACCTGACTAGTGGATACGGTTTGAGGTGTCTGAGTAACATCTTCATTCAGTTCTCTAGAACTCTCCGCCAAGAAGGAAGCAAGTAATTCCTGTGTTACGACATCGTCACTGGCCAACATTACCCCCACCTGTATGAGTGAGAAGTAATGAGGGTTTAGAGATAGGCTACATGACAGTAATACTGAATAGTCCACAACATCCAATGAACAATAATTCAATCTATTAATGTACTTAAATGTACTATTAATGTACTACATGTACTATTATTGTACTTACATGTACTATTAATGTACTTACATGTACTATTAACGTACTTACATGTACTATTATTGTACTTACATGTACTATTAATGTACTTACATGTACTATTAATGTACTTACATGTACTATTAATGTACTTACATGTACTATTAATGTACTTACATGTACTATTAATGTACTTACATGTACTATTAATGTACTTACATGTACTATTAACGTACTTACATGTACTATTAATATACTTACATGTACTATTAATGTACTTACATGTACTATTAATGTACTTACATGTACTATTAATGTACTTACATGAGGACCCTGTGTTAGACTATCAGAGGAAACAACCTCACTTTTTCCTTCATCACCCTCAACAGAGGGAGCAAGTTGAGCATGTGAGCTGTGATGTGATTGGTTACTCCCAGCAGCCGCCATCAATACTGTCTCAGAGCCTGCAATGTGCGTCTGCTGCATATCAGCGGATAGGTGCAGACGGATACCTGGCTTATCAGTCAGCTGATAGTTTGCATCCTGAATTTCAGTGTCAGTATTGATTTTGTACTGCTCATCCTGTGATTGGTCGGACTCATACTGCATCACTTGTGATTGACCAACTTCATCAGCAAGTTGATAATGAATGAGCTCCGATTGGTCAGTCTGATTATTTAGGTCATATTTAATGATATCAGATTGTTGGCGTTCTGTGTTGACCTGATGAAATTCTTGTGATTTGTCAGTTTGTTGGTTCATGTCTAAGACAATAGCTCGTGATTGGTCAGCTTGTTGACTGATCTCTAAGACAACAGCTTCTGATTGATCAGTCTGTTGATTGATGTCTAAGACAACAGCTTCTGATTGGTCGGTCTGTTGATTGATGTCTAAGACAACGGCTTCTGATTGGTCGACATGAACAACTGCTTCTTTAACAATCTGGTTGGGAGTTTCTTCTTGTACAAGTTTTTGCTGGGAATCTTCGGTAGATTCTAAACTAACCACTAGTGATCTTGCATTTAATTGGTTTATTTCAGACCCATTATTATCACCAGATTGTGATATGGAATGATGAAATTCCTGTTGGTCTTGGGTTGTGACGGGGGCTTGCTGAATCATTGTATTCTCTGGAACTTCAGTATAAGGGGTAGCTTGAGTGTCAGTTATAGTGGATTCGGTCGGTACTGGGTCAATAGCCATGTACCCGCTTTCAGCATTACTGCTGGTCACCACTTCCTCGGCATCCGTCCTTATTTCGCACACCACATCTGATTGGGTTGTGTATGGAAATGAGTTATCCACTACTTCCTCTATACAGCTACTGTCAACAGTTTCGTTCAGTGTCAACTCAGCATCTGACACCAAAGGATCTTGTATGACTTTGGTGTCTGGAAATATAGAACCATCAACATGGTCAAAGAAAAGTCAATTAATTGTCAAAACAAAAAAAATACCAAGAACAGTCTATTTATTGCCCATGTACTAGAGTTATTTTAGCGCAATAAGAAAAAAGGACGCTGGGTACATGTTGCCTATGAAGTGGACCAACAACTTACCATCACAGTTATCTCCCCTGGTAAGTTTTCTTTTCTTGGTAGCTTGTGCAGAAGATGGTGAGGTGACAGCTCGTTTTTTCCTTTCAATCTTCCTCTTTTGGGCTGACTTCTGTTCATCCATCCACTGCTTCATTTTCTCACTCACCTGACGGTGCCTCTTGCCCATCGTATCTTCCACACTTCCATCTTCCTCCACAACCCCTGCACTTCGCCTTGATTTACGACCAACATCCGCGGAAAGTGCAACATCACCCTCCTTACACTGCAAAAAATGTTGGAAATTACCGGCAGGCAGGCTATGTCATGGCGGGACTGACATGTGCATAATAGTGAGTAGGCCTAATATATAGATCTGATTGCTTTAAAGTTGCATTATACATTATATCTTATCATAGTTCAGTTTTAACTTGTAGAGTTGCATTACATATTATATCTTATCATGGTTCAGTTTTGACTTCTGGTTATGTTTTTGCTCTAATTAACACATCATTTGTTCATAGTATCACAACGCTTCATATTGTGTTTTTTGCCAATGTCATTGGTTTGACTGGCTGTTTGCATTGCATCATTGTTTCATCATAATTGCTGTAATGCTTATATGTGGTTATATTGATGAGTCAGTTGAGTCTTGAGTGTCGTTCTGTCAGCATGTTAGTAGTGTAATACAGCAACCAGTAAACCTATAAATTCTTTTAAAGTTAATCTACAATTGCCATCAATGAAAGCCATGAAAACATGACAACATACCACGACAGCAACATCGGGTTGACTCTTGCGATCCTTTGAATTTGTTTTTTGAACTTTGTCTCTGGGTGTACTTGCTTTTGTGGTAGCCAGAGATTCGGCACTTCTTCTTCCAGTTACTATTTTACTACTGGGGGCGAGGCTCTGCCTAGGAGAGCTTCGACGTGTTCCCACCATAGCCTATGATCTGCACATGAGACATATAGATATACAATGATTATTTATTATACGTGTATCGGCAATTAATGTTATCATTAGATTAGGCTATGATATTTATATTAAAAAGCTGGAAAGAATCTATCGTCTTAAGTTTGACTTCAACATAATATAGGCTATAGCACTTATATTTTACAATTTATTAAACCCATACTAAACTATTACATTACTATCACTATGTTAATTTTATTATATTATCTTATGATAATCAATGTATGATTGATACCAATCAATAATTCTTTTCCTGTCCTGTCATCCATGGTGGTCAGCTGGTGATAGTCAGGTAAAACCAAACTTAACATCTATTATTAGAAACATAAAAGAATAGCGAAATAAACTGACACATTTTCATATTGATATTAGACTTGGCCCTGTCCGCCAATAACCTTTGTTAGTATATTACTGTATACATAAAGATTATATTCACTTATTATTGTCAGGGGTTTACCTTTAAATTGGAATTTATTTATGAACTTTACAGCCAGAGAGCGGGTAACGGAATGCCGCAGTGAATATTCCGTTCTATACATATTGCTGTTAATGTATAGACTTTGTACCATAACTCTCCGATATACAAAGGGAGTTGCTAAAAACACAAAGCTGCTCAAGTTTACTAGAATTTGCTACATTTCCGATTGGATATTATTTTCAAATTTTCTGTCCATTTTATATTATTAATTAATACTTTGTCCGTCAAACACATGGGAACTCTTATATTTGGATAAAATTGTATTAAAGTGATATTTAAGAAACCGCCATAGTCTTAGATTATGTTAAAACAATGGATTGTAATACCGTTAATGTAACTTATTGAAATAAATATTTATATTGAACATAATCATGATAATCATAATGATAATATAGTGCTGAGCAATTTACACACAATAATAGACAATAAGCTTAACAACCGACAGCATGGATTCTGCAAAGGACTTTCATGTGAAACCCAGTTGTGTGCCACCCTCCATGATATACTGAAAGCATCAGACAATCACATTGCAGTCCACGCTGCAGTGCTAGACTTTGCTAAGGCATTTGACAAGGTGCCACATACCCTCTTGATTAAGAAGCTGAAGACCATAGCTGATGTTGACGATTACCTGATACGATGGATAAGTGATTGTCTCACGAACAGATCACAGTGTGTGATTATATATGGGGAAAAGTCAGACTCACTCCCCGTGACCTCAGGCGTTCCCCAGGGATATGTTCTTGGACCTGTGTTATTCTTAGTGTTCATAAATGACCTTCCTGACTGTGTCGATTGCTCGGTAGGTCTGTTTGCTGATGACACCCTGATCTACCAAACTATATGTAACCAACTTGACACCGATAGATTTCAAAACAACCTCAACTCTCTAGGTAAATGGGCAAAAAAGTGGGAGATGAGCTTCAACATCACTAAGAGTAAAATCATTGGCTTCAACACAAAGGAAGCTGTGCCCTATTACACTCTAGATGGAGCTGTACTGGAACACACTGGCAATACTGTGTACTTGGGCCTGATACTCCAAGAGAACCTGAGATTCGATGCTCATATCCAAAATAAAATGCAGAAAGCCAAAAGACAGCTTGGAATGGTAAGAAGGGCCCTTTACTGGGCGCCTGAGAGTGCAAAACTCACAGCATACAATACAAGTCTCTATGTCTGCCTCACCTAGAATATGGAGCTGCTGCCTGGGACCTCTCTGCGAAAAAAGGTTTTGAAGCACTGGAAAATGTTCAGGACCAGGCCGCAAGATTTATTACGAATCTAAAGGGCAGACAGCAGATGAATGATGTATTACAGAAGCTTGGACATCCACCTCTACAAGAGAGACGCAAAAACCGAAGGGTGAACCTGCTTATGAATGTCCTGTCTCATGAAGACTCGCACCCAGCATTGAGCGCCTCATATTATGAACTTGTCCAGCAACATTTCAACAGCAGCCAGATGCAGACTAGAGCCCAGACCAGAGGCATACCAAGATCCATCAGAACCAACTACAACCAGTACCATAACAGCTTTCTACTGAGAACAGTTCGCGATTTAAAGATAGCACAATCCTACTGATACTTCAAGCAATCCCCAAATGACAGGTGGCACTAACCTGTACAGATCAACTTTAATAATTCCAAAGCTAATACATGAAATACTGTCCCAACTTATGTTGTCCACTGTCCCATATGAGGCACGCCCCTTCCATCCTCTAGATGGTCTAGCGTGACAATGAACTCCATGTAAGTCCATGTAACATTTAAATAAGATTTAATTGATTTAGTTTGTTTTATATGTATATTTACATCAATATATACAAATACATGTATATATATATTATATTTAATTAAGCCTATATAGTTTATTTTATTTCATCAAATAAGAGAATATGTTTTTAATTTTTGCTTGTGGCTATGGCCCGAATTGGGAAAATCTAGTGGAAAGACCTTTCTCTTTGCTTTGGCTGCACTTTACTCGGCAGAGATTTGAGGCCAAGTACTGTAAGTTGCTCATGTAATTTTTTCTCACTTTATTCTTATATTTATTAAGTTCAAGTTGAAGTTTAATAATTAGCATAATTGCTCAGTATTCTGTTGCTAGATGCACTCATTAGGCTTAGCCCAGGTTCTGCATCTCAATTCTCACTGCCACAAAGTAAGTTCAAAGTCATTGCACTTGTCCAGCGCTCAAATGTTTGAAATCTGTTTTGGTTTGGTTTGGTTTATTGTTTCATTCTAAAAGTTTAACTACATTTTATTTATGATAGATAATAGATCTGTTAGCATCAGCAATGTTCAGCATCATAAACCGATAATCACATGTTTGCAAACACAAAGGGTCAGGCATCTAGCATCTCAAACCCAGTAAGTCTATGCTCTGTAAATGGCTTAGCATAACTTTAGGTCAGAATACTTTGTATGGTTCTGCCAGTTATCAGGCCTAATATAACGATATAAAATCTGTGACCTAGCCTACATGTAGGTCACATGATATTTTGTGGATTTACCAATTGTGAAAGATCATGCTACATGGGGATGTTGAATAGATAAGATTGAATATCTTTGTGGTCGTTGTAACCCTTAATTTGGATTTTTTCAGAAGGCTTATGTCTTATCATTCTTGTTAAATTATTTTTTTTTAGAATATGTGAAGTCACCTCACTACAAATAAGAACATAGCATTGTTACTTCAATTGATTTTATAGGCCACTTCTTTATAATTATCTTGAGCGTTCATGGAGACTGTGTCACAATGTTGTGTTATACATGTAGGTTCATAAGGTCAAGAGATAGTCATGATGGATGTCTTGACAGACTTGGAGTGTGCGCGAGTATACAGTGCTTATACTACAAGAAATGTGATACACCTTACAGAAGCACTGCTATCAGTGAAGGGTTTAGTGTGTGTGCTACATACGAAACTCAAGGTAGCCTCTCCTAATATTATGTATTAGTCCTACTTGTACATTGTATACTATTTACATTGTTGGTAGTGTACTAGGAGAATATCTATGCAGTAGAACTATAATTATCTGTAGGGCTACTAGATGAAGATGATAGAAATAGAGCCCTTGATTGGGTAATGAAATGATCTTTGTGGAATAACTGCAGTAATATCTGGAGCTACACAATCTTGTACATGTGAATGATATGTTGGCTAAGCAGATATTATACATAGCTAGGTATAGGCTATATTCTAGGCTAAATATTATAGCCAGGTAGGCCGACAGTGCATAATGCGAGTAGGACCTGAGTGTAGCAGTATACAATACCTGAAGTGCCTGAAATATCATATGTCTGCGCAGGGCCTAATCTAGTGTTTTGCTGTACTACTATGATTATTGTGTGGAGTAGCACCCATGTCACCATGGTAAACCTGTTAAGTACTGAGTATGATTGCTTCATGTAGAAAAAAGTAATCATTCACTGATAGTGGTATTACCACAGTTAGGTACTATTGTGAGGTTTATGGACGTTTGATGCAAGTTATTCACTGGTAATTTTCCTACATTTCCTTTAGTATATCAGAGTATCAAACAGTCACACCGGAATTTGTGAAAACAGTTTGACTTACACGAATAACCTTATGACTTTCGGCATGTAAACTTAAATAAAAATATCCGATAGAGGTCAATATATCTAGGACCTACACTTATATACTGCGTAGGGAATAGCCGAGCTCATATGCCAGGACGTCGAGGTGAAGGCCAAGATTAATGAGATTATAGATTCACTCCTCTGTGCTCACAGAGTTGCTCATACCGAAGGTAAGTTGTTAGTTGTATGTAGAAAATCACATAATTAATGTGACATGTATTTTGCATTATGTATGCCTTTAGGCTTCTCCAGCTTTATTGTAGAGTATGTTGAACAACATTGTTGACTGTCAGTTACATTATATTATATGAACTTGAGACATGTGTTTTAGAAAGTATCAGACGCCCAAGCACAAAAGATTCTGAGCCTAAAATAGCCAAAGGTAAGGTAACCATCCCTCTTTACCTACTCCATGATGTTATTCCATAAATTACACTACACACTGTTACTTATCATGCTAGACCACTATTAGTACTACCTAAGCTATACAGCATGTGTATGATTACCTACACTGCACTATGTGATTACTTGCAGTCATACCAGTAATACAGCTAATACTTTGTACATGCAAATATATAAGGTCGCTAGTTTTATCAATCTCTCTAGACTGATGCGTGCACTTTATATAGACAGAAAGAGAAGGGGCACTCCCCCTACTTCCCCTACTCCACAGAGTTATACGTGTGAGGAATGTGGCTACAGCACTGTAAGACGTGGAGACTATAACAAGCATATTCTCATTCACACTGACATTAGACCATACCAGTGTCCTCTTTGTGACTATAAGACTACTGAGAAATGTAGACTTAACAGACATATGAAATCAAAGTTACATACAGCACAGCCTATGGTACGTAGAGTTATTGTTAGTATCCTAATCTGGGGATTGCAGACTATATTGTTGTCTAAATCAGATCAGAGTTGGTTACATTTTCTAATTTAACTCCAAGGTCTAAGATTTACTGATACGTTGGTAAATACTAGGTATAAGTATAAGGTAGATGTTATGTACATGTATGCAATGTATGACCACTTGAAATAGATGTTACCAAACAAATATTTTTGCATGTTAGTGGGTTTGACCATTTTAATTCATAGTGTGAGATGCTGTTTTATATGAGGATTTTTAATTTGTCAATTTAGCAGTCAGTGAATCATTTCACTTAAAAATAAATATCCATTCCTGACTGGGGTTTAAACTTGAAGGCTTCCACCTAATCATTTCACTTGACTAGAGTCGTCTACACAGTAATAACTTTCTATTACTTTTAATTGGCTTGTGCTCTTGGATTGCGTGAAAGCTCAGGATTAACTTCTACTTTCGTACAAAGCATATTGGCTCTATCATTCGGCTTTCAATCACAATTCTATTGGTTTTGGTGTGATTATGTAACAAGCTGAGCTGAACAGACCTACTATAAATAGGTACAAATTTTAAATAGCCTTTGTTCCTCATCTTTGTTCTGACAGTACATAACACCTAACCCATTGTCAGTTGTCACATTTGTATTAAACTTTTGTTTACTATTTCATACTAGCCATCTTTTACAAAAGTGTTATTGAAATATTCAGAAACAATAATAAATAGCAAGCATCTACTAACACGTAGCACTGCTCTTTGTTTTTCAACTATTTGCCCACAATCACATTTCCAAATAATAGCTTCTGCGCATTGAAATTATTTTCTCCATTTATTTTTGAATGAGGCCCTTTAAAAATTACGACGCTATTCAATGGGCTATGATCCAGGGTTCAGTAAGTTATGTTGTACAAAATTTCCATTGGTGGTCTCTTTGAATTCCATCTGTACTTTTAACTCTTCTCTGACTCGAGTATTTTGGCACTAATTATTACTCGACTCCTATGTTACTATTTAGAATTGCTGTTCATTTGCTCTTGCTTGACTTCTGACTTGCTTCATCTGATGACTTTACTCTAAGTGTCTTTTTATCAATTTGGAATATGTACTCTTACCGGACTCTTGACTTGAGTTTTTGTCTGCTTGGCACATGTCTGTTAAAAAGGGAGCTTTGCTGATGAGTAGTGTTACTGCACACCGTAGTACACTAGTAGTAGTAGTGGTAATGTCTTCTGCTCGCTGTGTTAGGATATTAGCCGCTATAGATGCTCAGGTTCAAACTCTAGTCATGGATGGGTATTAACCCTCCCCCTGGAAAGTCCAATTTCTAACTCGGCTGGGAAACGTTCAGTTTCCAACCATTTTTTTTTTCAAAACATCTGTATATGATCATTAATTGCTGGCTGGCCGTTAGTCACGTCTGTATGCTTTTCTCCTAATTGCTTGGTCATGGTGTACTTTGATGTATGCTAAGCTATTAACATAACGCAGGTACATGCACTGTATGCAGTATATTTTGTTTCATTATTTTATATTTATTAATATTTTAGTTTCATAAAACGAGAGACAGGAAGAAAATAAGGTATGCATATCATATAAAGTGTGACAGATGTTTGTTTGCGTGTGCCACTGTGGAGGAGATGTTAACTCACAAGTCACTGAAGCACCCTGATTCTACCTCAACCCTACCCGATACAATTCATACTCAAGACCAGAACACTTGCCCAAGTCAAACTCTGATTCAAGTGATACAGCACTCCCATTGTGATTCAGGTAGCTATAAGATAATCATATACAGTGAAACCCCAAGGGACAGCCATAATTGGTTTGAATTAGGCCTGAGTTTGAATTGTAAGATCACTTCACTTAATTGAAGTCATTATATAGTGCTCAGCAGGGACCAAGGATAATATTTGAACTAACCAACTTTTTGAATTATCCGAGGTCGAATTAAGCAAGTTTCACTGTAGTTATGATGTAGTTGAGCCTCATTCGCTTAGTCTTCAGTTCTTCGATCTAACACTATATACCAGATGTAATTTGTGGTCACGATCTCAATTTAGGATATGCATGTAAATATATTTCCTACTGTTTCCGTTAAAATTGTAGACAGAAAGAGAAAGGGCACTCCCTTTCCCTGCCCTACTCCACAGAGTTACGTGTGTGAGAAATGTGGCTACAGTACTGTAAGACGTGGAGACTATAACAAGCATATTCTCATTCATACTGACATTAGACCACATCAGTGCCCTCACTGTGACTACAAGGCTACTGAGAAATGGAGACTTATCAGACATATGAAATCAAAGTTACATACAGGGCAGCCTCCGGTACGTCATGTTATTGTTAACGTCCTTTTGTTGGAATCGCTGGCTATTGTTTGGTAATAAATGTACTTTGTTGTAAATTTGTAGCCTAGGTCGAAGGGCAATGAAAAACAACTAAATTGAAATCGTTAGCAGTCAGGTATCCTCAAAGGTGTCGAATGAATCTACTCCTGAATCCAGTGCCTCTGGTCACCCCCCCCCCCCCCCCCGGCTACTTTTCAGGCTGCAGATGGTCGGTGCAGCAACGGTCGCTAACCACAGAGTTGTTTACTATACTACACATACTAAATTGCTGGCACTATTAATAGCTGGGGTTAAAAGTTCAGTTTGTTGAACTTGTTGACCACTACCGCTCACTGGAGCATGTTGCTATATAATATACTTGTGGTTAGCGTTGGTCGCTCACAGCTAGTAGCTGGCATAAACTGCAGTGTGAAAGTTGTCTGAGTCTACTTTGATGTAATCAATGAAGTGGACCTTACATAGATAACTAGTGTAGCATTTTTGTCCCATCACCATGTCTATGAATATTTTAGGTTAATGAAAGCGAGGGGAAGCAATTGCCGTCGGATATAAAATGCGACAGTTGCCTGTATACTTGTCACACTCTGGACGGCATGCTGACTCACAAATTCTTGATGCATCCGGATTCTTCTTTGAGTATGCCCTGCTCAAGTAATACTCATGACCAAGTCACCCTTCCAGGTCATACTCATGGTCAAGTCAGCCAACACACACAGTCTTCCTTAGGTAAGTTATATTAATACGTGTTTACTTTAGTCTTGGTGAGATAGCACCTTCACTCACCTATATTACTCCCATTCCACCACATGACTCTCTTTCCCTCAGGTTTGGCTTTCTACTCTAATAGCAAGTACCAAAATATAAGTTGTAGTTAGTAGAACTTGGAATACCAATATATCTTCAGCTAATTTTATTATTACAGTTACAACTCAAATGATGAGTCTTGTTCTCTTTTTAGGTTCAGATGATTTAGATGAGCCTGCTGAGCACCATGTCTCCTAGTAATCCACTTACTGTAATGTTTGATCATTCCAGGATTATTTTAATTTTGCTATTAGACAACCTTCTCTGATATTAACTTGTCAAACAAGCAATAAACATTTTGATAACAGCTAACCAAAGTTTTAACATCAAATAATATGCTCTGCCTAGAATTGAAATAATTTAGAAATTGTCCTATCTTGTGTGCATGTGAAACAGAGAGGGGACAACAACTGCATTGTACATTTAGAACCATTTGCAGCACTGTCTTGTAAGCTAGTGATGACAATTAGAAGTTGCCCTCTCTCAGCTTTTCTTCCTATGAAGCAGAAATCAGGAGGGAACAACTTCTAATTTAGAGTGCCCATGATTGAGCCTGACTGTTTTAGAATAGAACGATTTGTATTCACATTCAAACCTCATGTTATGAATATAAGAATTTTAACTTGTAAGTCCTGTATACATGTATCTTCCTAGAATGCAGTGTAGTAGTTTAGTTTTGACATCTCCACACACAATCATCCTATGATAAGGCTGCAACCTCGACCCTCGAGCTAATTCCAACAGGAAAACAGTAGTATTTACATATTATTTAGTACATAAAGTATCTGTATTTACAATAAAAATGTGTATCATCAATATACAGCAAATTCAATAACAATATACATAATAATTATATACATCTAATAGAAGACCAGGTGAAGCTGATACACCAGCTAATAGTAAAACAGAATGAGTTATCTCCCCTAGTGAAGTCATGATTTGGAGTTATCATCTCCTCCCGACTCCAAATACTCATCCCACTTTCTCAACCTCTCAGCTTCCTGCTCAGGTGTCTCCTTGACCTCAAACTTCTCTTTACCGTCCCAGTTGGACGCCATTACCCTCCGTCCTCCAAACCACCTACAGTTACAATCAATATCTAAACTTTGTGTCATAACAACACAGGAAATTTGAAACCAACAGACAGCTACAAGCATTCATAAAATATACAATATGTATTACTGCTTACAATGTGTTTGTCGACTGTTTATTTAAGCGTACATGTGTATGAGTGCTGCAGAAACACCATAAAATTATCTAAGAGAAATTTTTGCAATTAGATAAGAAATGTTTTGCCAAAGTCCAAGGTTCATTGAACAAACTTGGCAATGTAAAACAATAATATACACAAATGTGACCTCTTTTCCAAATAGTACAAAATCTCTGATGCCACTAACTATTAATCATAGGCTGCATGACAGTGAGTGAGTATTGCAGCGAGTGATTGTCACAGATAATGACTCATACAGATAATGATGACTCATGCAGCCAACGACTCACCTGTGATTAAGCGCACCAACACACAGGTCAGCCTCTTCAAACTCTTTATAGACTACAGTGACTACACCATCTGGGTTCCTCTACACATATAACAGTAACAAGAGTTACTAACCATTGAAACAATAGTCTTGATATTACAGTGTCATGAACGTAAATGGCTATATTCACAAATACACATCAGTTGTCTATTTAGATATAGAGAGGGTCTCGGAGCAAATGATATGTGGTCTGTACTCTCTTGGGCATAACCAAACTACTGTACCAATGTAGCCTTGTAGTTGACACAAGTCTATCAGTACTGCAGTCGGACTACATGGACATTGCATAATGCTGACGATGAGTCAGCATTGAACATAATAGACAAAACCCAAAAGTACAAGATAAGTAGGCATGCAATTAGCAATAAAGCAATTGGAGCAATAAATACACATAAACATACATCATGGATAGAGATCTTCTTTATTTCACCGTATTTGCTGCATTCTTGTCTCATGTCCGCCCGCACTTCTTGTATAGATGCTGGATTTTTCTACAACAAAAACACAAACAACCATAGTAATAGCAATACCATAGCACATAAGATCGTAAAAAAAATCGGTAGCGTAATAACAAACTGTAGCTAAACTTACGTCAAACTCTGCCGGATCAAATAGATTACGAAGTACAACAGTTTTCTCTGATTGGTGCCTCTCGTCGGGCAGCTTGTCAGGTCTCCAGTCAAGCAATCTGTGGGGTAGACAAATCACAGCATGCTAATACAGCGCATGACTCAATTCACCAAGTAAGCTAATAGTAGTCATTGGCTATTCATATCTAACCAAATATGCAGACCATACTGAATATGCATGAATTAACAGTTACTAAAAAATACGTGCTAAGAAACGCCTATATGTTGAGGCTTGGGTAAGAGTGAACAACTTACAAAATGAAGAGAAGACAATTCCTATTTTTTAAGATCAGCAAAGTATTCGCTACATAATATGATATATACAAAGTTTCTTATGACGTATTTAGTAAATGTTAATGCCTCGAATGTGGACCATACTGAATATGTGAGCCAACTGCTATTTAAAGCCTGCCATCACTAATTAATAAGATCCTACACTATAGATATCTGGACATATATTCATAACTAACTCACTTGGCTTGTTTTTCTTTCTCACGACGCTTAGCCTTATTATTCTTAGGTTTACGCCTGAGGCTAGGGTTAAACTCTCCTTTGACCTTGAACTCTGCCAGCTGTACTTCTAAAGTACTACCTCTAAGAGGAGCACCGTCTATTATTTGCATAGCTAGATCTACTGATTCTCTCTTTATATAAGTGCACAGTCCGTCACCCTTAGGTTTACCAGTTTCCTTATCTGTGTAGAGCTTTAGTTTAAGTTTTTTCTTATCGTAGTCATAGGCTACTAGTCCGCACTTTGACATCACTTCCTTAAACTCCTCCTCTGTGATGTCATCAGGTAACCCTTGTATGTACACTGAGGTGTTGTGTGCATCGTCCTGTTCAAACCACGCTACAATAGGCCTGTTATATGAGAGCTAGCTCAAGATATGGGGCGGACATCGCTCACGGTACAATATATAACCTCATACATTATGCATACATACATGTATATATACATACGGATGTAACAGAAATAACTCAAATGACGTAAAATTAACATTATCATAAAGGCTACAAACCACACAATATAAACATGTGCTGGTTCCGAGTGAAGTGCAAAAAATGTCCATCACAGAGATAAAGCCTGACCAGCCTTCCCCATCTACCTGCATGGAATTTCTGTACAACTTGAAGCACTTGAATCACTTTATAACTTCAAGTACTCACTGTACTGTAACACCAGGTACTTAGGACCTACTGTACTGTATAGCATCACGTAATCACCAAACTGTATAGCCTCAAGCACTCCCTGTACTGCATCACCTCAAGTAATCACTGAACTGTATCTACTGGAGATATTACTTCCAAGTCAGTACTATGTGGTAGGCCTATAACCTTAAGTAATGAATCAATCGTCTAACCACAAGCTACCATTATATAAACTTACTAGTTTTACCTCCCATAATCAATCCCAGGTAAGAAAGCTATGATCTGCAAATATCAACTTTTGTCCTAATTTAAGGAAGAGAAGGAGGACAAAGTGGCACAGCAGTAATATAAGTTTGGTTGCCCTTCCTAGCACCACCAATGATCTTTATGGGAATTGAATCTGGATCTCCAACATAGAAGTCCTAATCACTAACCACTAGCATCATTGTACTGTATAACCCCAAGCAATCACCATATATATACTGTATAATTCCTATTACGCACTTGGTTCAGGTTTTTTCTTCTTAGCAGCAGGTTCTTTGGTATCCTTGTTATCCTTACTATCCGACGTCTCCCCAGCACTAGCAGCACTACCAGTGTCTTCTGAGGCCTCCTTCTGTTGACCGGATGTAGACACCAACTGCTCCGCCCATTCTCGGTATTTATCATCGGACTCATCTGGATCCACCCCATAACACTGTTTGTAGTACCACTTGGCGTATCCAGGGTCTGTCACATCAGGAACATCACCCAAGTTCTCTGCCAGTAGAATATAAAAGTAGAGGACATTCAATCTACCACCCCTACAATCTAAACTATGTTTCCACTAATACTTCATCTATACAGTGTAGTGTATACCTTACCTGTAGGTGTGTCTTGTGTTTGCGCTGTGGTACTGCAGTAGTAAGCATACCAAGCAGCATAATTAGGGTCAGTGACCTCCGGAGGCTTATCTCCATAGTAGTAACTCCAGTATGCAGCAGGGTCAGAGTTCACCTCAGGCGGTGGCTCTTCTTTCTTAGTCTCAATCTTCAGGGGATTGCTACCGTAGTTCATCTGGTAGTTGGCAAGGAAGTCCTCATTGATCTGTGTCACGAACAAACTGGGATACTGTGCATCACTTACACTAATACATTTAATCAATTTAAACTGAGTCTTAGTTAGGTATACCTAAAATGTGGATAGAAAATAGCCACTACAAGTACAGAACATATGGTGAATAATTAGCCTATATACCTTTGGGAACCACGCCTTCCTTTTAGCATCCCATTCAAATTCTGTCCCATCTTCATCTTTCCTTACTCTCCCATCCTCTATAATCTCACTAGGTTCCCTCGTCTTGGCTGCCTCCAGTTCCTGCTGACGAATCTGATCCTCAAACTCCTCTTCGCCATCGGATGACATGCTCACATGCACTACAGCAACAATATGGCTAAATTACCAGCTCATAAAAGAAACTTTGAAAGTAGAATGTAGTTTAGCATCCTGACAAAGTTAAATATGTCAGTCAGTGGGCATTGGTGGTAGAGAATAACCTGAACCCCCCAACAAGTGTAAAGCTTTGAATTAAAACCCTAAAAGCCTACACTCAAGATTGCGCTCTGACAGCATCAATTAGGCCTACCCTTTAAAACAGAATGAACATTTTGTATACATTATTGCAATGCAATCTAAATCAGTGCTGCAAAGATCCAACCTGACATAATAGTATAAAGAACTCTACCAGAAACCCAAACAGGCCAAACCTAACCTACTGCTTACAAATCTTTTGGCCTAGCAAACTTGGAATATCTGTTGGCTGCAAAGAATTCTACAGGTATTGAAAAGTTGGATACCAAAGAATTAACGTTAAACATGGCTATTCACTTTATATCTTGAAAGGCAGTGAAGAGGGTCATGGAGGCAAATAATATAAAAAACTTCAATTATTGGGAATAAGTTTCCTGATGAGGATCGTATTAACGATGAACAGCAGCATGTGGACAATTTTCTGCTTCAATAAATATATATTAAATAAAACGCATAATAATTAACTTAGTTATTATAATTAAATATAGAAGTAATACAATTAAAAATATTATATTAAGTATTTATATTAATTAAATTTAATAAATAAATTATTTGCAGGAACATTATGATTACACACTGACCAACTAGGACGCATAATGAGTCCACAGACGCATTTTAGAGAAACAATTGCTAGTTGGACGCATGACGCATATTGACTCATTTTGTGGAGGCTGGACTCATTTATTTGCTACAGTGAGCTGTGCTTTTAATCTAGCCAATAAATAGCCTATTTGGCTTAGCTTAGGCCTCTAAGCATTGTTTACATTTCTAGGCAGTTGCCATCTTTTATGCCTCAAACATTTTAGTAAACTTCATTCTGCTAAATAGTAAATATTATATGAGAGTTGGTCTGACAATGTAATAGTATACAATATGTAGATAGAAATTCAGGGTTAATTTCATCAATCTAGTCAAATTAGGCCTTGTAGTTCAACTAAAGCTAATAATGATAAAATACTACAATACATCGGATTACATCCTACTATTTAAAACATAAAATTATATGCAACTTTGTGAACTTGATACAAGAGTACAGAAAATTTTTTATCATGTCATTTGTACAGACATTATTCAGCAAAAATCCTGAAAAATTTTCCTTGAACATGTTCGACTCATTTATATATTTTTTGGACTCATTTTCTTTTTTATTTTAATTTTTACAAATTTTGATTGGTCACCCTGTGATTATATTATCACAACATTACTATTTCGGTTACAAAGTAATCCAGACCACAAAAAAAAGTTTATAAATCTATTAAATCAAATATATCCACTCTAGTAAACGGTTTAAGGTATGACCTTTCTAATAGCAATCAAGTTGGTTCCTAATTAACATGAATTGAAAACTTTAGCAAGACCGCCGGAAACGAAAAATTTTCGTTGAAGCCTGACTAGATATGCGACACACAAGGACTTTGCAATAAAATATTGATGTTTTATTGTACCTATGGAGGATGGAGTCGGCGATATGTTGCCCAGTTCTGTGTCCACACAGGTAAAATATTCAATAGCTTTATAATACCCATTTTCTCTACACCAGATATTTGGGCTAAATGCATGCTGAATGGGAAAACATAGTGCATCAATCTGGGTTTTGTTTTTAAAAACTTACAATTTAAAATCCGTTTTGTTGATCATGCATGCGTGCATTATCTACGTGACACCATAATTCTATTGTCATTGGGCCATTTTTGAAATCAAATCGTGTCTGAGATTCTCAGTCAGTTCGAATTTGGATCTCTGAATCCCTATTTGGCTATTAGGCTACCCAAACCCAACTGAACTATTAGTCTACTCACTCGTCGTTGATAGAACATTCTATTATCACATATTGTGCAAGTTGAATGCCTCATTACTAGCAGTGTGCTACAGTGAAAAGGTCAATACTACAGTATATTGCTGATTTACTTTCACTCGGGATAGCCAATTCTTATATCTCGGATTGTTCGAGGAAGGGAACTGTTATGGTATACATTAGTTGTGGCAGAAATTGATGTTAGTTCGCCCCTGGCTGCAGCTCTAGTTGTCATAGTTGTTTGCTTTCAACAATTCCATCGTAACTAAAGAGTAAAGATAGTATATTGTGGCTCTCTTCATCTTGGAGAATTTTCAATTTGTGAAGTAATGTTACTCGATGATTTCGTCTCCTACACTTGAGGGGTAGGCTACTAGTCCAAGAAGATTTTTGGCTGCAGTGACACTTTCACGTCCCTTTGTTACTTTTACTGTAACTGTGATTGTCGACTGCGAATTCGTGTTGATCTACAAGAACTGCAATTAGCCTACACAACATGATGGTTGATGTGACTAATAATAATTCAATTAATGGCAATGCTTATACTCATAGGCTACTGTGCTCCACTGAATTATTTCCGTTGGTTTAATTTAATTGATCGCTAAAGACTTTACTAAGAGTCAGATTGGATAAGTTCAAGTTGTTTTAATTTTTATTCCCATTTACTATATTATGATTATCTGTTATAATAAATAATTATATAATTATAAAGAAACCATGAATATCACACAAACTAACATCAATCATATTGATTTATATAGAGCTACACCAACTGAACTTGCATTATGATATTGGTTCAGTCAAGGAGTAAGAGGGGAAAGAGGCTCATCTACGAGAATTTTGTGCTCGATGTTCTCCTCGGTTTAAAAAGATTAGTACATGAGTCGCTGGCGTTGAGCGAGCAGACAACTTCGTTGAATCGTCATGTGCATGCTAATCTAAATAGCATACCATCAGCCGTGTGCAACGTACATGTGCACAGTTTTGGTGCTTTTGCGTGATAGCTATATCTTCCAATGAAAGTCACTTATCTAGAAAGATAAACATTATTGTTATTGAGATAGCCTATAGTTTGAGCACTATTTTCATTTAGTATGGGCACGTTGTAGGGGCTACAAACTAGCCTACCAACTAAAATGGTATCTGAACTATATGCCATAAAGATTAAGTACATGGAGTCCTGATGCTAAAGAACGGCGATTCCAGCGTTTATACGTTTTATTCATTATGAAGGAGCAAAGTTTAAATTTGGATTTCAACTTCACCAATTGCAGCAAGTTTAGACCTATTAGTATTATTTTTTCTTATTTTGTTGAGCATGTTGGTATTTGCAAAATGTGTCATTTTATATCGAGACACGCAATTTTCTTCAACTCTGGCGATTATAAGCTACTTGGCTATATATACCGTATCCCAGTGACATAAGTAGTCTGTTTATAGTCATTCTGTTCATCAGGGTATTACCAATTGGTGACATCTATTATATTTTAATTTTGGTTTAATGTGTGAATTTTACTTTTATTTACCTCACTCAATTTAGCATGCAAAAATAAAAAAAATAATTTCCATTGTTACTATATTTTTTATAGGCTACTATCTGCTTAGTAGTCAAAAAGTCAAGTGCTATTATAGTCTATATATATTATGAGATTTTGTTCTAGGACCAATGAAAGGATGCAAATTCTAGAAATAACTTAAGAAATAGTGTCGAGCCCTCTGTAACAGACATGTGCTAAGCAGACAAATACTCAAGTCAAGAGTACACGTTTCCAATTGATTAAAAGTCATTTAGGGCCCAGTCATCAGATGAAGCAAGTTCAAAAGTCGAGCAAGAGTAGCCTAAATAACCAATAATTTTAAAAAGTCATTTTAAGAGTTCAAGTAATTCGTGCCAAAATGCTCGAGTCCGAGAATGGTTAAAAGTACGGCGGAAGTTCAAGGAGACTACCAATGGGAATTTTGTACAAAATGGAGAAGACAATTTTCAAAGCGCATAGAATATTATTTGGAATTGTGAGTGTGGGCAAATAATTTAAAAACACAGAGTGGTACTAGATGCCCCCCATTTATTCATTTTCTAATATTCCAGTAACAGTCTTGTTATGGTTATCAGAAGAAAATGATTAGCATGAAATAGTCAACAAGGGGGAAAACTGTGTACAAGTGTGACAACTGGCAATAGATAATGGTTAGTATTAGGTGCCATTTACCACTAGGTACAGTTGTGGTGGAGACAAAAGGCTATTTCAAAATTGCACCTATTTATTGTAAATTTATTTAGCTAAAAACATTTCAGCTCTCCTATTGTGAACAAGACTTATTACATAATTGTACCAAACCAATAGAATTATCATTTAAAACTGAATGATAAGAGTCAAGTGAGAGTCATGCAACATGCTTTGTGGGAAAGTAGAAGTAAAATCCAATCCACAGCTTTCACACAGTGCAAGAGCACAAGTCAATTAAGAGCTGTTGCTCCGGGTTGACTTGAGTCAAGTAAAATGTCTACGCTCTAGGCCTAAAAGTTTGACCAAAAACTATACCTACTTTTACTTGCTTGCCAACATTGGTAGCCTACTTGCTTGTACTTGTATTGATAGGCTATGTCTCAATTCTGTAAGCCTGGTCACTCTAATCATTGAGTATCAAAAATGATTCCCACTTGTGTTGTTTGGGGAGATACGTACAGAGGTTACTGTTGGTAAGGGTGTAGCATGGTCTGTCCCATCAATCAATAATATTCTGCTAGGAATTATTCTATCATTAAACTCATCCAACTACATACGTCATGTATTAGCACATTGATTGCATAGAATGTTTTATGATAATGACGTGCCCCAGCTGCACATAGTTGACAGTCAAACCATAAAATATCTTAAATGTGATGATAGAGTAACTACGTGTAACATTATTGTTTCAGTGTGTCCATACCGTACCAAACATTATTGTTTCAGTGCGTCCATACAGTACTAAACATCTACTTCAGTGTGACCATACAGTGGCACAGCTGCACAGCATCATGGCTGATGATAGCAGGAAGAACCAGTATAAGAATGTGGGGTTGAACACAGATGAAATGAGAAGGCGGCGAGAGGAAGAGGGAGTGTCTTTACGCAAGCAAAAGAGAGATGAACAGGTGTGTTTGCATATTACTGCTTTGGAAAGGGGATTTATTCAAGTCTATATTCCAATGTTAGGTTTATTACAAGTTTAATATACAGAATAGCTGAAGGAAGAGCAGTCGGTCTATTACAATGACTTATAAACTATTTACCTGGCCAGGGTCATAATACAGAACTGGTGTTGACAAATTATAAGCCAATCGCCATCAACTATTTATTGACCAATTGCTCTACTCTTCCAGACCACACTTCTTAGGATTATAACTTTATACATTGTAGTAATTTTATTATAATATAGAAACAGGAGTTATCTTCTCCCGCCATTTAATAATAAGTTAATATTATATACATTATTTAGTAGGCTAATTAGTTTATAATTGTCTACTATTTTTATTGCAAGGAAATTTTTTGTGAGCAGTTTAGTTAGGACCAAAATTAGCAACACAATCGTGTGTTCTATATTTTCTCATCTTCTGTTTACCACTCGGAAAACTGGGATGAAAAATCATTATGGTTGTATTGACATTGATGTTTAAAATTGGCATACACATTTGTGTAAACTGATTTAAATTGGTATTTTCTATTAGCTGAGTAAGAGGAGAAACGTTGGGCTGGTCCAATCAAATGATGGAGGAGTCAGTAGTACAGTTGACCTAGATAATGAGGGACAAGATATGGTAGGCTCAGTAATAGACGAGCTACTTCTTCAAGGCCTCTACTCTGATATGGTAGAAGTGCAACTACAGTCTGCTGAGAGATTCCGTAAACTTCTCTCTAAAGAACCAGACCCACCTATAGACGAGGTTATAGCTACCGGGGTCATACCCAGACTCATTCAACTATTACACACTGAAGACAACACAACTCTGCAGGTGAGTGGATGAGATGACACAACTCTGCAGGTGAGCGAATGAGATGACACAACCCTGCAGGTGAGTTCATGAGACAGCACAAGGTGTATAAGTGAGATGACACAACTCTGCAGGTAAGTGAATGAAATGACACAACTCTGCAGGTAAGTGAATGAAATGACACAAATCCGCAGGTGATTCTCTAACAGAGAAGTGGTAATCACTCCCCACTATCTTGTTCATTCAAGCCTCAGCTCTACCATAGTAGTGATGTGATGCATGTGTGTAAACTAGTAGCCTCATTAATCTCTCTTGTGACCAGGAATAATACAAAGTAATTCTAAGGGCACTACTACACTACTACTAATAATGGTATCACCCTCCTGTGTACTCTTTCAGTTTGAAGCTGCCTGGGCACTAACTAATATAGCCTCAGGAACTTCAACACAAACAGCAAAGGTAGTGGAGGCTGGTGCCGTACCCATTTTCATAATTCTGCTCGACTCCCCGTCTATTGAAGTCAAAGAGCAAGCAGTTTGGGCACTGGGTATGCTATCTACTTGTATTGTAATAGAAATCTACACAAGTACTACAGAAGTGCCATAAGATTGAGTGTAACTGTTATTTGTTGACAATAATTTAGTAGATGTTATTATAGTTATGTAAGAGTGTCTTGTTATATAAATACATGACATCAGGTATCAGTGTATGCTATCCTTATTCTCTCTATCAATATGGACTGTAGAACATTCACTGCACCTGGTCAAACATAGAAGATCAAGGAAAGATCATTCACTCCTCCCAAAATTACATAGGTCCCCTCCTCCAAACGCTGTCTGGATTAAGCAAGCAGTTACGCTACCTTCTGTCCAAATGCGCTCTTTCTATTGGTGTAACTCGGGCCAATCAGATAGGCTTCCTCTAAACTATTCAGTTACATAAGTGCTATGTTATTACATGGTTTGTCGTGTAAAAGCAAATCAGCTTAGTGGTCAGCTATCTAAATACCTAGGAGATGGATGGCGGGACCTCCAAATTGGGCATATTCGGACGTGTTGGGTATTTATCGAGTGAACGATCTTCCCTACCACTACTCTGACCTGGTGCTGCTATACAATATACTCATTATACTTTGTTGTATCATATGACCGTGTATATATATTATACTGTGTTGTATCATGTGACCAGGTATATATATTATACCGTGTTGTATCATGTGACCAGGTATATATATTATACTGTGTTGTATCATATGACCAGGTATATATATTATACTGTGTTGTTTTATGTGACCAGGTACACATATTATACTGTGTTGTATCATGTGACCAGGTACACATATTATACTGTGTTGTTTTATGTGACCAGGTATACATATTATACTGTGTTGTTTTATGTGACTAGGTATATATATTATACTGTGTTGTATCATGTGACCAGGTATACATATTATACTGTGTCGTATCATGTGACCAGGTACACATATTATACTGTGTTGTATCATGTGACCAGGTACACATATTATACTGTGTTGTTTTATGTGACCAGGTATACATATTATACTGTGTCGTATCATGTGACCAGGTATATATATTATACTGTGTTGTATCATATGACCAGGTATACATATTATACTGTGTTGTTTTATGTGACTAGGTATATATATTATACTGTATTGTATCATATGACCAGGTATACATATTATACTGTGTTGTTTTATGTGACTAGGTATACATATTATACTGTGTTGGATCATGTGACCAGGTATACATATTATACTGTGTCGTATCATGTGACCAGGTATATATATTATACTGTGTTGTATCATATGACCAGGTATATATATCATACTGTGTTGTATCATATGACCAGGTATATATATCATACTGTGTTGTATCATGTGACCAGGTATATATATTATACTGTGTTGTATCATGTGACCAGGTATACATATTATACTGTGTCGTATCATGTGACCAGGTATATATATTATACTGTGTTGTATCATATGACCAGGTATATATATCATACTGTGTTGTATCATGTGACCAGGTATATATATTATACTGTGTTGTATCATGTGACCAGGTATACATATTATACTGTGTCGTATCATATGACCAGGTATATATATCATACTGTGTTGTATCATATGACCAGGTATATATATCATACTGTGTTGTATCATATGACCAGGTATATATATCATACTGTGTTGTATCATGTGACCAGGTATATATATTATACTGTGTTGTATCATGTGACCAGGTATACATATTATACTGTGTCGTATCATGTGACCAGGTATATATATTATACTGTGTTGTATCATATGACCAGGTATATATATCATACTGTGTTGTATCATGTGACCAGGTATATATATTATACTGTGTTGTATCATGTGACCAGGTATACATATTATACTGTGTCGTATCATGTGACCAGGTATATATATTATACTGTGTCGTATCATGTGACCAGGTAATATCGCTGGAGACAACTCCCAAAATAGAGATGCACTCTTAGATTTAAATATAATGGAGCCGCTGCTTAACATTCTTCGCGGTGGGTCTATGAGGACCTCCATGGTGCGGAATGTGGTATGGTGCATCTCAAACCTGTGTAGAGGGAAGAACCCGCCTCCTAACTTTAACAAGGTCAGCCAATCATATTGCCGGTTTATCATTTTATTTTCTTGTCCAATTCTTTTCCTTCTTAAATTAATGTTTTATGATTTCGCCTAATGATATTACTTGTTAAATTATCTTTTGATTATACCGTCCAATCATATTCTTTCTTTCATGCTCATACGGTATATTACAGACCTCTCCCGCGCTACAAGTGCTGTCCACACTCATATACACAGACGACGAAGACACATTGGCTGATTCATGCTGGGCCATATCCTACCTCTCTGATGGCCCCAATACTCACATACAGGAAGTGATTGAGGCGGGAGTGGCCAGGCGTCTCGTAGAACTACTCATGCATGCAAAGACTAAAGTGGTGTCCGCAGCACTTCGCGCTGTTGGTAATATCGTTACAGGAAATGACATACAGACGCAAGTAAGTTGTTGGGAACTTATTGTAGGCATGTTTTCATTGATGGAGAGTTGAATCTGAAATTTCAGACTGAGCAGTATGGGACAGAACGGTATCTTGGGCACCTGTTGTGAAAGTATATACGAGTACATTTTATTGCTATTCCCGTCCTGTCTAGCTCATTGCCCCATCTTGCTCATTGCCCCATCTTGCTCATTGCGTTACTTTTTTATCACAGTGGAGGTATTTTCTCAGGTAAACGATAATGTCCACCAGAGATTTTGTTCTGGGACTTTCTTCCTCTTGACATTTCACTGAGCTAATACAGTGAAAGCCCATAACATTTCACTGAACTAATACGGTTAAAGCCCATACATTTCACTGAACTAATACAGTGAAAGCCCATACATTTCACTGAACCATTACTGTGAAAGCCCATACATTTCACTGAACTAATACAGTGAAGGCCTGTATGTTTCACTGAACTGATACAGTGACAGCCCTATTATTCAGACTGATACTATGTTTCTACAGATAATAATCAACTGTTCAGCACTTCCTTGCCTCCTTCACCTTCTCAGCAACGCCAAAGAGTCTATCAGAAAGGAAGCCTGTTGGACTATCTCAAATATAACAGCAGGGAATCGAGCTCAGATACAGGTGTGTATATATAACAGCTGGAATGCGTATGGTTGAATAACTAATCAGTAATATTGCAAACTTCGTGTTAGCTCTTGCATCCTAAAATATGTCCACATTGCCGTCACAAAGTTGAGAAAATCAGCTGAATTTAAAATTATTCTCCAGTTTCAGTTCACAGCAGTTCTAAGCACGGTCTTTGGTATAGTACACGTACAGACTATAATAGTCTAGGTATATGTTGTTGCAGGCAGTAATAGATGCAAACGTTGTACCTACATTGGTAGAAATACTGCAAAGGGCGGAGTATAAGACTAGAAAGGAGGCTGCTTGGGCCATAACCAATGCTTCTTCTGGGGGGACTCCCGATCAAATCAGGTACGTTCTAGGTGTAATCTATAGTATGTGCACTTTGTATGTACTAGGTGTAATCTACAGTATGCATAGGCTTGCTAGGTGTAATCTACAGTATGCATAGGCTTGCTAGGTGTAATCTACTGTATGTATAGATTAGCTATAATCTGCACCTGCAGTATGTAGCTGCATGTATATACATGTAGTATATGTGCAATCGGCAGTAGGTCTCTGTGTGTATAGTAGGTGTAATTTGCAGTAGGTCTCTGTGAGTATAGTGGGTGTAATCTGCAGTGGAACATTTTCAGGTACCTCGTTTCTTTGGGTTGTATAGCAGCACTGTGTGACCTGCTTACCGTCATGGACGCTAAGATACTTTCTGTCTCCATGGGAGCTCTGGAGAATATTCTCAAACTCGGCCACCAGGAGGCTAAACAGTTTGGTCACAATTCATATGCCATCATGATGGAGGAGTGTGGGGGTGAGTGCTATAGTTAGTTGTCTGTACTTTATGCTATGCATTATACTATGCATTATACTAAACTGACTCATCACGAATATCTCTCAATATATCTGATCAATATTTATTCAATAGCGGCCTGTGTTATACATGAATATGTTCTCTGCATTCGACCTCTGCATACTGTTTGATATACAAAGGTTAGTTCTCTCTACCTGCAGGTCTAGACAAGCTGGAGTACCTCCAGACGCACACTAACCAGGACATATACAAGAAAGCCTACGGTATTATAGACTCATTCTTCTCACACGACGACAAGGAAGGGGACGAGGATAACCTACTCCTACCTCAGCAGAACCTCACTCAGTTCACGTTCGGAGTTCCCAATGCTGCCGAAGTACCAGGTAATGCCGGGGGAGACGCTGGCAATCCATGTGGTGCACATCTATACGAGTTATGAGTGTCTGATATATACAGTATATAAAGTCACGGCTGGCTAGAACACTTACTAGAGCCCAGTATAACGGATGATGGACTATCCAGTTTACTTCTCTCTCTCTTTCTGTCCCCTCAACTGTCGGCAGCGTACAAGGGATTTGGTTAGCTGACTCATGGAGTATGCTATGCATGTGAATCTACCTTAAGTATGCCAACAATAGCTAGTCTTATTTCATTGCTCAACCCGTAACCTTCTATGTACGGAGCCAGTACATAGCCAAGTACACGGCCAGTACACCAGTGTCACCTATAACAGTAAGATTACTAGCTATGCCTGTTCCCATGTACCTTTTGTTGACATAATGTGAGCTTTACAATGTAGTTTGGAGGTATATTATACTACACAGCTGTTTGGAATGTGCATATAAGTGTGTATTATTACAATACATGGTGTATTACTAGGCTAGCTCTACGTTATAAAGTCTGGAAATTAGCTTTGGAGTCCCAGAGCATTACTATCAGTTCAACCAGCTCATTTGAGTACCTACATGTAGGTTAGCCTTGGTTGCTGTTAGTAAAGTGAGGAATTCATTGGTGGGGAGGCAGCCTCCCCTCTTGCTGTGCACATATACTATGCAGATGCATACTACTCTCTTATGATATTATTGTTAATCACTGCTTGTTATAATGTTATGGCCAACCTAACATGAGTGGAAGGTTGCTCTTCAATATATTTCTCAGACAAGTTATTATATTTTCTTTACACAACCTGTTATATTAAATATATTATTATAATAAATATGTAATCTGACAATACCTGCGGCATTGGTTCATAATGTAGTTATTTATACCTACTAGTGCTGGTAGTGCTTAGATAACACAATTTCACAATAACTTCTCAAGTTAACACTAGATATTGCCTAGATACTGCATACTTTTTCACTAAATTAGCGAAAAACTATCCCTCTACCCACCATTGTAACATCTTAGCTTTTTACAAAGGGACA
This sequence comes from Bugulina stolonifera, assembly GCA_935421135.1. Classification (NCBI taxonomy): domain Eukaryota; kingdom Metazoa; phylum Bryozoa; class Gymnolaemata; order Cheilostomatida; family Bugulidae; genus Bugulina; species Bugulina stolonifera. Next base: position 4,916,261 of record OW285193.1, on the reverse strand, counting down.
AAAGTGGAATGAATGTTGGTGAGTTGGTTTATTAGAATGCAATGTTATTTTTGATGGTGCTAATACAAATACTCTATCTGAAAATTAGTAGGAGTTGTCTACACCCTTGCTGGTAAAGTCCTTGATATATATATATAAAGGTTATATATATATAAAGGTTATTATATCACTAAAGGGGCCTAAGGTTAAGGATATCTGTTGGTTGATTTGAATAATCACTATACTTTGACAAAGTTTTATTTAAACTGAACAACAAGTAGCTAATGACTGTGGAGTGGACTAGTTGACTCCCTTCAATGTAATATACATTTTTCTCACATTACAACATTACATAATGTGGTAATGTAAGAAAAATGCTCAGTTGCCTCCCCTATGGTTTCTTTAGGCTTGAAGGTAGACAACTAACTTCACAGCAGGTTCTTGCTGTGTCTATAACACCACAGCAGTGGCTCTTGCTGTGTCTATAACACCACAGCAGGTTCTTGCTGTGTCTATAACACCACAGCATCCTTATCTCTATGTTGTTTAGTTTAGATAACACTTTCTCTTACAGTAAAATAGGTTTGGTACAGCGTAGTGATAGTGATAATGTACATGCAGGTGTATTGCAGTGACCTATCAGCCTTTGAGACGCTAGTAGCTAGCACTGTTACTAGTTCATAAATATTTATAATCTGCATCAATATGAAAATTTATAACTAAGCTGACTAACCAGCTTGTAAACAACCTGAAGTACAGTCAATGTATGCAGCAGGCGTAGCTGCCGATGTTAGCGAAAATTATTAAACAACAATATAACAGTCACTTACCAATGTTAGGACTATTACTGTAAGTAAGTCACATACTGTAAGGTATTCATACACATGGGTAGATGCAATATGTTCATGGAGAGCATCAGTTTGGTGTAAGATACATGTAAATACGAGTATACAATTGTATATATATATTATAATTGTAGTATAATATACGATGTAGATAATTATACAATGTATAATATGTATGAAGATTATACGATGTATATGCACATGTGCATATACAATATACATGTAGTACGATGTAGATATCATTGTATAATACATTATAATGTCGATATACATGTAGTACGATGTGGATATCATTGTATAATACATTATAATGTAGATATACATGTAGTACGATGTAGATATCATTGTATAATACATTATAATGTCGATATACATGTAGTACGATGTGGATATCATTGTATAATACATTATAATGTCGATATACATGTAGTACGATGTGGATATCATTGTATAATACATTATAATGTCGATATACATGTAGTACGATGTGGATATCATTGTATAATACATTATAATGTAGATATACATGTAGTACGATGTAGATATCATTGTATAATACATTATAATGTAGATATACATGTAGTACGATGTAGATATCATTGTATAATACATTATAATGTAGATATACATGTAGTACGATGTAGATATCATTGTATAATACATTATAATGTAGATATACATGTAGTACGATGTAGATATCATTGTATAATACATTATAATGTCGATATACATGTAGTACGATGTGGATATCATTGTATAATACATTATAATGTAGATATACATGTAGTACGATGTAGATATCATTGTATAATACATTATAATGTCGATATACATGTAGTACGATGTGGATATCATTGTATAATACATTATAATGTCGATATACATGTAGTACGATGTGGATATCATTGTATAATACATTATAATGTCGATATACATGTAGTACGATGTGGATATCATTGTATAATACATTATAATGTAGATATACATGTAGTACGATGTAGATATCATTGTATAATACATTATAATGTAGATATACATGTAGTACGATGTAGATATCATTGTATAATACATTATAATGTAGATATACATGTAGTACGATGTAGATATCATTGTATAATACATTATAATGTAGATATACATGTAGTACGATGTAGATATCATTGTATAATACATTATAATGTAGATATACATGTAGTACGATGTAGATATCATTGTATAATACATTATAATGTCGATATACATGTAGTACGATGTAGATATCATTGTATAATACATTATAATGTAGATATACATGTAGTACGATGTAGATATCATTGTATAATACATTATAATGTCGATATACATGTAGTACGATGTAGATATCATTGTATAATACATTATAATGTAGATATACATGTAGTACGATGTAGATATCATTGTATAATACATTATAATGTCGATATACATGTAGTACGATGTGGATATCATTGTATAATACATTATAATGTCGATATACATGTAGTACGATGTGGATATCATTGTATAATACATTATAATGTCGATATACATGTAGTACGATGTGGATATCATTGTATAATACATTATAATGTTGATATACATGTAGTACGATGTAGATATCATTGTATAGGAGAAAGGTGTTTGTGTGTAGCATAAGCGGAGTTTGAAGTAAAGTTGGTACCTCCACAATAATGAAGCGGAAGATTTGTATTTATACTGCTCTACTTTATCCCCGAATCGTATATATCACATGTACATGTAGTGCACGCATATACATGTACATGTAGTGCACGCATATACATGTACATGTACATGTAGTGCACGCATATACATGTACATGTACAGTAGCGCACGCATATACATGTACATGTACATGTAGTGCACGCATATACATGTACATGTACATGTAGTGCACGCATATACATGTACATGTACAGTAGCGCACGCATATACATGTACATGTACATGTAGTACACGCATATACGTGTACATGTACAAGTACTACATATCCAACACTATTAAACTTGCTACATGTAGTGTACATGTAGCAAAGAATGGTTGAACCCCTAGGTTGGGGGTGGGGGGGGAGTGGCCACTGGCTACTAAACTCACAATTACCTCTTTTGGTCTTGTGTACAGATAGTGTAACTTTTGCATTGTGTCATAATTATGGCTGTGTATAATACAGAGTTTTGATTAGTTAATTCTACCAGAGTTGTATTGAAAGATATTAAGAAATTTGCACACATTTGTATAGAAAGCAATGTCTATAACATAATTGTGTGCATCATTTGTGTATTGATATCTTATCAGGTACAAAAGGCCGATTCTAAGTTTGATTATAGTAGGTGTGAAGTACAGTGTATAGGTTAAGACACTATCCAACTGCATTGCAGAGAATTGGAGAGGTAAGTACAGTACACGTGGCTGTGGGTATAGCCTACATGTTAACTCGGAAGTATTGATTACTCTTCCACTTTGCATCTGCTGCTATATAACATGGCATGACTGTGTGGCAGTGAGACAAGTTGATTAGTTGGTTGCATATCCAAGTAGCGAGTAAGCGTTTAATAATACTACAGAATTACTAGTTATACCACTCATTCTAACGTAGGCTATTTCGTACAATAAAACTGGTTTTACTACATGTATCTACATACATGTAATGTATATACTATTACATGGACGTAGATTCTTGTAGTAACATCAGTCTTATTGTATATATTATATACATGTATATGTGGCATATGCACATGAAGTGCATTCATGTATGTTATGGTAGATGGCTTTCGGAAACTCCTGTTTGCAATCAAATCTTTGATAAGAGCATTGCTGAAAAATTGACGATAAGTGATTTGGACTTGTCAGTTAAGACTTTGCTGACTGATGCAGAGTGCTTGCCTACTAATATTTCATTGCCTGTTGTACACACTGGAGTAGCGACGTTTGACAAACTTACATTGAACAGTTAGATGTACATTAGATGCTTCGTAACCATATTTGCTTGTTGGAGTTCATATAATGAATTTTCTAATATTGTTCTTGACCTGATATTTTTGGGACTGTTGAAAATTAATTGTCTATCTGCTTCAATTGACTTCTAGCTGCAGGCTTGCAGTTTAACATGCTGTTAACCACGTAGTTTTTCATGACATCATTTCTATCTACATTATTGTACATACACACTAGTCTGGTGAAGGCATTTGTGTGTTGTATACCTAATATATCATACATGTACACAGTAAATAACCCAACTTTAGATATCTCTCTAAGCATCTTGTACATTGTACATGTGTACATGCACTTCGTATTCTTTCATACCTCTCTCTAGCGAGTACCTTTCTTTTGGTGTAGAGCAAGATAGGTAAGCACATGTAGATGGTGACAACAATGTTATAAATTATGCATAATTATATAAATAATTATTTTATTATGCTAACATGGTAAATGTAAGTATTATTCTAGGAACTGAGGCTAGAGTTTCTCAGATTACTGCACTGTGTGAAATAATAATTATGATTTATTTCCAGTGCAATGTAGCTTGAGATCCTTACTGACAGCAGGTACAAAATGAGGTGCATTGTAAGGGTGTATCTCACCGTAATAGCTGTCTCTTTGCTACTAGCGGTTTTTACTGTGCTCTATGCAAACCAGAGCTCCAAGAGAGCTCATCGAGGTGAAAAGAAGGAAGAAGGGGACTGGATAAGGCATCTGAAATACGCTGCCAAGTAAGTCACCATGTTAGCCTTTGCAATACGTGGTACACTCCTCTTATCTACATGTAGACGTGGAGTGTCATACACGGAGATGTACTTTTACCTCATTACTAAATTGTATACCAATCATGGTCTGATATTAACATATCTTCTACATATAGCCCATTTATAGCCGAAATATATTATGTGCATGTACGTGTAGGTAAATCTACTTGTATTTTTACCTACATGTGCATTTTTATGACAAGTCCAAAGCTCTAGGTAAGCCTAACAACTGCGCCACTACTGTACTTTGTATATTTATCTCAATAGTAAGTCCTCAAGCGTATATAATACTGTTATTCTTTTATTCAGACTTAGTTAATGTACACTGTATATGTGCAGCTATTCCATGACTTCTCCATTGTCTGCCTCCATAGGAGCTGAACGGTTGCATTAAAAGTTTAAAATGCATATTACATACATGCATATTACATACATGCATATTACATACATGCATATTACATGCATGCATATTACATACATGTATATTACATACATGCATATTACATACATGCATATTACATACATGCATATTGCATACATGCATATTACATGCATGCATATTACATACATGCATATTACATGCATGCATATTACATGCATGCATATTACATGCATGCATATTACATGCATGCATATTACATACATGCATATTACATACATGCATATTACATGCATGCATATTACATGCATGCATATTACATGCATGCATATTACATACATGCATATTACATGCATGCATATTACATGCATGCATATTACATACATGCATATTACATACATGCATATTACATACATGCATATTACATACATGCATATTACATGCATGCATATTACATACATGCATATTACATGCATGCATATTACATGCATGCATATTACATGCATGCATATTACATGCATGCATATTACATGCATGCATATTACATACATGCATATTACATACATGCATATTACATACATGCATATTACATACATGCATATTACATACATGCATATTACATACATGCATATTACATACATGCATATTACATGCATGCATATTGCATACATGCATATTACATGCATGCATATTGCATACATGCATATTACATACATGCATATTACATACATGCATATTACATACATGCATATTACATGCATGCATATTACATGCATGCATATTACATGCATGCATATTACATGCATGCATATTACATACATGCATATTACATGCATGCATATTACATGCATGCATATTACATACATGCATATTACATGCATGCATATTACATACATGCATATTACATGCATGCATATTACATACATGCATATTACATACATGCATATTACATACATGCATATTGCATACATGCATATTACATGCATGCATATTACATGCATGCATATTACATGCATGCATATTACATGCATGCATATTACATGCATGCATATTACATGCATGCATATTACATGCATGCATATTACATGCATGCATATTACATGCATGCATATTACATGCATGCATATTACATGCATGCAGTGTTCGAAGTGGAACAAATGAGGTGGGTACACGGTACCTACCTGCATTCTTAGGACCTTTCTTAAAGGGTGCATTGGTCACTCAGAAGCTGCAGATCATAGGTAGAAGTTGTTCTCCCATTTAAGCAAGACAAAACAAGGGAGGACAATTTCTAATTATGGTTGATAGCTAATGAGTAACTTCATTACACAGAGTACATGGTACCAATGAATGTAGACCATTCCTCATATTTTAAACTACTGAGTGTGCTTTGTGTCCTTCAATTTTGTATTACTGCTGCATTGATTGTAAGAATGAATATATCTACATTATTTAAAACACTACAACTCCCCTTATCTTTCTTTCACTGTAATAAAAGTACGTGTAGTCAAAGAGAAAACAACTTCTTTGTTTATTACAAAATGCTGAACTACAACATTTCACAGTTGTATATTTTGTCAAAAGTATATAAACACAAACAACAACAGCATGTAACTGCAACTGTATGAAAACTATAGTAATTCAACAAAACAGCTATGACATTGACATCAACATTAGAGAAGGAAAGGAGTTGAAGTTTATCAACAAAATTATAATGAATAAAAGTATTATACAATAAAATACATGTATTTCCCTTGTCACAACCTACCTGTAGACTTTAATATATAACACCATTAATGTTATTTGAACAACAGCTATAAGGAAAAGGTAAAAGGTTGAAGCCTATAAAACATACATACCTGTGTAAAGGAGTTTTACCAATTTATCTAGGATATATACATGTACTACTCACTGGGTTTTCTCTAATATTATTATAATTTTGTTAATTTAAGGAATTTATCTGTGGGAGCTGTCAGGTCTTGCATCAAATCCATGAAAACACCAGGCCCTGACTGGGGTTTGAACCAATGGTCTCTACAGTGCCTAATCGCCTAGAAAAGTGAACAGAAGACATTGCCACAACACCAGTACAGCAATGTTAGAAAAAGACAGCTTTACCAGCGAGCAGTAGATATGAAAAATATAAATTAGGGTATTATTTCTGCAAAATTAAATTCCTCACCAGCTTCCTTTGGATCACTAAACACTGTATTCCAAGTATCCTCACCACTTGTGACAACATCTTCCAAAAATGCTAAATGTTTTATAAATTGGCAGCACCAGTAAAAACTGGCCTCAAAGTTAAATCCATGGCCGAATATAACCTTAGCAAGAAATATCAAATCATACTGACAGTAAATTCAATGTAAACTAAAAATATAGTATTGCCTAAAAAGACTATTCAGCTACTTAAAATACTCGACAAACTATCATGCATGTAGGTTATTAGGCAGCATGTAAGTACACTAATAGACAGCATGCAAGTACACTAATATGCAGCATGCAAGTACACTAATAGGCAGCATACAACTTCATTACCTGTGGTCTTTTGTGGACTTCTGAAAGCAATGAATCACCTCAACACAACAAAAATAGAGAATACAAACAAAACGATTACTTTAATTGCAGTCAACCAGTGAAACCAAGTTCAATCCAAATACATAGTTCCTCCTAGTACCATCTAGACTAAACAGTGACAGGATTCTTCTTAGCTCTCTGTGAATTTCAATTTGTCATAACCTCACTCTTTGCCTCACTTACTAAACTTGGAAGTAGTTTGCAATAGTAGAGCAATACCTACAACTGTTGAAATTCAATACTTATACTATGTGCAAAAACAAATAGTATTCCTACCTATTCTAGAATAAAAATATCAACGTTAGATTAAAATATTTTATATAAAACAATACAACAATTGCTATATTATTTACATTAAATATTCGATACAATAATGATCATTAAATATAAATTAATTATCTAATTCCCTGTTCTATTAAAAACGATTTATTTCTATTCTATATGTCAATTTTTATTTATTGAATATCGACTGTTGTTCTTGTGACAATCCAGTAAGCAATATATTTATTTATACTTGATGTAGGCGTATTGCTACAACAATTTATAATTATATTATTATCAAAATAATTTATTTCATATAAAAATTAATGAAAATATAAATAATTATGGTTATCATTATGATATGATTACTATTTGATTATCTAATTCTATTGATTCACTTCTAATTCTATTATTTATAATATAATCACTATAATAATAAATAATTATTTATTTTTTTTATATAATTAATATAATGCTTGATTTATTATTTATATGTTATATTATTGAATGCAGATTCTTTCTCTAGTGATAATCTAACAAATGCGAATAATTATGTTATTGTTATATACAACATCATGGATGATCATATTAAATTATTATTATTAATATTTATTTTTAATTTTTGTATTTTATATTTTATTAGCAAAGTAAAAAAATACAACTATCTCCGATATTTATCACTCAGTCAAACGTCAAATTTCAATAGAGTACAACAATTAACTTTTGAGATTTAGCTTTAGAGCTAAAAAACTCTTAGATTCAACTGTTTGGCCACTGTCCTTATCAAAAAGTTTTCATGGCTCTGCAAACACATTCGGAAAGCTGAAAATACTAAAGAAAGTGGAACACATATTCAAGTCCTGTGAAACTATTGATACAATGACTAACTTTGTTAGTAAAGCACAAGGATTTATTTGTGTGCAGGTTGCTGGTCCAAGCTACTATAAACTTACTTTGGCATTTCGGGATTGACTAAACACGCTGTTATCAATCAAACGATCGTTAGATTAGAGGGAAATTTTACTATCAGCAGTCACTCAGCAACCAGTAAACCTATTTCGATTGCGAAAACTGCCGTGTCTTCAGCAAAACTATGTTATAACTAAAATTGGGGGTTTTGGTATTGTCAGTTATAACATTTAATTGGAGCCAAAGTACTTAGGACTCACCAGCTGTACGTAGTATGTAGTAGTAGTACGCTGTCTGTAGGTCCTTTTGTCAGCACCTTGATCTCCAATGTAGTAAGCTGTGTGGCGTAGGTTCTGGTTCTGTGGTCTAGGATGTGGCGGTGTCGACTCTATTCCAAGGTCTACAACGAGATAGTTGTTCCGCATATATCCTTACTCCTTAGTACGCATTGATATGAGTTACTGGGTAGCCTACGATCCACCTACACTCCACACGCTCCACACTATTGTAGTTTAGTTTAGTTTTTAGTGTTTTTGTTTTAGTGTTTTATTGGTTTTTATTTGGTTTTCTATTTTGTAGTTTTTCTTCCATTTTCGTGTTTTCTACTAGCTTATACATTTGTATAATATATATGTGTAACGTCTATGTAGTCGTCCACTCTTGTCACTGTGTGACTTATCTACAGGTATGTCGACAGTCTATACTGCTGTCTCTCCATGCCTCATTTTCACAGTCTACTCTAGGTATCTGTCTATCTATCTCTCTACTGAGACTACTCTACTGTGTAGGTACTCCTCTCCTATATATACCTGTCCTGTCTACAGTCAGCCAATCAATTTTAGTGAGGAGTTACATTCTCTTAAGTGCACAAGAGTGGACAACTCTTAAATATACTAATTGTCACTATTTATATGCAACATCCTGCCTGAATACAGAAGGATATGTCCACATATCAGTCACGCTTTTAACGAGCAGATACTTTTAGTGGATCTATTTTCTTCCCATCTTTTTTGTATGTCCATTAGGCTAGTACTACCTATGACTTGTATACTGACAAGTGTATGACATTGAGTGACTATCTACTACCCTTCACCAGAGTTATTACTCTACTATAATACATATGCAATGTGTTACTATAATATTATTCTATCATTATACTGTGCAGCTATTGCATATACACGTGTACATAATTTGTGTGGTTTAAACAGCTAGTACCATTATAGGGGTACCATGCTCTGCCTACTGCTATCGGTTATAAACTGGGTCAGCTACTATTTCTCAGGGTACATAAAATATTCTCTTGTTAATATACATGTATGCTTGCCTAGGAATGTTAATCTAACCTTGATCTAAGGCCAGCTGTTGGCCGATTTGCCTGTCTACCAACTAGTTATTATATTCCTTTTTAAGCATCCTAAGATATGCTAATGCTCAGTTAATCACCCATTGTATGCAGCTCTAGTTTCCAATTAATACTGCACTGACATTTAATCCTAACCGAACAGCTATGTAGCCTATGATATGAAATGACATGATATTGCCTATTAATTACATTGACGTCTGCATGAAACCTATCAGTATTCAGACCTTCAATTACTCATCCCTGATTCACTGTTTGATAGATATTTTATGATAATTTATAGCAGTCTCCTTGATGCCTGCACAATGCGCAGCAATACATTACCAGCTGCTCTTCTTTGAGTTGACCCACTTTTTGTCTTGTATGCTACAGGGTACTGTCTTCATGGCTTTTCTTTGCTAATGCTCCTCCATTCAACTGGTTGGCACCAATACATTTGCTGCAACTATACTACATGCAGACATGCACATTTCTGGGTGTCCCAGAAAACAAATACCAATTACAGTTTTAAACTAGGACTTGGGGGGGGGGAGGGGAGTTTGGGTTGGACGTCATGCGTCCATACTATTGCCATAAGATCTTTTCATGTATTTGTACATTACCAGTTATACGTTACCAGCACTGTATACTGTGTCTTGATTGTGTTTGTCTCCAGCTGTACATCTATCCAGCTGTATTTCTGTGTTTCTTTGATGACCATATTGGATTCCTCACATGTGAGTTCCTGTCTGGCTAAAGGTCATTAGTTATCATGCACATACATGTATATGCATAATTGTATATTGTAGATTCACATCTACTGTACCTATATATCGTCCAATACTTCACTTAACACTTTGTATCTATTAGGCACCTGTGTATATATTATGTTAGTGGTTAGTAGAGGGTATCTCACCACCACCACCTTCGGTCTAGTTGTCGTAAATATTGATCCATTCGAACCCGCTCATGTATGTGTGGGTGACGGACATCGATATCGTTCAGCGGTTACTTTAGTATCTACGTACTAATTATACTACTTAGTTACTTGACGATAGATATAATAACTTACATAGTTATATTACATACAGAATACTACATAACGTATTCCTATTTATTACTATTACTGTACTCTATAAATATTCCCCAATATAATATGTTAAGTGCTATGCGTTTGCTTGGCGCTGGTTGGCTCTGCTTAGCGCTGTTCAGCTGCGCATTTATAACATGATATATACATGTATAATAGATGGTGATATTTTCACCTTGTACTAACTATTTAGGTAATACTCTCAACACACATTTTCACACTTTCATTCACTCAGGGTTTCATTGTATTCAAGATACATTGTACGTGTATGTACTGTACAGTCAGTCAGATAGTTATAGTGTTAGTTCCACTTTTTGTCACAGCCCAGTTGGGGTTGTTAGTTTGGCCAGTAGATTTGTTTATACACCAGGTGTCAGAGATCTCTGAGTCTAGACATGGGGCCCATAGTTTGGTTTGACTTGTGTTTAGGTTTCACATAGCCTTATTTTTTCCCAGGCATTAGCTCTGTGGAAAGTAGATGGGTGTGCAAAGCTTGTGCTGTGCTACACTCCAATCAAAAAGTCGTTTATAGCCATCCCAAGTTTTTGTTCCTTGACTACAGATAGCATTAGGCCTATATAGATAATTGCCAGGTGGTCAAACTGTTGATTTTTAGGGAGAGCACAACCCCAACAGTATGCCATTTCCATAACAAAATATTATGCTCATTGTGTGTCACACTAGATGGCTTATAGCCTTATTCATTCCAGGCTTTGAGCTCTGAAGAAAATAAATGGGTGTGCCCGCTTGTGCTGTGCTACACTCCAATCAAAATATATAGAGATTTACTCCTTGTTGCTGAGACCTACTGGTATGGTATGTTTTAACCATCCATAAATTGAGCTACACGCCTTTGAGTTGACGTTTTGTAGCAAAAACTATTTCCCTTTAGAAATGATGTCTCTCTCTTTGTTAGAGCAGATTAAAAGACATTTTTTAATGCCGTTTTCAGTGTTGCTTAGCAACGCTAGTCCATAAGAACTTCTTAGCTAGCTTAATTATTCTAGAATTATGTTAATCTAGATTTCAGGCTATAAAAAAAGGTTTATGTTAACCTCCCTTTATTATCTCAGTGATATCCCTTTTATGTGTAGGACCCTAGCCTACAATTGTGCTAACTCGATGGAGTTGCATATACTTGTTACTGGACAGATTTACATGTTATTTCTCCTAGGTAAAGAGAATTTGTACAGCTCTATGCTGTTATATAGGACTCTTGGAATGGACACTTCATTGGAGTCTATGTACATGGACTACTACAATTGAAGTTGTCATCTACTCTACAAGGTCTTACTACATATTATATTTCTGTCAGCTACTTGGTTAGTAGCAGCAGAAAATTGTTAGTGTTAGTCTAGCCAACAGGAATACAAAACTGCCCTAAATAGTACTATAACCAATTTACAAAGTCATGTACTTTTACTGTATATCATAATATTCCATTTACATAGAATAATAATTCGTATTTCTTACACTCTCATACTATTCCTATATGGTGTGTATATGTCAGATGCGTGTCTGACTTAAAGAGTACAGTCGCTGTGGTAACCTTGATCTGAGTCGAGGTCGGCGCTGTCTGAGTTATTTTTGGTTTGTGTGTGGACTCTGTACCTGTTATTTCGCAGGTCTTTGAGTGACGGCTTGGTCTGTTCCACTTTGTTTCCAAAAATACAGATTGTGAGGTCTAGAGCGGTACTGTTGTCTGTCCTAAATTTCTCAGTAGCTACAGGTATTTCCAGCTCAGGTTGAGTGTTAACCGCAGTATTATCTACTGGAACAATGTCAAGGTCAGTGTTAGTTGACGCACTAGTAAGTTTTACCTCGGTGACTGGTTCTGCATTTAGTATTAACTGTGAGTTAGTTGTCAAAGCTTCAGTTGTAGAGCTGTTGGCGGTTTCTCTCGCAGTTGCAGGTACAGTACAATCTGTTTCATTTGTTAAGGCACTCCTTTGTGGTTGGCCACTGGTAGTCCTCTTGCGTCTATTGCGACGTCTTCTTTTCCTCATTGGTGTTTGTGGCACTTTCACCTCACTGGTTGTCAGATCAGGCTGGCCGCGTTTTCTGAGTTGCTCTCTGGCATTTTCTAGCTTTCTCAGAAATTGGTACGCACCGACTACAGTGCAGTTGTCTGTTGACAACATGTAGTCCACCCAGAATGAGTTTAAAAATGACTCTAATAGCCCTAGACTTAGTGTGTCTAAAACTAACTGGTCAATAAAATATTGGGGGAAGTCAGTACCTTTGAACAAGTCGAGTACTCTGCTAAAGAACTCAGATATAGGTTCTCCAGCTTGCTGCCTTATAGTTTTCATGCCAGGGAAGTATTTATTCCTGACACTCAACTTGTTTATAGGTAGGAAGATGCTGTCTAGTAGTTGGAAGCCTTCATGGATATTCGCTACATTACTACTCTGTACTATGTTTAAAGGAAATTCAGCTAAAAATATAGGGAGGATTTTTGCCTGCTGTACAGGATCTATTTGTAATGCGTTCATTACTAGCTGAAATCTCTCTTTGAAAAATATGTAGCTATTTTCCTTGCTACTATTGACAGCATCACTAAAAGTTGGGATATGCAGTATATGCTTATTATCACCTAACATTGAGAACTGATATATTTTATTTGCCACTTGCTCCATGGCTAAAATGGTACCTTATGACTTCTCCCCGAATTAAAACAGCTCGACCCGAGCTAACAGGTAAAACACATGGCAGCGAGAGAGGATTCGACCTCTTTGACCTCCACCATTCTGTTATAACTAAAATTGGGGGTTTTGGTATTGTCAGTTATAACATTTAATTGGAGCCAAAGTACTTAGGACTCACCAGCTGTACGTAGTATGTAGTAGTAGTACGCTGTCTGTAGGTCCTTTTGTCAGCACCTTGATCTCCAATGTAGTAAGCTGTGTGGCGTAGGTTCTGGTTCTGTGGTCTAGGATGTGGCGGTGTCGACTCTATTCCAAGGTCTACAACGAGATAGTTGTTCCGCATATATCCTTACTCCTTAGTACGCATTGATATGAGTTACTGGGTAGCCTACGATCCACCTACACTCCACACGCTCCACACTATTGTAGTTTAGTTTAGTTTTTAGTGTTTTTGTTTTAGTGTTTTATTGGTTTTTATTTGGTTTTCTATTTTGTAGTTTTTCTTCCATTTTCGTGTTTTCTACTAGCTTATACATTTGTATAATATATATGTGTAACGTCTATGTAGTCGTCCACTCTTGTCACTGTGTGACTTATCTACAGGTATGTCGACAGTCTATACTGCTGTCTCTCCATGCCTCATTTTCACAGTCTACTCTAGGTATCTGTCTATCTATCTCTCTACTGAGACTACTCTACTGTGTAGGTACTCCTCTCCTATATATACCTGTCCTGTCTACAGTCAGCCAATCAATTTTAGTGAGGAGTTACATTCTCTTAAGTGCACAAGAGTGGACAACTCTTAAATATACTAATTGTCACTATTTATATGCAACAACTAGTCAATTACCATGAGGGTACACGCCTGCTGACAGTGTACCCACCAAAATTGAGGTGGGTACACGCCGTATACTCCCGTATAACCACAATTCGAACACTGCATGCATGCATATTACATGCATGCATATTACATGCATGCATATTACATGCATGCATATTACATGCATGCATATTACATGCATGCATATTACATGCATGCATATTACATGCATGCATATTACATGCATGCATATTACATACATGCATATTACATACATGCATATTACATACATGCATATTACATACATGCATATTACATGCATGCATATTACATACATGCATATTACATGCATGCATATTACATACATGCATATTACATGCATGCATATTACATACATGCATATTACATGCATGCATATTACATACATGCATATTACATACATGCATATTACATGCATGCATATTACATACATGCATATTACATACATGCATATTACATGCATGCATATTACATACATGCATAATACATGCATGCATATTACATGCATGCATATTACATGCATGCATATTACATGCATGCATATTACATACATGCATATTACATGCATGCATATTACATGCATGCATATTACATGCATGCATATTACATGCATGCATATTACATACATGCATATTACATACATGCATATTACATACTTGCATATTACATACATGTATATTACATACATGCATATTACATACATACATATTACATACATACATATTACATACATGTATATTACATACATACATATTACATACATGTATATTACATACATGCATATTACATACATATATATTACATACATGCATATTACATACATGTATATTACATACATGCATATTACATGCATGTATATTACATACATGTATATTACATACATGCATATTACATACATGTATATTACATACATGCATATTACATACATGCATATTACATACATGTATATTACATACATGCATATTACATACATATATATTACATACATGCATATTACATACATGTATATTACATACATGCATATTACATACATGTATATTACATACATGCATATTACATACATGTATATTACATACATGCATATTACATACATGCATATTACATACATGCATATTACATACATGCATATTACATGCATGCATATTACATACATGCATATTACATACATGCATATTACATACATGCATATTACATACATGCATATTACATACATGCATATTACATACATGCATATTACATGCATGCATATTACATACATGCATATTACATGCATGCATATTACATACATGCATATTACATACATGCATATTACATGCATGCATATTACATACATGCATATTACATACATGTATATTACATACATGCATATTACATACATGTATATTACATACATGCATATTACATACATGTATATTACATACATGCATATTACATACATGCATATTACATACATGCATATTACATACATGCATATTACATACATGCATATTACATGCATGCATATTACATACATGCATATTACATACATGCATATTACATGCATGCATATTACATACATGTATATTACATACATGCGTATTACATACATGCATATTACATACATGCATATTACATACATGTATATTACATACATGCATATTACATACATGCATATTACATACATGCATATTACATACATGCGTATTACATACATGCGTATTACATACATGTATATTACATACATGCATATTACATACATGCATATTACATACATGCATATTACATACATGCATATTACATACATGCATATTACATGCATGCATATTACATACATGTATATTACATACATGCATATTACATACATGCATATTACATACATGCATATTACATACATGCATATTACATACATGCATATTACATACATACATATTACATACATGCATATTACATACATGCATATTACATGCATGCATATTACATGCATGCATATTACATACATGTATATTACATACATGCGTATTACATACATGCATATTACATACATGCATATTACATACATGTATATTACATACATGCATATTACATACATGCATATTACATACATGCATATTACATACATGCGTATTACATACATGCGTATTACATACATGTATATTACATACATGCATATTACATACATGCATATTACATACATGCATATTACATACATGCATATTACATACATGCATATTACATGCATGCATATTACATACATGTATATTACATACATGCATATTACATACATGCATATTACATACATGCATATTACATACATGCATATTACATACATGCATATTACATACATACATATTACATACATGCATATTACATACATGTATATTACATACATGCATATTACATACATGTATATTACATACATGCATATTACATACATGTATATTACATACATGCATATTACATACATGCATATTACATACATGCATATTACATACATGTATATTACATGCATGTATATTACATACATGCATATTACATGCATGTATATTGTACAAATCAGCTAAACTTACACTCAAATATATAAATAAAAGATCCAATGAATGAATGAATGAATAAAGAGTAGATAGTTTGCACTTACGTGTACAACTGATGCATTAAATTCTGGAGTCTTGTAAACTATCTACTCCTTATTTATTTATTCATTTATTAGCTCCACTAACTTAAAATTACTATTTATACAGCTAGTCTGGTGTAGAGTACTATATTGATTGTCTGAACTTACCTATGTACAAAAGAAATTTTGTATAAACTACATGTAGATTAATAAAAGATCTACATGTATATATTTTTTTTATAATTTAGAAACATGATATGCGCTACCAAGTCTGTCTGTCTGTGCATGTTTGCTATTCTAACTCCATGCATTTTAGGGAAAAAGAAGAATCTATTGCCTCCCATGTTGAAGCGACAAAATCTAACCACAATGCATTGCTACCACACGGTAAAAAATCGAATAATCTAGTGTCATCACAGGAAATGAAACTCCACAAAGCATTATTAACAGAGAGGGAATTCCACAATGCATTGTTAGAGAGGATGGCAGTAGATGTTCACTCTCTGATGAGTCATTTGACTCACTTAGAAAGAAAGACTCGCTCAATTCATATCAGAAACGAACTTCAAAGACCCCTCTCAGATGTACGTAGGTAGTGGCTGTCGGGGTACTGAGGGAGGAGTAGTGGGGGCTGTCGGCGGGGGGGGGGGGGGGCTGATCAGATATGAATGGGTGGCTAGTAGACTGTTGGGGATAGGGGAAGCTGTCAGGGGTAGGGGAAAAGGGCTGATCGCCGAATTCTAGCAAGCCATCCTGTTCATCCAGTTTGCACACTGTCATACCATGTAGGCAACTTTTATTTTAACTTGTTTTGGCCTCACATATAGATCCCTGCTCATAGTTGGGATGATTAGGGTGCATCATGAAAAAGCAAAATTTTTTAGCTCAGCTTTTGACAAAGAACCCTGGTTATAAAAATTAGTATACGATACCATCTCTCTCAGATTGTTTGGTCACCGTTTTGTTTAATCCAATTGTTTTACTTTATTCATTTGCCGTTATGAGAGAAAGCAAAATAATACATGGTCTTTCAGACATTCTTGTTTGCGCGCCCCTCTGACGATACGTGCATATTTATTGTATATTGAAGCTCTAGCTGGTACCAACAGTTCTTGTTCTTTGTCAAAACTAAAAGTAGGAAAAGTTTATTTCTGAGTATTGCAAATTAATCGCCTTAATTATAAACATGGCCCTAAAGCTATCAAAAATTGTGTGCCTAGAATTGAAATAATATGTTTGTGCAAAGGACATGCATGATGTTTCTGTTTTGTGGCCTTCTAAGCCCTCAACAGAGTACGGGTGGCACAGTCTACCACCCTCAATCTATACAAGTCATACTTGTAGGTAAGAAAATTATTGGTTAAATTAAAATCGAAGCTGCCGACAGACAATGCAACCAATGCAACAATAAAGATGGACAGTATAGACCGTGATGTTTGTCCAGAAAAGTTTGCAACTGTAGACTTGTCAGGGGGCTACCCCTTCTTTTATAAAGGTATGTAAATATAAAGTAGTACAACAGTGATTTGTGTGACATATGTGAAGGGAATCCAGTAGTTAAAGCTAAAGATCACCATGCATTACACGTATACTTGTAGGTGTACATCGGAAATCTTAAATCATACAAAAGTTGAAAAATTAGATGTCCCGTGTTGAACATTGTAATGTCACAACATACTATACAGCGTATATACATGCACATATAGCTAGCGTTGTCACAACATACATGTACTATGCATTGTATACAATGTACATGTATGTGTCGCTATCAGCAACCAAACATTGTGGTCAACTTCTCAGCCCCATTATAAGACTCCACATATAAGGGATAAATTACTTGAACTACTATTGAACTGTTGGAACGTGGAAAATGGCCTCTATGTTACTGGCAGGTGTATGTCAGGTGGTTGCTAACACAAAATGCTCAAATATTCCATAATATAAAATATCACTGCGGTTCCTCCATGTAAATTAATAATTATGCACATTGTATATACTGTTATGAATTTGCAAGGGCTACCCGAACTGTTTCATAAGTTAGTTCCAGTTTTCTACTGAACTAACAACATGAACTCGATGGCCCCTACAAGTGGTAATTATACAAATAGTCTACTGTAAATTCTACTGCCAAGCCATTACTATTTATGGTTGCCACTGTTTATTACCAACAATAATACAAGACGAATATAATAAGTTAATAGTATTATACAGGTATATACTTTGTAGTATTTACATACACAGTCTAGTTACATGGTAACTTTGGACACAAAAAGTAATTCATAAAATAGGCGTTAGCCAAAAAAGTACAAAGCAAAGAATGACTGGGCAGAAGTTGTAGCTGTCTTATGTATCAAGCCACAAGTACCAACTAATCAGAAATATGTAGCTACATAACATACCAGTATTACGCAACAATATGGTGGAAACACATGTACAAAAGCAGGTAAGCCAGCAGGAACCACAACTGGAGCTCCCGATGGTGACGAGAGAGCAAATGGTGGTAATCTCTCCATTAGTATCGACAACATTCTAAAAACAGCATCATAAAAGCTGGCAACTGGCGGTTTAAGTCCCTATAGTTACACTGGCCAGAAAATGGACACTTGTTCACTGCTCAAAGCTAGGTGGAAATTCACTACAGTACTTTCGTGAACAACTGCAGAGAGCATAAACACACAATGCACAGATAAATTTATATCACATTAATAATGAATGGGTGAATATTTTGCTGTTTCTATATGGTGAACGTTGTATTGCACACGTGTTATAAGATACAGTACCCGCATGTGTATGATTTTCTATAAACTTGAATAGGCTCAGTACATATTTGATTACATGCGGGGCTTTGTGGATACTATTGTAGGTTTTGATATGTTAAACTGTACAGAAGCCCCTAAACTATCCAATATAGTAACCCTGGTGTTTAACATTGTGAAGATGAAAAGTGAAAAGAAAGTAGAGATGATGAAAAAAATGTTCAGAGAAATCCACTCATTGCACAGCGGTGTTCCGCTGGTGGTGGCAGCGACGGAAGCAGACATTGACCAGCTCAAACAGGATGTTGCAACCAGACCGATCAAGTTTCTACCTTTCTCTGATAAGTAAGAAAGTGAACTAGGTTGACTCACTATATTCTTAGAGAAACACTATTATAAATAAGCATGATAGTTATACATGTAATATACGAGTAGTTAGTATGTTAACAGACCAATAATACTATTTAGAAGCCATGCACTTATGCGGAAATACATGTAGGCCTATATGATTGTGTTCAGATGACATTACGTATTCTCCTGCGCAGTGTTTAGTCACTATGTATGAGCTATAGGAATCTCCCTAATAAATATGTATTTACTTAAAGTTCTATTTACAGCACCGCAGACAGTGACATATGGAATGCTGCCGTGGACAGCGTAGAGACTAAGTACACTGTCATAGCTCGAGGAGTCGTCCACTTCTCGTGGCACAGTAGAATAGAGAGAATAATACGAGAAATCAACGACCTTGGTGCCGTGGTTGTGGCCGGCTCGTCACGTCTGATGTCTGGTTTGGTATGTACCACAATAGGAACTTACGTATACTCTAGTTCTCTATCATAAATATCATATTATAGCAAACATGCATTAGCTAGGTAGTATGCTGTACCGAAGACAACTGATATGGGAAACTTTCTCGAAGGCCAGAGTCTAGCCACTAGAGTTAGCAATAGCTTCATCGTTTGGAAATGTGTTTGTAGCTATCTAGCACTTACTACACATGTAGTTATTTTTGCTACAGTGGATCAGTGCATATCTGATGCTCCATGGCAAAGCTTCCTTTTTAAAGTTTCTGAGTTGGTGCAGCAAAAATGTGTTCTGTCCACTGTCTGCTAGATCCCAGGCTCAAACCCTAGTCAGGGACTAGTATTTTCATGGATGTTAAATTAATTCCCTGATGACTGCTCAGCTGACGAATGTTATAATCTTTGCATAAACTAACACTGCTGATGTTTTACAACATCTGCTGCCAAGTGAATGAGGCAGCGCAGATCATACAAGATAAGATACAAGCAATATGCATATGTAATGTTTTGCTGTACAATGTAGCCTGTATATTCTATAGTGGACCAATGGATGCCTCCAGTCTAAACTACAGAATTTCACTCTCTCTTATATCGAAGGATATGATTGGTCGCAACATGAGTGCATCATGTGTGACTCTGTTCAAGGCCCTTTCGCTGTTCTCACTCAGCTCTTTAAAAAAGTAAGTTGCATCCTGTACATTAGTAAAAACATTATCACTATACTTTAGAGTACGAGGAACGAATAGTGCAGGTATCAACTAAACATTTGATTCCACCATTGACAGGAAAATATAGCATTTGCTCAATGTGCAATGTGCATGTGGAATCTATTGAACAATAGAGGAATAATGATCAAAACAGCATCATGCACTTTGTTGGTGAAACTATCCTACATATGCCTTAGAATTGTGCGAGTCAAGAGCCAATTTTGTAGCCTTTGAGGCGATCTTAGGGTTGACAGATGTACTTGAGTTGCCCTCCAAGTAATATAGAAATATTCTTGAGTCCTGAACTATTGTTAGCGTTTGAAAACACCTTTCCTCCATACAAACCCTCAAATTCTCAAATCTTTATTATATCATTCTCAGTGTGATTATGTAAGAACTTTCCAGCACTGATAAACTGTAGGCAGTAATCTATAATGTCACAAGATGTTTATACGTCACAGCAATGAGTGTCTCATTTATAACAAGATATTCGTTGCAATTTTAATAATATTCTTTATATCACACATTATATTATCTGTCAGCTACTTTATAATGTTAACCAGTGGCGTTATCTTGTATTGATTTTAAAGAAATGTACAGGTAAACATGATGATATATCATCACCATACTATGCCATGCCCTATTGCATAGCCATATAATGGATGTTAATGGCATATACATGTACATGTAGCGTTGTGCTACATTTAACTTTACAGTATTCTTAAAAAGTGATGCTAGCATCTAGAATCTATACATGTGGAAGCCTTTGATCATCTACAATGGGTGTTGCTAAGGAAAGGACAGCAGGCTATCTTCCCACTTTTAATTAATCTATATATTATGAACTGTAGAACCCTCTGCCGGCAACGATGAACCAAGTAAGTGCATTTGAGACCTGGTTTCTAATGCATAAGGAGGCTGGTAGGCTGGTTGCCACGTGCCCCGACTCAATGTTCTTTGTGGAAGAGGAAGCAAAGGCTCACAAATCAGCATGGACCTCTCTAGCTCTGTATATTCAGGTAAGATTCTCCATCTACATGTATGTATGTATGTAGATTACAATGTCAACTATCTTCTATTCTGAAAGCAAAACTGAGACCAATACATTGAGACTAGGTTTATGGTATGTCTAATGCACCTGGTCAGCTTTGACAAGCATTGTAGTGTAGGAATGAACGTCAGTTTAAATTGTGGAAACAGGCTATCTGCACACATATTAGCTCTCTACAGGCAGATGTTTTGAGATGCATTGCCGATACGTAGTTGGAGATGAGAGCAGGTAGTGGTATGTCACGTGAACTTAAAATTGATGATCTTTACCTGAAGAGATATCGGCATGAGCCTGCCTTCATTGCATCGGTGTGAATTATACACCTCTATATTGTACAATATGAAAGTATAGTGTGCTTGCTTTGTAGAAGAGAAGAAAATTTAACTACACGCTTTGCCCATTAGTTCCACCTCTACTTATTGTACTTGAGGTCATATACATGCATATGTACATGTGATCGGTGTTGAGTTATATAAATTAATTTTATTAGGTTGAGAGGCTGCTCCTCCCCTCTAACATAGAGCACAAGTTCAATTGCTCTGAGGCTAAAACTAACTGTGCATTCACAAAGGATCAAGCACTCAGTCATTGCTGCATGAATGAGTTGAGTAACATGATTAAGACGTTCCTCAGGCTATGTGAGGTATGAAATATTAACTTAGGCTAAGTTTATTTTCTATATCTCAATGTGAGAAGATTTATGCTCTAGTGCGCTTTTTGTATTTGCTAGTACAAACTATTCACTATTTGTCGTTACTGTGCAGTCCGCATATTAGTTATTCGATGCACACGACTAATCATGGTACTTCGAAATTCAAATACTAGTAAGTCGTAACTGTAAACTGTTTGCTACAATACAACCATTGCATCTAAATTGATGAATGTGTGAATGCTTTGTTTTAGGAATCGGGTTCACTCTGTGAGCTACAAGAAGGTACTCTGCTAGGAGCCGTCAAGTTTAATGGAGTGTTGCCATGGGAACGAGACGCCGATATTACATTCCATACCAACAATTTCTCAGCCATTGTGGGTTTAGAGACTAAACTGAAGGCAGCTGGTTATCAGCTGTCTAAAGGTAAAGATCCTTGGTGCTGTGTAGACGGGGTGAAGGCCGGCGGGACGTTTATACTCAGTAGTCGAACGTGGCACGCAGAGCTTTACGGACAACATCTAATGGACTCAGAGAAACTGCTTCTGGAGAATATCAAACCTACTATTATAGAATTTGATGGGCAGAGAGTAGCCACTCCAACTAGCCCTGGACTATTTAGTAGAAACAGGTAAGGGTGCTACAACTAATAATAAACCTGAATAGTTGGCTGTATCAACTAATAACAGTGAATAAAGCGGAGTCAAAGCCCAAAATAAATTTTTAGCTCATGTACATGTATATAATACATTGTACATTACCTGTTTTGCATCAGTACGTGACTGATCTATCCATACATGACTCATCTATCTATATATGACTCATCTATCCATATATGACTCATCTATCCATATATAACTCATCTATCCATATATGACTCCTCTATCTATACATGTGCATGTACAAAATAGTTGAACTCCATATAACATTACAATAATACAGAAACGCTTTGCATAATGCAACATTCACGTTGCTGTTTATACCAACTACTAGCGGCGAGCGGCCAACGTTAACCACAACTACATTATATAGTGATATGCTCCAGTGAGCGGTAAGGGTCAACGAGTTCAACAAGCTGAACTTTTAACCCCACCGTTAACTAACACGTGTCAGCTATTATAGTATAGTAATAGTTAACCACATTGTGTTTAGCGTTGGCCGCTCGCCGCTAGTAGTTGGTATAAACGGCAATGTGAATGTTGCATAATGAGGCTAAACCAAAAGATTGCTCCATATTCTAATTTTACTACATATTCAAAAGACGCAGTGTGTATGATGTGTGCATATGCGTGTGGAGTTGACAACCAAACCACTTTGCGTAGAAGATGTGTAATGAAACTAAGGCTAAGTGTGTTGATTCCCATATTCTTGGCAACTAGGTTCTAAGGGTACCAAAGGATCAAGTTGGTTTCAGGCAGTGCTGGGGTCCCAGTGTTGGATTTTCGAGGTATGCCCTTTGGGAGTTGTCAGCATAGCCTCAGGACCTTAGCACCTACTCAAGGTGGGGTGGGTGCCACAACTACTCCGTCCAAAAATTGTTGTGTCACTGAGGCTAGATAGTTGATGTTGCTACATAATAAACACAGCTGGTGCAGTAGCTGGACCAACCCGCTGTTCCAAGTAGAGTAGTTTGAACTAGTAATGACCTAAGCAGTACCATATTAATGTACCAGTATGACTGCCCAACATAAAACTGTAGATTAGTAAGTTCCTTACATAGTCATAGGTAATATTGGTATTATTATCATTTGTGCTCATATAATGAATCCAACAGCTGCGAGCGATAGCCTAATGTACTGGACACTGGACACTCAATGGTTGACTATTGTTACAGTTATACTGTATGCTGGGTGTTGTACCTGGCAGCTGGTGACTCAGGAAGCTAGTACATGTAGCTCCATTTTGTATCATACATGTATACTCAACATATTATATGATCCAGTATTTGTGCTTGGTTAGGTACGGTCATGAGATGTACCAGCATGCTCAACATACAATGTATAATATGGTCCAGTATTTGTACTTGGTTTGGTACGGTCATGAGATATACCAGCATGCTCAACATACAATGTATAATATGGTCCAGTATTTGTACTTGGTTTGGTATGGTCAAGAGATGTACCAGCATGCTCAACATATAATATGATCCAGTATTTGTACTTGGTTAGGTATGGTCATGAGATATACCAGCATGCCCCGCATTGGATGACGTCTGCTCACAGTTCTGGTTGGGCCTTCTACCAACCAGGCAGCTTTACAAAGTGTGTTATCCCACACCATCATTCCTGCTTGGATCAGTATCTTGCTGATGGCAACCTTCACTTCCGATCTCAAAACTAGTGGCTACACACAG
Organism: Bugulina stolonifera; assembly: GCA_935421135.1. Classification (NCBI taxonomy): domain Eukaryota; kingdom Metazoa; phylum Bryozoa; class Gymnolaemata; order Cheilostomatida; family Bugulidae; genus Bugulina; species Bugulina stolonifera. Next base: position 4,890,705 of record OW285193.1, on the reverse strand, counting down.
ACAGACATGGTAATGGATTGGCAAACAGAAGCCATACAGACCGACGAATATGCACACAGAAGACATACTGACAGTCATATGCATACTGTTTGAAGCACAGCAGCCAAGATAATGTATGTGAACCTAATACTAGTCATTGTGTGATATTTTACAACATATCTTAGTCTCAGATTGCTTCATCAATGCTCTAATAAGGTCATATTTTTATGAATTCTTTTAGCTGTATAAATTCCCATTGATCGAAAATAGACATTTTTATATAGACAGTAAATTTGTCCTCTCTCTAAACTCAATTAGAAAGAAGACAACTTTGGTTGCTCAAGGACATGTTACAGCTTTTCTAGTGCATGTATGATTTGTTGTATTATATGCTGCAATATTCTTGAGAAATTCAAGTCACCTGCGATGGTAGTGGTGTCCTTGTTCTTGCTAGATTTTTTTTTGAAGAACTTCCTACATGATTACATGGTTTTAACTGGATAGGATAACCACTCCAAAGCTCATTGTTTACCCATGAAACTTCATCAACTGCATGGGCATAAATGCATTTATTGTTAAAATATTGAAGGGCCACCTTCTACCATAACTATGACAGTTACTATGAGACAACTACAAGCACCTGTTTTATACGTCATGGGCACTAATAAGCTATGGAATATAATTAGAAGTTGCCCTCTCCCAATAGAATGGGAGAGGACAACTTCTAATTGCGATCAATAGCTTATTAATTATAGTGCCCATGGTTTTATGTGCATCAAGAATTTGTCATTTAGAGTTGTCCTTTCCGTTGCTAAAGAGAAAACAGAGAACACAACTACAAATTACAAAAATATAATGACCTTGACAATCTTTCATGCCAGACGAATAAATAAACTCTATAAGTCAGTTTTGTTAATTCATTATATATTTATTCCCATGGTTAAATATTGTAGTAACACAATGTAATAAAATAAAACTTCTAGCTGCATCACAAGATCTAAGAAAATCGTATAAAAGTTTAAAATAATTGTATATATCTGACCCTGTGCTACCATTAGTAGCGTGAAGTGGAGTTGAATAAGTGTGGATACACCAGGAGGGAAGTAATAACCAGTCAAACAGCAAACAAGAATGAGGTCAAACAGTTATATACGAACAGGGAAGGATAACTACCAACTATAAACATTGCTACACTATAACAAACTCCAAAGCAGTTTTACTAACTATATAAATATCCTGCAACTCAAGTAAATGTTTCAGTAATCTAGAAGCCATGTTAAGAAAGAGATAAAAACATGTTTGAGAAGGAATACTTGGTGAGGATGATGAAGCTGTGCACTCACTGGAAAGATAACTCCGTATATACATTGTACAATGTAGATAAATTTAATGCATAAGATGAACGGCATTACTTCTTCGGTACAACCTCCCAGTAATCCACACCTTTCAGTGAGCTATCGTCTGCTATTGACTTGTCTTCAGTGTCATTGCCCTGAAATTTATGAAGAGATCATTGAACTATCTGTAGCCTTGACCTTGCAACCTACACATAGGCACAGGTGAACGATAAACATAATACTACTATGAATACAAAATACATTGTACTTATAGGGTAAACATTGGGTATCGGTACCAGTGTCATTGATTAACCACCGGCTACTAAATGCTAGCTACTAACTACTAGCTGCTGACTACTGACTACTAGCTGCTGACTACTAGCTACTGACTACTAGCTACTGACTACTAGCTACTGACTACTAGCTACTGACTACTAGCTACTGACTACTAGCTACTGACTACTAACTACTAGCTACTGACCCAACTGATGTCGCTGTCTTTAAGAAGTGCATCAATATCATCATCATCATCTATTATTTTATCTGTCGTGTCGTCTGTGGAGAGAGAATCTGCCGTTTTTATAGATTCACTGAGTGACTTCCTACTTGACTTGTAACTGCTCGCATTACTCCGTCTACAGAATACAACATTCCATATTCCAACACGTCTGGGAGCAACTCCTCTGTACAACCAGCTCTCATCTCACATACACACACAGATTTATACAGTAGATCTAAGGAGGAGATTGCATGCTATATAGTACATGTATACCATAAGACAATATAATTATGCAGAGTGAAATCACCGTACAAAGCAACCCAAGACAAACTAACAAGTTTCCTTGATAATAGTGGTAGATCACAGATTTGCTGGTGATGTTGAAAGGCATTAAGTAATATATCTTTATGGTATAACCAATTTTATAAGCTGCCTATTATTATAATAAGGTTGGATCACTTTGCTTCACCTTATGGTATTAGGCTGAGAAACCATACCATGCCTGGAAGCCTCTTCCTCAACAATGTCAGTTAACTAATGATTTTATTAAAGTTAGAAAAAGGAAAAACAATCTATCAGTCAGTCCATGCTTGGCTGGACATGAATCTTAGAGCATTGAACTGAAGAGAAAAGGAAGGGTGACTTCCCAGCATAAACTATAAAACTAGTTATGAATGAAAATTATGTGTAGTTTACAGGCTACTGGGATAGTAGAGAAACACTGTAGGAAGTGATGTAATAACTAAATGTAAAAATAGATCAGCTGGACTCACTCAAAGTCATCTTCATATCCCCCACTCTTAGTCTGTATACTTTCTTCATCGTCTGGTATATCTAGACATATATGTAAAATGTAAAATACGACAAGTCACTTACACTCATTTAGATGTCAATGGTATATATAGAGAGATCACGTAATTGAGTACAATAGCCGTACCTCAATGAAATGTATACGAGTAAATTGTAGCTATTTATCACAAAATTGTTGTGTTGCTTTACAATATCTTGCCTCAATAGAGGTAGAATGAAGGAATTTCTATCGAGGCCATGGCTATGAGTGGTAAAATGAAAATTATGCTACCAGTAGGTTATCAGATCAATCTAATTTGACTCAGCAAACATATACAGAAATCTTTGATGGTAGGCCTACTCTGTGGTCGTGTGACAAATGATGAACAGATGACTACAATGACTGAACACTTTAGAAACCCGACATTAAAACGCATACGTGGAGGCTGTAGATGGACAGCTTAGAGTATAAACATCTAAATATTGACTTAAATTCACAATTTCAGCTACTAATCACTTGATAATTGGATGGGACCCAAATATGTGGCCTAAATGACAGGCCATGAAAGTTACAGAACTACACTGTAAATACATGTATAACCACAATCTGACTTACCGAATCCAAGATCAGCAAGATTTTTGTCCATCTCTTTGATTTCGAGGTCAGTTTTTCCGGCTGAAAACAAATTATTTTAGACCTAGTAATTATATAACATATTACAAATCCAGCATTTACTTTACTACAAGTATAAAATATTTGGTTACAATGTGAAGCATATCCACTGCAACCCTTGAGTACCAGCACACTCACGTGATCTTGACTGAAGTGTACACACAGTGTAGTAGCCTGCCATAACCCAGATGGATCACTATGGCCAGATGTTGACAAATTGAGTCTAATAAAATATATCTCAGACTTCAACTACAGGTGGGGGGGGGGGGGTGTCTACCTGATGAGCTCTCTTGATAGACTATAACAGGATTACTTACCATATGTCACATACACTGTATATTTAAGTGTGGTCCACTCGATGAATCAGTGTACATACACACTATAAACATACCTTTAGAAGTCGAGGACTTAGAAGTAGACGATGATATGGATTGTCTGTCTGTGTGTCTGTCTAAGCTGGGTAGATCAGAGAGAAAGCCACCAGTGGAGGGTTCACCACTGCCACCACCACCAGGTGCCTTCAGGAAGTCAGAAGAGGATTTAGATGTGGGAGACTTGGAGGTGGGAGATTTCGATGTCGGGCTGAGATACATATATAAAGCATACAATTAATACACAGCAGGCAAAATAAACGATGTATGAGAAAGTGACCTTGCGACAGAAGGTTAAATGATATTGTTAGTGAAGTCTGTGAGTATTATTTACTACCTTAGGCCTAATATCCACTAGAGGGAGGTAAGCAAAGAGCACATTTGCATCATCCATCAAATCAACAAATGACTTTCCCCAAGAATGTCTACTTCTCACTTCATATAAAATGTGCTACCAATTTGGAGTTACCTTACCTTCGATTTGAACTGAACAATTCAAAGAGCAGGAAAATTGATCACAAACTGAAGGCTAAACAACTCCAAACCACCAAACCAGGTGACACACACAATATCATTGAATAAGACTGTCTTGGGGGAGGGGGGGGGGGGGCGTCGCTGCATTCACCACTAGAGGGAGGTAGATACAGGGTGGAGTGGTTTCTGCCCACCCTGGCTATGATGTCACAATGCTTCAAAGCTAAAGTAATGCTGGCCCAGAGCTGAGAATACTGTAACTGCATGCAGTAGCTATAGCATCATCACATACCATAACCTGAAATCCAACTGTGCCCTGGGAGAAACACCCAGTTTGTGCCCTAGGAGAAACACCCAGTTTAAACCTTACTGACTGGATAAAAAGCAAGTGCAGTAATACTCAGGATACAATCATGTATACCCAGACCATAGTACCCAAAACCCAAGCAGTACCCATAACATACCCATGCAGTACCCATAACATACCCAAGCAGTACCCATAACATACCCAAGCAGTACCCATAACATACCCAAGCAGTACCCGAAACCCAAGCAGTACCCATAACATACCCAAGCAGTACCCAAAGCCCAAGCAGTACCCATAACATACCCAAGCAGTACCCAAAACCCAAGCAGTACCCAAAACCCAAGCAGTACCCATAACATACCCAAGCAGTACCCATAACATACTCATGCAGTACCCATAACATACCTATGCAGTACACATAACATACCCAAGCAGGACTCGAGTGGTACCCAAGCAGTACCAAGACAAGTCCAAATTTGAGTCAAGCCATGCATTAGGCTACTCAATTTAACCTAGAGCAGTATTTAGTGTAAAGCCAACAGAAATGTAACTAATAACAGAGAACTATGGGAAGGAAAAGCGATAGAGCTCATTGTAGCCAGATGATGTCATACTGTTCACTACTTTAGATTCGCATGTCTGGGATGCTCACAGCATTAAGAGTATAATGTACTAGAACAATCATACGAGAAGCTTGCTTGTATTCACCTCCAATGTGGCACTATTACTACACTGTATGACATCATATAGCTCAAGGAACTAATGAACTAAATGGGTGAAATATACCTGTTGTTACCGCTGGGTACCACCCCAGGGCTAGAACTTAGTTGAGGTATTTTAGAACCCTGAGCTATCCTAAACCAGGAATGCAATGGAATAGACTTAGTTACCAAACGTTAACACATAGTATAACAAACATATATACACTTCTAGTAACATCTAATCATGAACAAAACTGATGTTGTGCAAAACATGGAACCAAGTCTAATGATCTAACCAGTGACCATATTTATACATACATGTAGGTAAATGTACCTAGATGTAACAGTGTAATAACACTCTTTTATACAATGTAGCAATGTAATAGCATACTTACCGAGGACTTGGAGGGTTGTCTTTCCTTGAGGTAGTGGGAGAATGATCATTCTATAATATAAAATGCAATGACTAATCGGTCAGCATGTTATAGGCCAGCTTATGGTTTACCATTCATCACGACGACACTAAGGTTATGGGCCCCTATAAAATTGGTGTATTTCACCACTGCCATACCCAGGTCATTCACTTCTACAATACTGAGGTCATTCACCTCTACAATACTGAGGTCATTCACCTCTATAACACTGAGGTCATGCACCTCTATAACACTGAAGTCATGCACCTCTATAACACTGAGGTCATGCACCTCTATAATACTGAGGTCATGCACCTCTATAACACTGAAGTCATGCACCTCTATAACACTGAGGTCATGCACCTCTATAACACTGAGGTCATTCACCTCTATAACACTGAGGTCATTCACCTCTACAACACCGAGGTCATGCACCTCTATAATACTGAGGTCATTCACTTCTACAATACTGAGGTCATTCACCTCTATAACACTGAGGTCATTCACCTCTACAACACCGAGGTCATGCACCTCTATAATACTGAGGTCATTCACTTCTACAATACTGAGGTCATTCACCTCTATAAAACCGAGGTTATTTATCTACATAATACCGAGGTCATTCACCTCTCTGCAACTGGGTTACCTTAATAGGAATTTTGGAGAGACGAGGAGAAGGACTACGAGGTGTGCTGATTGGCCCAATGATATCACTCATGTCATGTGACACAACAGATCTACACGAGATAAACAATCGTCTGTAGAGATCGAGGAACTCGTCAAAGTCGATACCTAAAAAAGAAGCATATGGTGGAGTACACTGAGTGCACTATATATCCAACAATATGAGATGATCTGCCTAGTTTTAAACATTAAATTATTAGAAAAAATAATTAGTTCAAATAATGTGAATAAGTACGTTGAGAGAAGGTTAACATAATAGTAACAAAACTAAACAAACTACAAACTCACTGTAAAAACCAACATCAATGAAAATCACCAACAATTACGAGTTTTCAAGTCTGGTTGGCCTGATAATGACTACATGAATTTCTAGAAGTCAATGTAAATACTAACCAGCGGAGAAATCAGTATCTGCGGCTCTAAACTCGTCAGTAACATATCTCTCTAACATGTTTCTGTGGAAATTAGGAAACATGTCTATAAATAACTGCCTCAATTCATCTTTATCTATCGTACCATTTCCGTCCTGTGGAATAAACAATGGTAGATTATAAAGCGACCTATATAATACATTCATAAATAGATTAACTGCACACACCATGTCAAAATACATGTAAATATTATATTGTTGTAAATAACACATTCTGACACCTTCTATAGTGACAATCAGCGCTATACACAAAATTATATGAATAGTTAAAATTTCGTAGCCGACGCTTGCACCAAAAGCTGTATAGACAGATAATCATTATAAACTGCAGTGAAGTAATCAGAAGAATCAACAACCACAATAGATTCATAACTTGTCAAGCAGCGATACAACATGACACAATGTATTGTTATATTATAGATATCATTATATAGTCATGGTGTACGACACCATTACCTTATCATATTGTGAAAACTTAGACTGGGCTTCAGCGATCTGTTTGGCTGTGAGATCCTGAAATAGAGTAAGCAATATTAAGTATGATACATGTATATCAATTCGTGGACGTGCTACACAAGACAAGAGTGCTGTTATAGGGCTGACAGAAGTCAAAAATCTACATCTAGGAGGACTTAAGGCTATTTTACCTGAAGTTGATTCGATCATTCTATCTGCTAGTGATTAAACCATGACTATTCACTATTAGCACTATACCAAGACACAGGTCAACATTTAGACAAATATTGTTAACATTATTAGCTAGGGTAGTTTGCGAGTAAATCAAAACAATAAATATGATAGAGAGACTAGTAGACTAAGAGTATAGACAAGTAGGCTGAGAACATAGATTATTAGACTAAGAACAGACAAATAGATTTAGACAATATATATATAAACATATAAAATATACACAGAAATTTACAAGAGTGGAATATGTCTGGAGTTGCCTACTCGATACAATGAAAGTAGCAAGAGAAGACAACTCCAAATGAGACACCATTTAGATGCAAGGAGTACAATGTAGGAGTACAATGTAGGACATGTAAATGATAGCTATACCAGTATTTCTAAAGCCTATAATACACAGCACAACTGTCTTACTGGTGACACATGCATACTGCCATACTGAGAGAGTGATAGAATAAAGCTATCTCAATTCCGGCCACCCAGCTTTCTATGACCTAGCAGAAGGACAAGCAACAGCCACTGGCCAAATTCATTGGGTTCAGAAACTATGCTAGTACAAGTAGTAGAGGCTGCAGGATACACCTTATAGCATGTCAAAGGGGAGAATGTACAGTGTGTATAAGGCTTTAGTTCTACCTAACACAACATATTACCTCTGGAATATTGCAGATGTCCTATTATGGTAGACAAGTCCATATTAACAAAATATATAAGCATCCAATCTAGATTCGTATTACATGGCACTATTATACACAGCACTACAACTAGTTGATGCTAATGTGACATATTATCGGCATGGTGTATCATTGGAATACCAAGATGGGCTGCAAGGCAGTAATAACCATGTGATGAGCTTAATCCAGGTGTCCATATTGCAAGTAATAATAACTTGACATGGACCTACATGGACCTAAAGTACGTACATTGTGATTGTGTTGTCGTCTTGGAGACTGGTCTCCTCCGCTACTCTTTGACCTTTTGATGACCTCAGAAAGAAGAGGAGTGCGTTTGTCTGCTGGTGGACTAATACCAAGTGTGCTAGATAGATCCGATCTACTAACTGACTGACAATCCTGTATGTGAAGTAAGTAGAGTAAACACTGTAGATGTAGTATATAGGTCATATATATTGACGATATATACATTGTGACCTATATCTGTAGTCTATATATCTGAAAACTAGAATACACATCTAATACAGGTTAGTGGCACATGAATAAAAAATCTCAGGGAGTAGATAGAACATAGTACATGCATCAGGAGGGAATAGGAACAGCTACCCTAACATTCAACAGTTTTCTGTGCTTGTTTAGATCTTGAATCACGACTTAAATATTTACTTACAAATCCAGTTTCTGGTTCGAATACAGTTTTAGAGAATTCTAAGTCCAGACACGTGAGGTAGTCTACTATTAGTCCAGCCATTAGTTTACCTACAAACAGGTGAAGTGTTATATTACTGTACAGTATATGTACGTACAAACAGGTGATGTGTTCTATATTACTGTACAGTATATGTACCTACAAACAGGTGATGTGTTATATTACTGTACAGTATATGTACCTACAGACAAAACCTCCCTATCAGTATTAGGGTGGTCAAAATCTATATTCATTCCTCCCATATTCAACTTGTACTTGTGGGTACTTACCTTCACTGGAAGATAAATTTTCTTTTAATCTTTTATTCAATAAATACATTTTATCCTACAAGAAGATAAACACCACTGTTTTATACATGTATTTATGCATGGCATTATTAATAGTAAAGTTATTTCACATTAAGAATCCCAGAAGGACCACTTTGGAAACTGTTTCCGGGTAACAAAATTCCATCCAATGAAATATCAACACTACACCTTTACAGCATTTAATTAATCAACACTGGCACATGAAAGATCTCCGTAGCCAATCACATTAGAAAGGTAAAATTTTATCCTCTGACGATGATGCTTGGATAAGGATCAAAATATAAGAATGAAATAAAAATATAAAAATGTGTCTTGTTTTATTATTCATTATAAAAATATTAGTTCACACTTGACATTTAAAATAAAAGGGAATTGATGTAACTAGAGATGGATAAGCCCTCACCTGTGGTGCCACAGTTTCTTCCAGTGCTGTGAAGATATTTGCTCGGAGCATGGCCTGTAAAGATTAGTATGCAATATGTAAGATTATTAGTCATAATTGGTAGCAATATGCACACCTGAAAATCTAAGATAATATTTTACAGTGTATAATGTTAGTAAAATATTGCATTATACTTCTTTAAAACTTTTAATTGATGGTATGTACATGTATATACAGGTACGTGAGGCCGATATATCACAAATGCATAACTTGATATACTAGCATACCTTAGCTTTGCCAACCACACCACGCTGGTCCAGTGTTTCTAGAACAATGTCCCTCAGTTCTGTATCTTCCTCCATTGACATGGTTACTGCTGTTAATGAGATAAAACATTAGTTCATGTACAAACCTCATTGGATTGGTTAATCAATGTGTGACACGTTTCAATCAGAAAAGCGAGAACTACTCTATTTTCAAGAACTTGAGAACAATATTATAGAGCAAAATAACTACCACCCAATTTTGCTATGGCATCGCGGTAGTAATTCACAGACAGAATTTGCCTTGCCACTGTTAGCCATTGTGAAATACTTCATAGTCTGGTGTCTTTCATATTAGCAAATGATTCAGGCAAATCTACCATTGCAGATGACATGAGATGGGGTTGAGCACAAACATGACTAGTTCATCTAGTAGCAAACCCAGAAGTCATTCCAAGTGTCAAAGACAAAACCTAAGCAGCGATTTAAACTACATTGGTCTCTATTGTTTAATAGTGCAATATGTATATCCAGGCAGTATTATTCATATCGTGTCAGAGAAGCTGTCGAAGCCAGGGTAATGAGTTAGCTGGTGTGGCCAGACAGCGCATAGTTGGGTGCTTGTGAAAAGCTGGCGGAAACGACAGAAAAAGAACAATTTTAGAAAATTTAATTTGAACTACCAAAATAGTTTTGGTCGAGTCATTCCGAATACAAGTCATGACGCCACATAAGAGTGCGGAAATATTTGAATAATAAGAAAGGATACCAAAAGGTATAATATTGAAACAATGAGGGGACTAACACGCTTCCAAAATGCAATTTCATATTTAAATTCTTAAAACATAGGAAAAGTTGCTTAAGAGTCTCAGGTTAGACCAGTGATGGAACATGATATAGAGCTGTAAGACCCTTTTATAAAGAAGATAACTAGACAGATTAAAACCCATTTAAAATTGAGCAATGAGACTCATCTCAAATGTTGAAAAGGATCTGTAGCAGTTCCGACGTGGATTGTCTAAGTACAATATATAATTCTTTCAAAATGTCAGTCATACCGGTATGCTGCCATGCTGCATATAAGCCTTAGAAAAAGTTGATGATGGCGTGTTGAGTCTAGTTGGACATAGTATCAGTCTCCATGAGCAGATCCAGAAAAGAGAGAAGATGCTAAAGGAGGCAGTTTACTGACCAGTAGCAGGCTCCAGAAAAGATAGAAGTTGCCAAAGTAGGAGGACGCTCAACCGGGGCTCCTCAAGCAGGACCGGAAGGTCTGATTTCAGAAATTGGGTAGTAGTGCACTCGCAGGTTGCAAGAACGGTCTCTTTGCTATGTTTAGAACACTCTTTGAATTTATCTTACTTGCAACTAATAAAATGTTATTGTTCATATAACTTATGCTGAGCTCTTTGTCAGAGATGCTTGTATATAGTCGGTTTTTCCTATTTGCAAGTGTTGTTCTAAGAAATGAAAACTCTGATATGTTCACAAAATTAACACAACTTGTGTATGCTCAGTCAAATCCCTAATTTGTAATTTAAGAGATTCAAAAAACCCAAAATTACAAAACAATACCAGACAAAAGTTATGGGCAACATGAAAATTAATTCAGACAACAACCAAAAAATGTGACACTTTCTCGGTTCATTTGTAATTTTAAAAAATTGCAGCGTTTACTCAGTTTATCTTGGTAGCACAGCATTTCAAAAGCTCAGAGAAGTTTGCTCTGGCTGCTGATTGGTTAACTTTCAACTATTTGGCTTCGTGACACTAAGGTGTCTGCTTTAATTGCTGATTTCTCGACTACCTCTTCCTGCATGTAAAGTGAACACCATGTGTCATTTTTCATAATGTTCTACTGCAAGGTGTGTTGCCGTAGCTTTACCTCAGGTAGAGTGTTTGTGAAACATGAACAAAATCATTGGTAGAATCATTATTGCAAGATCTGTGACAGCTATTACCAGTGACAGCTCAATACCAGTGAAAGAATTTAGGGAGCCAATACCTCCTCCAACTATCGTGACAGTTGAACTATTGTTGGGAAAGCTGCGGTGAACGTCACCTCATCTGCAGAGTCTTCAACTCCCAGGCCAGTAGTGCGGTGTATTGCGGTGGCCCAATTCAATGCTATTGATAGGAATGGAGGTGATTTGAAGAGGCTGTAGGAGCAAGACTCCTGCCATTAGTAAACAGAGTAGCTGCAGTCACACCCAGGTATGATGTACAGAGTAGACTACTGACTGGTTGTTACAGTGTACATATTTAATACGGTGTATGCGACAGTACCCACGGCAGCATACAGCATGACTAATACACCATTCAATTGTAGAGTTCCTGTCAGGTGGTAGATAGATATACAACATGTTATTTCGGCACCTTCTAATGATGACTAGGGTCTAATGGAAGATGTCAAATTGCACACTGCACTCGCTTGTTCACGTTACTTGTTGCCATAGAGTTGTCCTGAATTCAACTTCCTGCTTGTGCGTGTTTACTACAATTTGTTGGCCCTAATCTCAGGTTTTTAACACTTCGAAATATAAAACTATCGTGAATAACCTAAGTAAGTCAAGTGCATATATAGGCATATAATTATCATGGGCGGATTTTCCTACTGGCGCCAGGGTCTCGCGACCCCCCTTTCCCAGTCTCAGTAAAAAATTTTTAATCAGCTATGTGGTTCCCTGGTAAAAGCCAAACACAAAATTTTACCTAGTCACCGATACACAAAGCAAGTCTGCAGTTAATATAATATAGCCGACAGACCCTAACACTGACTATCAATTTTAGCGCTGGGCATTCAGCTGTTCTTCTATAATAGCTTAAGTTCAGTAGGCTAATTTGCAGCACTATTACCCAGCAGTGGCTTTTGGGCTTAGTTGAACGGATGGAAATTGAGCCCAGATCGAAGAAAGCTAAGCAAGCTGTGTTTATTCAGTAAGTGTGATTCTTTATTAAATAAATTTTACTAATCCTATTATAATAATAGCATTAAAGGCTACTTGTGCAGAAAGCTGCTGGCTATTTATTTTGAATTTTATTTTTAATCATATTGACCAAAAGAATAAATTTTAAAATTTAAAATAGATTTGAAAAGTGGATGTGTGGATAATAAGGATGGGACAGGCCTGTGCTTTCAACAGGTAGCAACTATGCTCATATTTACAATAATCATTATTTTCCATACATCTACTTTTCCAATTTAATTTAAATTTATTTTTTTGGTTAAAAAAAATAAAATTCAAAATAAATAGCCAGCAGCTTTTCTCTGCACAAGTGGCCTCTAATGCCAGGTCAAGGTTTATACTCGATTTATTAATTTAATGTTACATAGATTTTGTAGAGCCTAACTTATAAGCTGTTGAACAAACTAACTGTTGCGTAAATACTTAGTTTATCTTTATGGAATTACAATCATTTCATCCTGTAGGTTCAACTAAAGATGTGAGCACAGCACAGATGTTGGAGTAGTTGTTGTGGCATTGAAAACATCCAGAGAAGATGACACGTTTAAGAGTATTATCGAATGGCATACTATGCTTCTAACCAAATGTGGACTACTTTGTAAATGTGTTAGTAAGGAGATTTGAAGCATCCCCTGAGCTCGTGAAAGGTTGGTATCAAGTTTATATATTTATACAGGTATTACAGATATTCAGATTCAAGTGTAGTATGTTACAATTAACTGGTGGATGAGTCAACAGTGTATAATATTTGGAACCAATGCATAGCCACCTTGTGTTGTTGATGTCTAGGCGACATCTTTGGTGGTAAATGCCTGAAAAAGAGCACTGTAATATCATAGACAGACTTATGGAACTACACATGTGCTGCCATGTGTCCTAGTATGAGATAATATTTAACAGAGTTCCATAACTATGATCTTTTCAGAATTCAGTCTTATACCGAGTGTATCAGAAGCTATGACAAGAACGGCTTTCCTTCATAGACTCAAACCAGTTTGTAGACAGTCATTTGGGTGATCTACCATCATGCTGCATCAGGAGCTGGCAATCTGGTTTGCCAAGTTCCAGGACACAACTTCCAAGCCAGATATTTTTTCTCAATGCATACAAGGAAGCAATTAACAATAATGCAATTTTCCTAATATTTCATATTTGCTAAGGTGTTGTTAACCATCCCTGCCACCAGCGCTAGCATTGAGAAAGCGAATTTAAATTAATCAAAACTAGATTGCGATTTACTTTGGGTCAACAGGCCTTGAATACAATTGTACTTGGCTAAAAACACAAAGATTGTGGTCAAGTTAAATATTACTAACAACTCGTTTCCTCTGTTATCAGAATGAAGCAAACGAGGCTGTTTTTGTACTGACAGTTATTTTTCTTGCACTACCTTAATCAGTCTTTCTTACTCATTGAGAATAACATAAGCTGAATGAATTTAACCTCAACTCATTTGACTACATTAGGTCAAAGTAAGCAATTTTGAGCTTTTTCTGGGTATTATTCGGGTATTATTTGGTAAAATTAAATTACGAGCTTAAACCTAGTGTAGTAACAATATAAAATCGATTTAGATAGTGCAAAAAAAGTAACTGTCAGTGTGCTTTTAAAGCCAAACTAAGATGCTTATCATATACATTTCCTTTAGAATTTTTTGTTCTGTGTTATCCATTGAGTTTTAGTTTTGTAGTTTTTCAGACAAGTTTTCACTCAATACTAATCCTTCTTTCGAAAAATGGTATGATTTGTGATTATGAAACAGTGTTATGTAAAATATTGCAAGCAGAATGAAGAAAGCTTCACTGGAATTGAAATGTTTTAGGCATATTTATTTTTGGCTACTGTGAGGTGCCAACTGGATAAATCTTTATTCAATTTTGTACATGAATAAATATGAAATTTGCTATGCTATGCTATGCTATGCAAGTAGCAAGAAATAAAAAAGTATGAATTCCACAACAATAGACTTTTAAGTCAATTTGCAACCACTTTTTGTGATCCACTTGAGTGAATTTGAACTGTTGTTATTCCACCTCAACATGCCCCAAATAGCCTTAAATTGCCCCAGATTTCACCATAGAGCTTCAGCGGCCGGGGCTCCGCCCCGGACCCCGTTGGGGGGCTTAAAGCGCCCCCAAACCCCCAGCTGTTGGGTTCGGGCGCTACGCGCCCTCAACAAGTCACCTTTGCCATCTAAAATTGGTTGGAGACCCCCTTTAAAAAAAATGAAAATCCGCCCCTGATTATATGCCTATCAATAGAAAGCACATGGAACGGTTTTGAGAGAAAGAGAATTAGAACAGAAAGTTTGGACTCAGGTCAAGCAAAATCACGGGTCTAGGCATAGGCACTAAGTGGGGTAGTATAAGTATGGTTAAAAATGGGTTGTCAGGTGAATTGCGAGCTATCTTCTGTATGTATTGTACATCGTTGCTTACAGTACAGTTTGTTTCTATTCCTCATTAATTTTTTTAACTGGATTTACAATAAATTTATTTAAGCGATGGTTGATCTATGCTGCCTACATAGTAACTAATACCGTTGTTAACATAAACTTAACACCGGGCATAACGCCCTTGATAATCATCCTCTACAAAAATCCACATGTATAAGTATAATCATAATATAATAAATTACCAGATGCACCAAATAAATTCAAATTGAAAATAATTTTTCTCAAATTGGAAAGGTCAAGGTCATTGCTAGGCGAATGCTAGATTGTTGTTGTAGAAGCAAGATCTTTTTATAGAAACTTAAGTTTAACATTAAAATCCACAAAATAACAATTGTTAGATAAATTATTTTTTTTAAAATCATAAAAATAAATTATGTAAAAAAGCATTGTAAACAGAAAACAATAATCTTAGCTCTGTGAAACGCACAATGTCGAGGTCAGTTCTAGGTCAAGGTATGCTTTTAGGGTTAGATCCTTACACACACAACTCTAACGGGGTATTTTATGATAATATTCAATTCCGAAGCCTTATTCCTGTCTCCAGATCTTTGGTCTAATGGTTTTGGAATATCCCAGCCAGGCAGGTACTGCCCTTTTGCGGGAAATTTACAATTCAATTGTCATTGATTCAATGTTAGAAGTGGAATAAACAAGGTGGCTGTGCTAAAATTGATTTTTAAAGCAGTGCTATTTGCAGTGTATGGGTTCAATTTTAGTACACTGACTTCAAGTACAGCACTGCACTCCTCTAGTTGTAAGTAGCTCAGCTCCAAACCAAACATTAACATAAGATGACACACACACATGAGATGATGATGATTGCATACATGAAATGATCATTATCATGATCCGTCATGATCATGACGAATAGATTTCATTATGATTTTATGTGGTTGGATAGAATGTCAAAATAAAATCAAAACTGTTTTAATTTTTTGGAGTTTCAAACCTAGTAAACTAACCGTAAAGATCATTTATGAGAAAAAGAGCTTTAAAATTTAGCCAATCTTCATCTTGTTGAAATCATCATAACACTCACACTGGTCTTCCGTGAAGGGAGGCAGGGGTGCGCTGCATATGGTACATAATTTGACCAGTTGGTCGACAGTGTTCACATGGAGTTTAGATAATTATTTACCAGTGATCACTGAACTGACTGTGATGAGGTTGCGTTTGTAGACTGCTCAGTATAAACTTTTTGGTTGGGGGTCAATCCTCATATCTCTTATAGTTCTTGGCAGAAAACTATTGACATATTTGTTGCTGTTTGACCCCACCGACCGTGTAGACTAAGTCCCATTGACTGGGAATGGCTTTGCACTGTTTTTAGAGATGGCTGGTTCAATAAGTCATTAAGATCAGCACTGAGGGCAGGGTGCTGTTCTTCCTTTTCGAGGATCCGCCGAAAGAGTCCTACTCTACGGTTCTTTCTTCTCTAACTCTCTCAATTTCTCCTCCTTGTCGGCTACATTGAAATTTGTCCCAACTTTCACTTTTTCGTTTTCATTTGACTTTGCTATTTTTTGTTTTATGCTATTTTAAGCATTTGCTGCCATGACTTGCAAACTATCATTCCAAACTATCTTAAATATAATATGTTTAGGAATGATACATCATTATTATGTGCCATGAAGGACGTGTCACAGTGTGATGGGAGTAAATGACATCCACTACTATAGCGCTCTCTCTTTGCTTAGTTCCAGCTTTACACTGCTGTCGACTGTCTTCTCTTGGACTATAAGGATCAGAGCTGACTGTGCAGGATACCTGGGAGTTATTTACTGCAAAGACAGGCAAGAAGCTTGATGAGTGAATAATTGCTTAGTTATTTCTACATCCCTTGAACTACCATTATTACTACACTTAGTAGGCCTACTTATGTCTACTATTACAATAATTTCCACAAGTACCAGCGCCGTGCTGTAAGTGTTGCTGCTTTTGCAGCATAGCCATCGGTTCTGCTGCTACTGCTACTCGTCCCTATCAATATCACCAGATATATTTCATCATCAGCTAGTTTCTTCCACTCCCTGACTACTGTTTTGCTATGCAGTACATGGAATTCCACCTTTCTCTCATTATACATTCTCTGAATAAAGTGTTAGAAATGAAGCTTGGTAAAGGGAGGGATTTGGGGTTTTAGATTATAAAAATGCATGTCTATGCATGTTCTAACAATTCTGCACTCAAACAAACTGGTAAGCGCTACACTAGAAAGTGTACTACAACCCACTCAATAGGCCTTTTGCCAACATTCAAACAGTTGTGTCGCCTGGTATGCAAACTCGAGTCTGTAACTTTCTTTGAGGCGAGCTCTATTAGCCTGTATGGTATTCCACCAATATCACTGATATCCGGTATTCTACCAATGTCACCAATGCTTGGTACCCCTCCAACGTCACCAATGTATGGTGCACCACCAAGGTCACCAATATATGGTATTCCGCCAAGGTCACCAATATCCGTTTTCTACCAAGGTCACCGATATATGGTATTCCACCAAGGTCACCAATATATGGTATTCCACCAAGGTCACCAATGTATGGTACACCACCGTCACCAATATATGGTATTCCACCAAGGTCACCAATGTATGGTACACCGCCGTCTCCAATGAATGGTACACCACCAAGGTCACCAATGTATGGTACACCACCGTCACCAATATATGGTATTCCACCAAGGTCACCAATGTATGGTACACCACCGTCTCCAATGAATGGTACACCACCAAGGTCGCCAATGTATGGTACACCACCAAGGTCACCAATATATGGTATTCCACCAAGGTCACCAGTGTATGGTACACCACCAAGGTCACCAATGTATCGTACACCACCAAGGTCACCAATACATGGTATTCCACCAAGGTCACCAATATATGGTACACCACCAATGTCACCAATATCATAGTAGGGAGGCACACAGTCAGATGATAATACTATTAATAAACACAACATCAGTTGTGCAATGCTTTATATCAAGGTAATATAAATAATTGAGACCTAATAAATATGTCTAGGTAAACATGAAGATAGACAGAAAATGAAAAATGGGTTATTGGTACCCACAATTGAGTAAATGAATGCATATGTATAGTAACGGCTTAACAAAAAATTGAGTTTCAAAATCAGTGTTAAAATGCATTTACAATTATTATAGCTTTTGAGTTAGTACAGCTGAATCTAGCATATCGATCATAATCTTTAACTAAAATAAGTAAGGCAGCTTTATTAGTTACAGTAGTAAGAATTGCTCATAGCACCAAAATATATATGCATGTATGTAGAAGAAATAAAAGCAGTTGTATGTATTCCAAAACGGGTTATCAGTGTTGCATTTTAAGGACGGATTTGTTGCGAGTTTGCGACATGATAAGCATTTATAAGTAGCCTCAAAATCGAATATTTAACTCATGTGAAATATATGCAGCAATAATATTACTAAATGATTATTGAGTTATAGCCGAGCTCAGATTTGAAAGTGCAAGTGTCTTATTCTCAAATGAAGTCGTTCTTTGCTTCATTACTTTGATTTCGTGAAGCGGGCAGCTGAAGTTGTCTTTTCTAATCACTCTTTGATGGCAGTGCAGATCTCAGTTGCAGCTATCTTTTTTTGGAAGGGTAGCTTGCAGATTTATCTTAACTTTTTCCTGGAGAGAAACCTAAAATCTTATTAGAATCAGATTTTCTCTCACTTTCTCTCACTTTTGCGTTATGAGAGGTTTTATTGAACGTTCTGCATTGATTTTGTTGCTTGCCTCTTCCAGAATTTAACATATTTTGTTGGAATAGCATGTTTTATCTGAGCTGAAATGTTGACTTTCATGGTCACTGCCTGAGAACGGGTCAAGGACTTTCTATATTTGGTTCTACAGAATCTTTTGCTTCGATATCTACACTTGTAGTCAGAGTGGGCTTAGCTACACGCAGTTCAATGCTCATGGTTGGTTTGGTGCGTATATTTTTCTCCATAGATTTTACAGTTGACATATGGCCATCGCAATAATTTTGTCTAATGGAATTATGAACAGCTAGTTATGTTCTCAGAATCCCAAGATTTAGATTGGCTGATGGTGCTTACTTCTAGCAATTCATTTCATTGTCATTTCTTCAAACCTTGCCAGTTCTTGTAGAATAAGTATAATCTACAAATTTGAAATATTATAATATTATTGCCTGCTATTGTAAAATTATACATAGACAAATTTTAACGAACACAAAATCTCTGACCAAAGCTGAGAGCATCAAAAAGCAGAATGATCAACCTTTGACTTCATCCGTCAAAAACTAACAGCATGAGTTGAAGCTTTTGAGTATGAACAACCAGCAAACATAAATGACTTTATTAAAACACTGCAGATTTAATTTGAAATGTTGCCATGAATCCAGGTTTGGGTGGAAGCAATTCAAAAATTGTGTGAACACTGCATGGCACTAGGACTTGACTGTCTGTATCAATGACAGTAGTGCCTGAAGCAGCAAAGATACTGGGCAGCACATTTTTACAATGAGCCTAACTAGTAGTGACGATCTGAAGTTGTCCTTCAAGAGAAGCAAATAAATTTTGTTGCTCAGACAGCTATGGCAATATGGGAAGTAAATCAATCCTAAATAGAAGCTAATTACAGTGCTTGTAGTGAAACGACTGAAAGTTGCAATGTGGATGATCTTAGTAAAATACACAAAAGAACTTCCTAACCAAAGCTGATTACGTGCTCACATCGCCCTCAATGTATTCTTCATGAAAGATCATGATAATAACACTTTTAGTGAAAGTGCTGTTGAATATGGCGTTATTTGTTTGTTTTTTTTGCGCTCAATCTGTAATATTAGCTGATTATCAGACTTCAAGCAGCTATATGTGAGTGAGACTAAAGATTAAAACTGTAACGAGCAACTGGTGGATTTTTCTGTGAAGGGCTCTCTGCGTTACCCCATCTTGCTAGTCACTGAGATTCACAAATAAATTCTTTGTTACTAAAGCTGTTTAGCTTTCCGTTTTCATCTATAGGGCCTACATGGCAAATTTGGACTATTATAGTTTCTATTTGCATTGATTAATAATAACCTTACACCAATATCCAAATAGAATTGTTTTTTGTCGCTTTTCATACTTTCTCAAAATTTTTGTACAAACTATTTAAAGTCTTACTCACCAGCCTTGGTGTCTCCGAGTACTTCTCAAGAATATCCTTGTAGTTGAGGATCTGAGGAATGTGATGAGAACTAGAATGAGAGCTTGATCCCACAGCTGATGTGGAGGACGATCCGGTGACCTGATAGGCCTAAATATGGTCTACGATCTGTTGTCACTGGCCTGTTGTAGTCAGCTCAGGGATTTGTGTCCGCTGTATCCAAACTGGCTAGCTGACAGAAATATTAAAGAGTATAGACAGTTTTCCTAGCTTCGATATCCGCAAAAAATGAAGGGTTGTCTTCTCTTACTTTAGGTACTGTTTGTCATTGTGGAACCCTGTGATCACCCTTGAAATAGGGCATAGAAGAAAATCTGGGGGTGGAAAAATTAAACGGAGGGCATATTTGAAAACGGGATAAAAAATAACTTCTAGGGGGAATATTGCAGTATATTTTTATCCCATAGAATGCATTTTATAGCAGCATTTGTTTAGAAGGTACCACTGGGTACCTTGTAATTGCTTTTTAATTGACCATGAATGTCCTCACTCTACCACATAACTCACTTGACCCACTTCAAGTTGGCAGCATTATCATGATTGTACATCAGTAAATACTGCTACTATGATTGAATAAACAACATTTTGCTTAGTTCAAACAACCAATCGAATGAAACCACTAGGCAAGCGCATGTAATTGTTACAAATTGGCGGTACAGACTTGATATTCATTACTAGCCTAGGGAAACCTCCATATACAAACTGCTTGGTGTTCATATTTTTAAGCTACATTAAATGTACTAATTGCCACTAGCCAACCATTATTTTCACTACAGTGTTCCATAGTAACCATGCCTAGATTTGCTTGTTCAGTATTAGTGAGCTCATGGAGTAAGACAACCCACTGACAGGAATTTGCGACTGTTTGAAAAAGGCAGTTCGAAACATGACTTTTCGAAACCGGACAATTTGAAACCCCTAACCCCCAGATTTAAATTAATTTTTGTTCTTAATATTAGTTTTTCTATTTAATTAATTAATTAAAATTAATTGTCTGTGAGTTGTGTTTTTCTAAATGTAATCTACACAGTTTCGAACTGTCCGGTTGTGAAACATCCTGTTTTGAACTGTCGAAATGTCCCTTTACTAACCAGCAGTATTGTCATAAATAAATTACTACTTCTGCCAAAAACTCGGTGTCAGCGCTACATATGAGCCGACTTTTTGATAAGTTTCACAGTACAATATATTGCTACATACACTTCCAATATAAATGCATTTTATTTTCACCTATTAGCAACAAGACAATAATTGTAATTCTACATAATATGTGATATTTGTATAAGTAGCACTACTATTAATAGTACATAGTGCAATGTAATATATTATTAGAAGCTGTAATATGTGTATTATATTATGTACATGTACATGTAAGTAATAAAATGATAAAAATATACAGAATTTCTGCTTATGTGGGGCATAATCTCCAATGTCCTATTGTATTCTAATATTACTGAACACTAAACATTCCGCCTTTATCATCTACACTAGTTTTCTAGCTTTGGTACTGGGTTGTGACAGCAAATATGGTGCTATGAATTGAGTATAAAAAATATGGAGGTTTGACCTCAATGACTTGGTGAACTGTTTGTCTAGTGGAATAACATCTGTGCTGCTCTCATCAGTCCTATAGACATAAAAGTAGGTTACTGAGACACCTGTGACCATCATTTGACCCTGTATTTCACCAAAATAATTATTTCTCCTCTTGAGTTTACCATGGCTATCTGAATAATTGAGGTCAGCAATTAATTTGCTAGGACATTTGATTTCTACCAGTGCCTTTCCGTGACAGGTGCACTCAATGATACCATCAGGTGATGCACCTAGATATGACATTTCCTCATCAATAAATAGGCCACAATTAGTAAAAACAGCACCATTATGCTTTTGCCGAAATTGTGTAACAAAATGCTCAAATGCTTCTTTCTCCAAGCTTCTCCCACTGATAATTTGAGAGAGATGGCCTAAGTCTGGAGGGTTTAAAATTGATTGGATAATATTAGCCATATCTGTATGTGGGTCAGTCTTCAATGTCTCTACTCTGGTGTGTATCCTGTAGAAATTAGAGGCAGTGAGTCTACCTGCTCTGGCAGCCTTCCATAGAGGGTTGTAACTTTGACCTCTGGTTGCAACTTCGATATCTGATAATTGCTTGCCTGTGAGCTTGAGCTTGTCCAAGAAGGCGTCAATGCTATGGGATTGAGCTGCAAGTTTAATGACATCATCACCAACATTTTCCTCTGGGGAGATGTTTTCAGAGCCTGTAATATAAGAAATTACACTATAATTATATTTAATTGTGCAAATGCATGGTTGTTTGCACACACACACAGCTGTGCAAAAATTGAATTAAAGATAGCGTAACCCTTATAATATTATTGATAGGCCTAGGCATAAAGCATAGGATCTACATGTATGTACAGTTGTAGTAACCTTCCCATCAAGCCATCAAAATAATAAATGGTCATATTTATATTGGTGATTTATTGTAGAACTACTACAATCATACAGCCTGTCCTGGTTTAGATGGACTAGATAAGTGTCTCTGTCTAAAATATCTATTCCCACCTGCTGCCTTTCTTTGTATTTAGATAAATGTCAGTCATTCAAGGATGTGGTAGCAATAAAATGGGACAATAAATTAGATTGAAAACTGTCAATGGATAATGATGAGAGCAGCTTTCTCTGCAGTTGGGGTTATGAACTAAGGATGGTACTCGTTGTAGCCTACAGTTACCTTGTGATATCACAGCAGACTACAACTACCTGTACTAAGTTGATGATATCATCATGAGCATATTACATGACTTGTGTAGTAGTAAGAATCAATCATTTTATATACAGAGGTATTTGTAGAAAACAAAATTGCAATTGCAACATGCATTGCCTAAGCCTACTGCTACTAACTATTTACACAATTACACACAGTAGGCATACATGTACATCATGTAAAAATTACATGGCAAATTTGTAGTAATTTGGCAAAATCCAACAACCATATTAGCCTGTGAACTTTTGTGACATCAAGATTATTGCAATAACATTGCTGAGCACCACAATCTAAATTAAATAGAAATCAATAATGCTTATGGTCAGATTACATGTAGGTGCAACCTTCTCTAAATGATAAGAATAACAGACAGGCAGCCTCTATTCTTTGTAAACAATAGCTCTATGGCTCGACTATACTCTCACCTGGTAAAAATATAACCGCATCGCTTATAGAAGCCTTTAAATCTTGAATGAACTCCTGATATGGTAGACTGTCAGCCTTCTTTGTTAAATATTGTCTGAATTGGGTTGCTGGTACAGCTGATTTCTTTAATGATTTCACTAATAAAAAGTAAAATGTTATTCCTTTCTATTAAATTAAATTGTGGAGTATGTTCTTTGGAATATTTCGTTAACAAATAACTGCAAAGTAGACTTATTTGCTAAACTTGAAATTTAGTCAGCAGATACAAAGAATCATATGATATGTTATAGGCCTAATGTGTAGCCTACCTTATGTGCACATCTGCTTACCAGTGTTATTTCAACTTATTCACTATGTTGCTATGTTGCAGTGTACAGACATAATGTTGTAATGTATTTTAAAAGACCCTAGATATTTTTATTAGTACGCTACTCATGATAACAGTAGTATTTTTGACGATATAGTAGTATGTAGCGATATAGTAGTATGTAGCGGTTGTTAGCATTTCTTTCTCATCAAATGTATGCTTACAATATTTACTTGATTTTATCTACAGAAAATCTTACCTTTGCCTTTCTGGTGACCTGGCTTAGAAAATTATATGTCTTGTAACTGAATATATACTGCATCCTTTAGCGCTGGAACTTTCCAGGAGCATTGAGCAGTAGTACAAGATGGATTTGAAATGTCTAGTCTGTGAGCGCTTTCTATTTTGAACAATATTGCTGCAGCATGGTTGTATACTTGACTTAATCTGAAAAAAGTTTACAAACTCCCTGTTACCAATGCATTTCGGTGTCAATCTCTTTAAACATAGAGTATTAATTACAGCATATTATACTATCAATTCAAGTAGTAATTAAAAATTGCAATTTCTATAGACCTAGATTTTAAAATATAAAAACTAGAATAATATACTAACCCAGCAAAGCAAGTGCAGTATGCTGAGCATACTTCCCCAGATTCCTTAATAATTTTCACCCAAACTTCGTGTGGAGGGTCATTTACTTTGTTGCTTCTTCTGCATTGTGCTTTAAGAAAGCAACAAGGATGGTCCTTTCTGATTGTGTGCAAAAACACTTCTTGGATGTAGTCATTGTAAAACAGACTATATGCCTTGCCAGTCTTATATGATGTCAATGCATCTTTTGATAGAGAGCAACCTTTTTTCTGTATGAATTTTACAATCTCTATATATGTTGTCTGAGGCCAAAATGAAATTCCTTCTTTTTCTGGTATCCATTTTTTTAATCGATTAGGATCAACAGCAGACCCTGGGCCTTCTTTATAAATAGCTACATGTAATCCACCTTTCTTGATTGGAGTTCTTCTACTGCTGTTGGATTTTCAGGTACTTGCTGGTTATAAAGAACATATACCCGTGCACTCAGTTCCTCACTTGAACCTCCGGTTTTGAAACCTCTTCTACGACAATAATCTTTTCTAGCTTCAATAGTCCACATTTTAATTTCTTCCAGTGAAATGATATCATCTTCTAATATTTGAGTACTGTTTGCAGCAGCGCTAGCCATGATAGTAATGCACATCAAATTGCAAGAGTGAGGTACCTGTTGTTTTTACATGCTATATAAATATACTTGCATATAAAAATTGTTTTGGAGAATAGGTTAAAATACACCCACGAGCACTGGTTTCACCAGAACTCCTTCATTATACGATGGCCTACAGTATTGGTGCCACTATTTGACAATAATAATATTTTTACAGTTCTTACATTCGATTGGTTAGTTGAACTAAGCAAAATGTTGTTTATCCAATCATAGTAGCAGTATTTACTGATGTATAATCATGATAATGCTGCCAACTTGAAGTGGGTCAAGTGAGTTATGTGGTAGAGTGAGGGCATTCATGGTCAATTAAAAAGCAATTACAAGGTACCCAGTGGTACCTTCTAAACAAATGCTGCTATAAAATGCATTCTATGGGACAAAAATATACTGCAATATTCCCCCTAGAAGTTATTTTTTATCCCGTTTTCAAATATGCCCTCCGTTTAATTTTTCCACCCCCTGATTTTCTTCTATGTCCTATTTCAAGGCTGATCACAGGGTTCCACAATGATAAACAGTACCAAAAGTAAGAGAAGACAACCCTTCATTTTCTGCGGATATTGAAGCTAGGAAAACTGTCTATTTGTCTGCTCATAATAAACTGTTGTTGTTAATAACAAGCACACATTTAAACACTGCATGTATATTTACTAGGTTCCGCGACGAGTGAGGTACAATATTGCCCTCACCAATGGCTTAAAATGTTTTCTCTAACAATCCAAAATCAGTTGAGTGGTGAAGATCAATGTGTTGTGCTACCTACAGTCAAACATTACAATACAATGTATAGCTGTAACTGCTATCACAACTGGATTGAGACAATAGTAGTGAGAAGTGGATTGTGTGTTGGCTCACCTTTATTCATAACTGTCAGACATGGGCACTCCAGCTCTTTCTTTAAGATTTTTAAGAAAATGTACAGCCCTGCCTTGGACTGCCTCAGTTTTATGTATTAAGTCCTGAGATGTCAAACTGTATCTGTATGGAAGGAACATTGCAATTTTCAGGAGAGTGAACAGAGCCGATGTAAATATCATCTACTCTCTCACCCCCTCCGTCAATATATTTAGCAGAATGCTTCAAATTTTCTAATTTTATACATTTTACCTGTCACATGGTTTGCATCCCCCGATTAAAAAATGCTAGCGCTAGTGCATTTCCACTTCGTTTTACATTTAAAATATTATATCATTTCTGTAGTCAAGTGGTGACCTGTAGTAGCTGGTTTTCTTGGAATACTTGTAAATGGATGCCAGCCTTGAACTGTGTACAATTTTGGTTTCCCTCGCTAACATCGTTCCTGCCGATCTTGATGGCCATTTTATTGGATCATGTGATCACCCTACATCATTTTTTTAGTTTGCACTTGCAAATTTTCTGAGATTTATAAAGGTACTATGAGTCAGCATCCTCCATGCTGCTTTCACTTTTTCTTCCTTCCTCTTGCTATCTACTACTTGACTGTGCTATGTATTTGTAGGCACAATACAGTTGATTCATATGCTTATACATTGTTTGTCTAAGGTAGTACTTAGTGAATGGTGGCTGTGAGACGAGTGTCATTGAACTATTTAAGGTAGCTACCCACATGAGCAAGCTGCTGGGCATATGCTAACTCTGTCGGAGTTGTAGTTTTGCAGGGTATTCCTTGTGCATCCATAGCAATATTGGCACAGGAAATAGTGAGTAGTTATTTATGGGGCCTTTTCCCACTTGACTTTTATGAAGATTTCACAGAACCAAATTTTAAAAGTATCTGTGAAGCTAGCACCACTTTTCAGACTGCTCGGAGACTGCTTATCTTTATTCAAACGGCAATCCTAAGATATTATATTCCAATGTCTTATTGTTTATGCAAATTCTGCAAAAGTTTTACACCTTGTGACACCTTGTGTTTGAACTACTTAATACATGTCAAGCGGCAGAAATGAAATTGCGGTTAAGAGCTTTTGTAATAGCAAAGCACTCTGACTGAAACAGAAATGGTTCTAAATTACCCAGTATTTGCATCATTCTAATTAGGATTGCAATAGAATTCAATCGTCCTATGTTCAAATTAGGCAAATACATTGACATACATTGTACGATTGGATGTATTGGGTTTGTAGTAAACTAGATATTCTAGATAGCGTGTATCTTCACTGATATTTGGTATCTGTTTTATTAGCACTATGACACCTTGACAAAACTAAAAGCAATAATGAAGCGTATGATCAAACAAAAAATAACACAAATGTCTTATTACGGCAAGAGACACGTTACTACATATAATATCACATAAGATAAAAAGAAAAATTGTTGAACATTGCAACTTTTAATCCCAGCAAAACTTATTACTATTGGTTATGGTGATAGAATATTATTGCATTGTGCACATACCTGTCAACCTGGAGAGAAAAAATATAGGGAGTTCCAAGTGCACATGTGAAATTTGCAAAATCCTGACTTCTAACTGCAGAAAATACATTTGGAGAGTTGGAACTGTGGGGGGGGGGGGGGGATGGGTGCTAAGTTTCACTGTTATCACAGCACTAATCATTATCTTTTGACATAATCAGTAGTACATGTAAATTAGCTACCATGTTCGCACTTTTAGCAACAGCTGAACTAAATCACAAATAACAGCTGAAAAAGAGATAGAAGTAGCACGTGGACACAATTTGCTCAAATATATTAGAGCTATGTAGTAGCTGATAACTCCAAAGATGTATCAAAATACCAGGTAGAGTAAAAGGAGACCGAACAAGGGTATTGATTTGATGCTATTTATTGGATGATCTTCTTGATTAATTATGAACACTAGACAATGTACTAAGGTATGTATACTGCCGGGTTAGACCTATCAACTACTCAGCAGATGCTGAAGAATGCTTTTGGTTATAGACCATGGCTGCTTGCTTAAGCCTTTGAAGAAGCTGGGGATTAAATTTTGTGTCTAAGCAGCATGTAGCGCAATTCATTTTTACACAAAGCAATGAATTTATTGATTCTGCACAAAGGTCAGCCCTCTGGTCAGTGTATATCTTCTTGAGCATAGAGAAGACTCTCTCAGACTGAGCATTACTGTGAGGAATACACAGTAATGCCTTCACTAGAGGAACTAAGTAAGGGTACTGATCTTCAGCCCTCTCCCAATACTGGACTACGTCTGAACTACTTAGCTGAGCTTCGGCTTCCTCGTCTTCAAGGAGAAGTTGTGTCCACTCAGATTGAATCCCATCCAAGGAATCGGAGCCATTATTTTGGCAGCAAGCTCTCTTACTTTAAGGGGGCTGAACTGGCTCTTGTTCTTAGGGTGAGCAGCTGGTACCATTTGGAGTGTTGGATCAGACAAAGGGAGAATCTTCAACATCTTTGTGACTCCTTTCTCATAAAACTCTCTGTCAAATCTGAAATAAAACCAACATTTCAAATATTAAATTCCCCTCAAGTTTCTGAAGAGATCAAAGTGCAAAGATTAAGCTAAAAGACAACATTAGGATTAAATAATGGAAGTACTTATATGTAAAAGGTACATCATACATCATAAATTGGTTGATCGGGGATTGTTGGATGTCCTTTTCAAGTGAAGTCAGCAGCAGGCGTGCTACCGTTCCAATAAATAAGTCTAGATCATTAAGTTGTGTGGATCGGTTAGTGTGAGGAACTGCTGTTATATCTGTGGTTGTGTGTTCTTTAATTATTAGTACAGGAAGGTAGTATGCCAGTACAGTCTTAACCAGTTTTAGCATGGAAGAATGCAGGTCCAAAATAAGAACT
Organism: Bugulina stolonifera; assembly: GCA_935421135.1. NCBI lineage: Eukaryota > Metazoa > Bryozoa > Gymnolaemata > Cheilostomatida > Bugulidae > Bugulina > Bugulina stolonifera. The sequence continues at coordinate 4,861,878 of OW285193.1, read as the reverse complement.
TCTTCAGACTAAAAGGGTGATAATACATTTTACATATTTTGTTCACAAGTGAATGCAGCAATCAATGCAAAATTGTCATCTCCTGTCAGTCTAACATGCATACAATTTTGAGCAGTCTACCTGAAACTTGGCATTGAAGTTGTAGTATGGAAGTAGAGCTATTTTGAGAAAGTGTAGCCAAGGAAGCGGCAGTGGGTTGCTGAGGATTAGATAAATACCACCAACTTTGGTCCTGTTATTCTCAGGATCTTTCTGTGAAGCAAGGTAGGATTTCACAGCTGGAAACTGAGAAATCAGGCGCATGATACACTTTCTAATACTCAACCATCTCGTTGGGCAGTGTTTCAAAAGTCTTTCCTCTTCAACTCCGGCAAAACTCTTGAAATTCTTTCAATTTTTCACACTTCTTAGAGCTGCAAAGCAGAAATGCATCCACACAGTGTCAATTATTCCATGCAGCCCAACAAATGTTTCTTAATGAAAAATAGCTTTGTTGATAAGTAATTCATTTAGTCAGACAGTGACCATTCTAAATTTGTTACATTAATTGTTGACATTGAACTCTACCTGACACGAAAGTGCTTGAACAGCTTGCAGAGAAGATCATCAACATTGAAGAGTGACGCTTTTAGTGCAGCAAAAACAGCCAGATTAGAAAGGTGACATATACAGCCAACATCTATAATGCTAGGCTGAACTTCACGAATTTTCGCTATGACACCATTCTGAGCGCCTTTCATGACTGAGCAGTTGTCGGAATTAAAAGCCACAACGTTATTCCATGGGATGCTTCTTCGCCTAGACAAATGTTATTCCATAAAGACAAGCAATGAAGTTAATATTTGGTAGAGAAATTGGAAGAATGATATCTGGTGCGAGGCTGAATTTGCCCTGGGTGTTAAATGTTTGGTAGCAGGAGAAAAGAAGTTTTATAAGCCCAGGACCATCAAAGTACATACATTGTAGTACTGTAATCACAAATCACATCCAGCACACATAAAATGCACTTGATATTTACTATAGCATAGGAATCTACAATTTTGCACACAAGAGTTAAATAGTATTCTGATTACCATGTTACTACTCACTCAAAGCTGTGGTTTAATGCAGTGAACAAATCTTGGGCAGTGCTCATATAGCATGTTGGCATATCTATGAAGCGGGTTGTCACTTGACCATCAACAATAATGCGTGCCAAAATGACCAACTGTTTGTCCACTCCTCTGTCGGTTGTTTCATCACACATGAGTCCAAACTTTCTGCTCTAGCACAGATTCTCCACACACTTTGAATAGACAGGTGAAAATCCTTCTAAAATGTCAAAAACAGCAATGATTTGTATAAAAGTATCTCTTTTGCGAATCTGGTAAAGCTATGTATTCAGTTGATGTCAATTGTAAATTTAAATTTATAAGTGTTAAAGGAATTTAATCATCAGCTAACATTTAAATTATCACCAATCAGCAAGAGATAGAAAGTATTAAAATCATTCCAATATGAAGGTGTTTGTGCTGAGCTATAGCATAGCCATGGTTTTTGTACGCTTGCAACTGTATTTACGAGCAATATCAGAATCTGGAAATATAACTGGTGCGAGTTGAGTGAAGTGATCAGCTAAGCTAAAGCTGCAGTTATGCTTAGCAATCATCACAGTGAACAAAGCTTCTGCCTTAGTGACCTATAAAGAGAACAAACATATTATATTTTAATTAATTTGTTTAATTACTAAAAATGATTTAACAAGCTGAATAATTTAAAAATTAATTTTTATATTAAACATCATTTTTTATATTTATTGTATAATATATATTTATTAAATGTGTATTGTAACTGTTCAATTACTTTTTTTAGCAGCAAGAATTCCCTCACTAGTCTAATCACTAGTTCAGTTGCCAAAAACCACTCACTTTGTCGATGGAATCTGAGTTAGTTGAGAAGAATGAAGATATCTTTCCTGATTGCTTTAGGATCTGAGCTTGCCTTACATGAGATTTTGTAGCTATGTGTTTTGTCACATCATTCGATCCACCATGGCTAACGCTCATGTCTTTGCAACAAAATGAGCAATAAAAGAACAAATTTCCTTTCTTTGAAGGCTTAACTCATGCTTTTTTTCCCATTCCTTGTTATAATGGGAATTCGATTTCGCAGCAGTTTTGTAGGTTCTGGGCCTTTTAGGAGATAACGCCATCTCCATTTCAAAATTAATTGAAATAAAAGCAGAAAGGAGAAAAACGTGTGAATTGGCTAGAACAAATAGATTGGTTAAACGAAATTAATTCTAGTCCTACAACAGCAGAAAGAGTTAGCAGTCACGCTCACAAATGCCACCATACTATCGGGTGAAAGCTAACTGTAATTCTGTGTGAACCCCGTCATAGTGCACAACAAATTATTTAACCAGTCTACTGATTTTAACCAATGGACACATGAGCATTTGCGACACTACTAGCTTCTTTCCATCTTCATCCCCGTATACACATGTAAACAACAATGGCGTTTAAACCGCAAATGCACACAATTTACTAAAAATGAAATTTACCTATCTGATCCCCTGAAATCGGGAGGATATAGGAATATAGGGAGCTGGTGGGAGTGAGAGTTTGAAATAGGGAGGGTCCCGCCCAAATCGGGATAGTTGACAGGTATGATTGTGCATTTTACTGTACATGAATGTGTAGGTGAATGATCTCAATTAGGAATCATTATATAGCATCTAGCCCCTTGTCTGTTGGATATACAGGACATTACCATTGGTGTCTATAGTGTACATGGTGTAAATTACACTCCTTGTGTAACACTGTTAACTATACTAAAAATGTAATGCGGAGATCAGCCTTTTCTATGATAACAACTTCTGACACAACCCCAATTACTAGGCTCACAGACATGGTTTCCTTAAAGACGCCATTTTGTCATTTAAACTCTTGCAGCAGCATTTTTTTAAACTCAAGTTGCCATGGCCAACTTTTAGTTGTCACTATTTAATTTGCAAGTCCCGTCAAGACATCAAAATTTCACAAAAGACTCAAGTGTTTCTCATTTTACTGTAATAAGTTTGAGCCGATTTACAACCCAATTATTTTCTTGCAGCACCAAAGTTTTTTTTTATGTTAAACCATTATTAAAGTTTTAGTAAAGTTTTTTACTGGAGTAGAACCTAAAGGTTCACTGTTTTGATGTAAGGTATTGTACTAAGTATAGGTTGTGGTGATTCCTATTCACTGTAATTTTTCGGTCATTCAGTCAAGGACTCGAGCTTTTTAGTATTTTGACATGCTGGCTAAGTTGAGACTATAATTTTATGTTACAGTTGAAGTTGGTAATCTGGTTGAGGACAAAATAATAATTAAACTCATGAGTCATTGGAATTGGCTCCACTCGTGCTACGTGAATCAATTCCATGGAGAGGTTTCATTTCGAGCGTGATCTCAAACATGCTGGTTTCGTTGCCTATCATAATGTTATATGGATCATTGCTCACTCTCATCAGTCTTCCAATCTTTAGGAAGGAAATATCCATTGTGACATAATGTAATTTCCAAAAACTTCTCCGTCTAGGCATTGGCTAATTTTTCGAATTAGGTACCACGGCCTATATAATATAGTTACTTTATCTCTAAACACTATTTTGCTAGTTAGTGATCAACTTCACCTTCTGTGTCATTATAGTAGTAGCTCTGTTATGTTGTTGGTCTGAATTTTCATCTCAAACCTTTTTTTCCAGTAACGCCCTTAATCCAGAAGTTATGCATAACTGGGCAGCATCTCTATTAATATACCTGCATCGTGGTACTCCTCTTCAGTATCGACATCTTCATGTCTCTCACGTCTGCAGGCGATACAAAAAGAAATGGGTGAGTTTATAATGATTGCCTGATTTTACTAAAGCATTTCATTTAGGCCTATGCTAATGTACGTGTAGGGTGATATGGTGCTAACCTGGTTACATGCAAGCTAGTAACTTGTTGAAATGCTGAAAGTATTGTAAAGTAGAGTTCCACGCGATGTTGTGATCTGCATTGTAGCCTACTTGGCCTTAATTCTGAGGACTGACTTGTATTGACTGCAGAGGTGAAAATTTTGATATCGCTGTGAAAAAGTCAGTTGTGTAAAGGTCTATGTTAGTGAAATTATGAACTCTATTAAATTGAAGATTTATTAGTGATCATGCATCTTAGGCTTATCATATGTCGTTGAGCTCCATTTTCAAGGCAAATCTATTGTATTCACACATTTTACACTGCATAACTTGGTCTTGCCCCAGCTGACACAATCTCTGTTAGTTAACGAGTTGTTACTAAGTTAATTTAGTTAAACTTACTTTTATCCTCAGGTCTGGTCTCGGTGTTCATGACGTTTATGCCTTATTAATAGGTCGAAATGGGGAGGAAAAAGGTGCTTCCAAGAGAGTTAGCTCTCTCATATTTTGACACTTATTACCCCCAAATATATGGAGAGAAATACTGGAAGGAGATGCGCCTTGCTCTAATGTTCAGGAAGAAAAAATACTGTGCCCTTGTGAACAACTTTGCTGACCATCAGATGACAATAGAGAACTTGATGCTGGAACAGGAGGCTTATGATATGTTCAGCTTGGTCGGCAAAAAGTTTAAGGTTGCTATTCCACCAACTGGGGTGAAAATAATGGACTCAATAAGGCTGAATATTGCACTTTTTGTCTTAGCTTCTATATTGTAGCTTCTAGCAACAAAACCTTACACCTAAACCGAGCCATTGATGTGACCATTGTGTTTGAGCGTCTTTGCTGAGCAATGTAGTATGGCAGTGCTCACTGACGTTTTTTGGCACAACTTCAATTAACTGATTTGGGAACGTTTGGCCTCTAGGGGGGCACTGTCATTAAATTTGTTCCCGGTTCCATGTAGTCTATCTCTATTTTTATGTTTACCAAATTGCATCTAGGTTCAACACCACACTGCCATTGCTTCCGAGGACAGTGTATCGGAGCATGACACTGTGAGTCTTGATGATGTAACAGACCATGAGATCCCTCAGCGGCCTCCTAACAAATGGGAGATGATGGCTGTCGACCTCAGTGATTCAGCTCCTGGTATTGTAGAATACGAAGAGACACCTGAAGGTAAAACTAGTGGAGGGATATTGGATCCATGACATTTGTTTGTTTGTATCCAACTTCTTGGTGCACTACTTTGATATGATTGTTAATAACACCGTGTATAACCTCTCAGTGACAGCTAGATGTACTAATATGGCTTGAGTCACCTGAGCCTTGCAGTGCTAAATATACATGTATATAATGGCTGCCTATCACTATCACGATGCATTTGTCTAATTTTTAATAATACATGTGTGCTTGTGTATTTGAAGGTTTTATGGTACCAAAGAAAGGAGATGATGAGTTGCCTACCAAACCCTATCACCCACCTGACTTGTACGATTATGTACCAGCTGATAAGAGAATCACAGCCAAGGAGCAGTTAGAACACGACTTGGAGAGACAAACTCTGATGTTAGGCTTAGATCCTGGTATAGGTGAGTACCAGTTATCATATAACAGCTACTTTACAACTCATCGAGCCGAGCCTTTCTGTCTATGGTAACTTAATGGGCAGAGGTTGCCAGAGACAGAAAGGGTGGCCAAATAATCATTGGTTCTCTCATACTATGGGTGTGCACATTTGCATACATCAGCCAACCACTAGAGGAGTTTGATGCACTTTAGAATATACCATGTCTCATCTCGGCCAGAGCTCACAGTAGAACTTTATTCATTCAAGGGCTTTTGAGTAGTGACCATTTGTGATGTATCTCTGCCCACTGGTCAAATGTTTGAAAGGTTTCATTTTCATTTCTCGCATGTAGTGATAACTGCACATAATTTACATGTGTCTCTTATACATACTTTTTTGCAACCTATTATAGATATTTTACCTGCTGAATCACTGATGATACCACCGATGCTCAAATGTAGCATTCATGAGACAGGAACCATTAAATCATTTTACTCCCCTAAACAGGACAGCACTAAGATGTTACGTAAGTTTGCTATACCAGTACCCAAGAGCAATTATCCTATGCTATAGAATAGACTAATTTACTGTATAATAATACATTGAACACGGTGGGATTGATAGAAACAGCGTTGTTTTAATCTTAACTGATATAAATAATAAAAGCAAATGGTTAAACATGAATGTCTTAACTCAAATATGAGATAGGCGATTAAAGTATGCCCAAGTTGGTGTGTATCATACAGTACAGACTGTATGTACATGTATGCAGTATACCTTGAAATCATGCCTCTTGATATCATTTGGCTGTACATGAACATGTATATGTTGGAACTAGGTGGTGTTAGTCATATACACCCCTGGATACATATGATGCATGGAGCATTTTATCTTCGGCCTCATTGATTTCAACAAGAATCTTCTCTGCTTCTGCCAGCTGTATTTCCAGGTCTATTGATCTTCGTTCTATCTCTCTATCACCTGGAGATAGAGGCGACATATGTGTTTGATTACTCCTTTTCTAGGTAGTAACACTATCCGATTGACAATGATAATATTAGCTGCCGATTCCATAAAGCTTGACATCCATATAAGCCCGGGTGTTTGACATCATTGCGTTAAATACAAATATTGTGATAATTGAGTTTCGTTCTAAATGGGCTCTTTTTAGCTTTTACTCAGATTTTCTATGTTTGGAACTTTAATGATGCATGCCACTGCTATCCGTTAAATCAACACTTACTTGTCATTTTCTGGCTGGCATCTTCTGGTGATTGCATTCTATTTTCCTCTTCATGGTGCATCAGTAAAATAGATTCGGGGACTTGTTTCTCTATGTTGCTCATGGGTAGAGTTCTGCTACTCTCCTGTTGAGGCGTTGGCGAATCGCTACACTTTTCCTGGCATGCAATGTTCCTCTGCGAAGTATTAATATTGTTTATTCTTGTTGTTCTAGCAGGTGTTACCACTGTGCCCGCTATGTGTCCATAAGCTACACTCCTTGTGCCAGTGAAAATACACGTGGGGTACTGATCTGTTTGCTCATTATTATTAGTATTGGTGTTCAACTGTGTGCTAGGTTGTAACAAGTTGGACGGGTTATGTTGGGCTGTAGAACTTGGAGGATGGATGGATATTTGACTTTTCTGTGTGGGTGAAAGAGAGCTGGTTGGTGGAAGATGAATAGTATTGGGTTGGGTAGTTGAATTAGGAGGAAGTGTTGAAGCTTCACTTCTTCGGGCTTGCGTCAAATTACCAATTGGTGACAAGTTGTAGGAAGGGGAGTTGTACTGAGAAGGTGGTGTGTTCATTGTTATATTAAATTGTTCTAGTGTTGATTTGCCTGGTGTAGAAGTTTCCATTGCTCCCGCCACCTCAATGGACTGCTTTGATGCAGTGGATCCTGTTCCTTTGTCCTTTGAGGTCTTTCTCTTTAATAACTCTGGCACTGAAACAACCGTAAAATGTAGGACATGAGATAATACGAAACAAAATTGAATACACATTCCTTAAACCCTTGTAGAGGGAATAAATTTTGACTTTGATATCGTTTCCTTGACAAGCAACCATGTCCAAATGTTCTGGCCTTCCTTGTGGGAGATCCAGGTTTCATTCCTCGTAAAGGTCTTTGGTGGTGTTATGAGGGCACACAGCCTTATAATGCTCCTGTGTCTCCATCAGTTACATTGTTACTTTCTCTACCCCAAAAATAGAAAATGTGCAGATCTCGTTAGATCATTGCTTTCTTACCTGGGATTAGTGTTGGGTAGTACAACTAGTAAGTCAAGTGTCCTTGACTATGCGCCAAAGTACTGACTATAGAATCTTGTATCTAACTAGTAGTTGTGGTTCTATTCTCCGTCAATTAGCTACATGTATGTTACTATTTCTGATTAGTCAAAGGAATTGAACACCAAGACTCCATATTTCGCATGAGAGTCAAACTTATGATACTCGGTACGTCTACAAAGGTATGTCATGTTTACTGATTGCCCAAGAACAACTTACCTCTGGAGGCTATGGCTCTCCACAGCAAATGATGTATAGATAGCCGTGTTTCTCCTCCTTTCCCGCTATCTTTACTTCCGGTCTCATCTTCTTTTATCGTCTTCATAGGAACAAAGGTAGATTCCTCTTGATTGAATCTGTAATAAAACAGTACTATTGTTTTGTATTTTACCACTAAGCAGTCTATTCCATGATTTAATTTGCATCAAATTAGGTGACATAAAATACACCAGATGTCCGATTTAACATCATCTTTATTAACTTTGCGTACTCCATATTTGCTGCTGAACCGAGGTATGGGCCTGTCTTGTACTGTTCTGCAGCTGCGGTATATGGCATAACAAAGTCCAAGGAATCCCAGTAGGCGTCTCGTATTAAGTCGGGGTTCTCGCTATGCATTTCGTCGACGATGATATAACTAGCCTGCCAAAGAGAAATAAAGTGCATCTACATACAATTCAAGATGTCAGCATGGTATACCTGCTGATGGAGAGCTATGCAGTTTGAGGGAGCTTCTTTCATATTAATGACTAAAAGATGGCATTACACAATCACCATCAGGGTACTTTTTATATGTAGTTTCAAGGTAGGAAGCTTCTTTTTGCAAAATGGTAAAACCCAATTTCCCAAAACTTTGTATGTGTGCATTTTGTTTTGCTTTGTGTTACTCTATTTTTTGCTTAGGCCTAAACAACGACACACGAATGCGCGATTAAATAATAAATAGCACTACTCTGACACTCGATGGTTAACCTGGATATTTCTGTCAAATACCCAGTTGGTATCAAAGTCATCATCGTCCTCCCCAAAAGGGTTGATTAAGCTCTCTGCTACCTTTAACCATCCCATGTAAAAGAGAAATTCTAGCAGGTGAAACACTGGTATGTACATGTCGATATCTCTATCAGGTTGGTTTGGATTCTCTTCTAGAAATTGACCTCCTATCACATTGGCAAGAAAATAAGCCTGCACGGCTATGGTCACCACCTTAAAATAGAAGTACAGAGTAATGGACAGCAGTGATAAAATATGTGTAGATCGGCATCTTTATGACCGCTTGGGTCAACCGAGGTCACACATAAATGCAGTTAGATGGCTGCTCAACCTTGCTGCCTGCAACTTTGGTTGGTCGAAGCAAACAATCCCTAGCTTGTCAATACACTTCCAGGTGTTTTACGTTTAGCTTGGATTGGCGTGTTCTCGATATATACACCAGACATAGGTGACAAATTTCATGACCAAATTTTGCGTGTACCTGACTAAAACTTAGATCGCAAAGACACCCCTCGTCCCTTTTATGTGGTGACTAATATTCACCAGATAAGTATAGCTATGATATTGTACAGTGGAGCATTTCATCGCTCCAACTACTAACCTGTGTGTAGACTAATGGGACACTCAGCCAATCATAGTTGAAAAGCGTACCCAAATTCCGTCTAAATTGCAGAATTAGCTGAAATATAATAATCACAGATACATCATACACTTTGTCACTAGCTGTTGTCAAATCCACATGTGTTTGGGAATCGGTGCACTGACAAACGCTGATGGACAAGTTCTTTAGTGTTCTCACAATTATAATGGCTGATCCATGAACATTTACACACCAATAATTTGCTAGTGCTGTTCAGTTGAACCTGCATTGTAAGTTATGTAGACCATAGCTCTGACATACAATATGTTACTCTTTATACTTAAAAATTATGCTTCACCTCTATCAGGTACACTTTCCCATGATCAGAACATATTCTGTCTTCTTTCCGCGCTCTAGATATCAAAGTTGTCGCCCATACCAGTGGTATATAGTACTTGTTGGCATTCGTTCTGACATTCTCAAACATCTCCAACTCATTCTTTGTCATCATTCCTATTCCACGTATTTAAATGTGCACCTCATTACTTGAAATTCATCTACAGGCAATTGTTCAATTATGCATTATCACTGTGTTCTATAATTGCTTACAATTCACTTACCAATTTCGACAATGTGGTCCAAAGTTGGAAATCTTCTCTTCGCATTAGTGCTGATGCTGCATAGTGATAGTATCCAAGCCAGGTTTATATACCTATAAATTCAATAACATAATGATAATGGAGGATGGTGGAGAATTAAGTTTTGAACAATAGTATGTAGAGTAGACTTGCAGAAGACACTTTGGTTTGTCAAAGTCACACACCTGACCAATGTCCTTCTCATTAGCCTTCCCCTGTCGTCATTTCCATGTACAAACGAAGTGATGCTTATTGCTAGATCATCTGGCCATGGCATTGCCTGTAAACAAATATATGTACATCTAGTACTGGTAAGGGTTGAGCACATCATAACTGTATTTCTCTCGGGTAACACCAAACCATTAAGTGTACTGACAAGTGTCGGCAGCATATATCTAGCCAGTTGACAAGTTGAGTGTCAGAGCTTGTTTTCACTATTTATTAGGAGTGGATCAGAAACATGTTTTGTCAAATTCTTATAATTGGCAATTACACTGGTCTTAGTAAGGATTTTGCTCAGACTGGTAAAACTGGACTAAACAACTTGTACTCCAATCCGAGCATGCAATAATGCTGACTAGCAAAAACATTTCTGGTTTTAATGTGGTGTTTCAAGGTGATGCCAATGACATCAGTTTATGTAACTTATCTTACACCTAGATTCATGCAAGGTTCAGATTTTAAATCTTATACTCACATCATTAATCTGCGACCACCATCTGTTGACAATGATAGTGACATAAAAACCAAGAACAAAGGCTACGGGAATATTATCTGCTTCTTTCCTGCAGTATAATACTACCTTCTCAAACACCCTGTAAGAATTCACATTATCAAAAAATATTGTTCCATTAGAGTAAATATTTCAAATCGTTTGCTTGACTAATGTGCCAGTCACACTACTAAGAAGTCTTGAACTAAACATGAAATTTAGCTATGACAAAAGAAAATATTGTGTATTGGAAACTATTGGTCGCGGCAAGCGAAATAGCTAGTTTATTTCTACTTTGAACACAAATTTTTATTCTAACTGCTAACACTCAAACTGAGGTATGAAACAAAAGTTGAAGTAGAGAAGTCCGAAATACTCACACTTTTTGTTGTTGTGTCAAAGCTAGTCTGTAAATGGCGCTGATCACAAAGTACAGAGTAATAAACAATAAACCATCCTTCCAAACATGTTTGTAGACGCTACCACGCCACCTAGACAAGAAACATATTGTTATTTCGGGTTGAATAGTGGTTCGGTTTTATGATATTATTGTATTTGCTCGCTAGACCTAATTGTTGTTATATACATGTACGAGTAGGCCTACGATATAACATGATCATTGATGGCTGGTAGAATTTGTCTCGATTATTCGCTCTCATGAGTCTAACCTTTACCTCGAGAGAGTTCTATTTCATCACTAACCCTGAAACACATCAGGCAAGGCTGTTGTATTCTAATTACTATATGGCTCATATATAAAAATATTTGACTGCGCTTTCGTTATAGAGAATGCTGCCAGATTGTTCATTTCACCCAAATTCGCAACAAAGACTATCACTAATATTTTGCGCAAAAACAACAAAAGGAGGGCTACCTCTTTAAAAGCCTCCAAAAGGTGTAAAACTTGACTGTGGCGACTTTAGCTGTGTAGGTGACAGTCATGTTGGAGAACAAGTCAATATGGGCGCTTCTAGCTCTTTCAGGTTGCAGACGTATGTCATATTGAATGTCACGCTTTCCGTACTGTCATACGTGACGAGCTGTTGATGGCAGTTATAATTACATGTACATGTACATGAATGGCTATAGATTTGGCTGGCATTCCTGGTAATTACTTCACTATGTATTAGGCTATGGGCTGCCCCTATTGAAGCTTATATTAAATTCAATCGTTTCTTCCCGTTACGCTGGTGGTTTGTTTCAGGTGGTTATCGCATGTAGTATATATCATTCTTATAGAGTACTATCTGATGGATGGAGCATCTATACTACCTGTACTGGCTCTGAATATTAAACCTGGTGATAAAATACTAGATCTATGTGCAGCTCCTGGTGGCAAGAGTTTAGCTATGGCACAGACTCTTCTCCCTGGTACAGTATAGCTCTGAATATGAATAGCTGTGTACATTGCATATCACTGTGTATAGATTGCTTTACTGTTTGTGGGTCACAAAGGGTATGCGTACTATATAATAAACTCACCGGCTTATACTCCTCGGCGTGACCAGCCCCTTGTAGCTTGCACTGCAAGGTGCCAGTGCTGGCCAACTCCCTGTGAGAAAGGCCCAGATGACATGGCCTTTTTTGGCAGGGGTAGAGGAGTTACCTTGAAGCCATGCTGGTTTGCATGACCCCAAGGACTTTTATATGAGGCACAGGAGCAATTGTGGCTGGATGCTCTTCCTAACACCACCGTGACCGGGATTCGAACCTGGAACATTCAACATGAAAGCTCAGCATTCTCACCCCTAAGCCATGGCTGCTCCCTTATGCATATTATATAATAATCTGGTCTCGTTTATCAATCGTATTAAGTGTGTTGCTGTCTATAGACAGCATAAGGTGGTGTATGTTTTATAAAGTAGATCAGATGAGATAGTACTGTAGTGTGTTACTGTTTCTAGAGAGCATAGTGTGCGTGGACTCATCTATGTCAAGGTTAAACAGACTGAAGGACACATTTAAATGGTACATACCAGGAGTTCTGGAGGAGAGTGAGTATGTGGAGACGAGCATTCACACAATACATGGTGATGGCAGAACCATGGGAGACAAACACCCTACACTCTATGATAAGGTATACATTACCTACACTATATGATAAGGTATGCATTACCTACACTCTATGATAAGGTATGCATTACCTACACTATATGATAAGGTATGCATTACCTACACTATATGATAAGGTATGCATTACCTACACTATATATGATAAGGTATACATTACCTACACTCTATGATAAGGTATGTATTACCTACACTATATATGATAAGGTATGCATTACCTACACTATATGATAAGGTATGCATTACCTACACTATATGATAAGGTATACATTACCTACACTATATGATAAGGTATACATTACCTACACTATATGATAAGGTATGCATTACCTACACTATATGATAAGGTATGCATTACCTACACTATATGATAAGGTATGCATTACCTACACTATATGATAAGGTATGCATTACCTACACTATATGATAAGGTATACATTACCTACACTATATGATAAGGTATACATTACCTACACTATATGATAAGGTATACATTACCTACACTCTATGATAAGGTATGCATTACCTACACTATATATGATAAGGTATGCATTACCTACACTATATGATAAGGTATACATTACCTACACTCTATGATAAGGTATGCATTACCTACACTATATGATAAGGTATGCATTACCTACACTATATGATAAGGTATACATTACCTACACTCTATGATAAGGTATGCATTACCTACACTATATGATAAGGTATGCATTACCTACACTATATGATAAGGTATGCATTACCTACACTATATGATAAGGTATACATTACCTACACTCTATGATAAGGTATGCGTTACCTACACTATATATGATAAGGTATGCATTACCTACACTCTATGATAAGGTATGCATTACCTACACTATATGATAAGGTATGCATTACCTACACTATATGATAAGGTATACATTACCTACACTCTATGATAAGGTATACATTACCTACACTATATGATAAGGTATGCATTACCTACACTATATATGATAAGGTATGCATTACCTACACTATATGATAAGGTATACATTACCTACACTCTATGATAAGGTATGCATTACCTACACTATATGATAAGGTATACATTACCTACACTATATGATAAGGTATGCATTACCTACACTATATATGATAAGGTATGCATTACCTACACTATACATGTATATATTTTAGAGCCAAAGGTTGATTATTATCCATCATCATGTAACCGTACTGTGTGTATATATATTATGTTATACATTGTTTTTGCTGCACTTCCACAGGTACTAGTAGATGCTCCATGTAATACTGACAGAGACGTACTGACCAACGACGAGGATAACAGATTCAAGAGAAGTAGAGTTACGGAGAGACTTCAGCTACCTGAGCTACAAACTGCACTCCTCATGTAACTACATACATAGTATATTATATTGGTTAATCTTACAATGTATATGTAGTTCTAAACTATACTACCAGATATAGTACAGTTGTAAGCCTTCTCATGATTGGTTCACATGACATTTGTATACAGGACTCTATAATAGGTACTGTAAACTCGCAAGAAAATGTGTCACCAGTTTTAAATTGTTTCCACATTCAGCTGTTTAGTGTTTATGGATATTGGTGTGTTTTGTACTCTTCGATTTAGATTACTCAGTTGTTATTGGCTATTGTTTAGCCTCAGTTTCTCATAGAGTTGTGATTATATTGAACAAAACCTGAGACAACTCTAACTATTTCCATAATTGGTGAGTGCAGACACTCGGCTATGTTAAGTATTCTGCGATCTGTTTAATGCATGTTATAAGCTGAAGGTCGTATAAAGGGCAGGAGTTGGGCTTAGAGAAAGGAGCTCACCTTCCAAGCAGCAGTGTGTGGTACTTGGTTGGACCTGTGGTCCAAAGGTCCACCCATTGTAATACTTATACAGGGTTCACTGTTCCAGTCACTAAACTCAGAAATAATACTTTATAATGTATATTGTAGCTCAGGTTTGAAGGCGTGTAAACCAGGTGGGGTGGTGGTATACTCCACTTGTACTCTCACTCCGGGACAGAACGACTACGTAGTGGAACACACCATCACCCAATTGCGCAAAAGTCATCCTCACATAAAGGTCAAGGTACAGGATTGCTCTGATATAGTAGATAGACTCGGCCATCTCTTCCAGTTTTGGGCTGGTAGCAGGTACGTCCCCCTCTTTCTACTCATTAGTTGAGCATTCCAGAGTCTACGAGCAAGCAGGCCGCATAGAATACATCAGTGTAGCTATAGTTCAGTGTAGGGAACTACGTGTATGTGTATGCTCTGTATATTATTATGTTATACAAAGTGTGATAACTCCCACAATCTGATGAGCCAGTAAGATACATAAAAGTCATTTTTGTCACTTCACTGTTTTCTTTTATAAAAGTTTGTGGTTGTGGTTTACACTGTGATATCAGGTGTGTCATGCAGTTGGTGTTATGACGGTGTGTTATCTACTTGACTACTTATACACACCTACACATGCAGTGTAGCAGGTCTACTGAGTGTATTAAATTAGCACTATTTAATCAATTTTAATGTGTAATAGAGTTTTCTTCTCTATTAATTTGGTGTGACCGTATCATTACTGCTGTTGACTTGGTGTACATCTCTGTCTAGCCTCCTAAAGCAGAGAGTGATTACCCTCATTGCACATTATCATCATTGGGAGGGATTAGAATTTCCTAAATTTTCCATGTCATCAGTTACTATCACCATCTACGTATATTCGCTAATTATCTGATTACGGCGTATTTCAATAGTTATTGGGTGTATGAATCAGATACTAACAATCAAGTGCTCTTCTATCGCATAATGAGAGTTTTGATTCTTTGTTCAGTGATCGCTTTAGTATTCGCAAAAAACTACCACAAAGTTCTAGTTTGTGTTATCAGATGTTATTCCACAATATGATTTCCATGCCTGTCGGAGCTTCCACTTCGCAATGGACAAGGCTTGACCGTCCAGTTATCAGTAACTAAACAGTAGTATGAATGATGTATTATCTACTTAGTGTAGTTTAGCATTAGTTCCCTCTGTTATGTTCTATCTGTAGGTATGGGCAGGTAGTGCTACCCATCTCCTCTGCCAACTTTGGCCCAGGATACTTCGCTAAACTGGTCAGAGTGGAATGAAGATGTGAGGAGAGACTGGTGTGTTGGTTGAAAGGTTTGGCGAGTTATTGGCCACATTCTACCTATCTATTCATTGATTGGATAAGATTTCACCAATAATATTTTCAAGATGGCGTGTCTCACTACTATTATTGAGCTCTCAGGGAAGGAAGATTATTTAAATCTACATGTAGATGTACGTAACATTATAAACAGTGCATATACCTATATACAGTTCAGTGTATAAACTAGATGGAGTGAAGGAGTTGTCTTATCATTGCGTGTAACAAGGAGGAGAGGACAACTCCTTAGAAAAGAAGCATTTTCCACTATTAGTAGTACTAGCAGCTTTCTATTGTAGTACATATCTATGTCATAGTGTAGTACCTGACTATGTCATAGTGCAGTACATATCTATGTCATAGTGCACACCTACTATACAGGGTGATATTTTGAGAGCAAATAAATGTTAAATAATAATAATATATATCTATTACTGTTCCATTATTCAAACTAGTATTTGTACAAAGTAGGACATAATATATTGTGTGTTATGATTACCAAACTATTCCAAGTAAATGTATAATAATTGTGATATTACAAGCATCAGTTCTTGGGCATTAGGTAACTTATTATAGGAGTAATTATAGCACACGTAAATCAAGTACATATATATACATGTAGTTACTAATGTACATTAGATATAGTTATACACTGAACAGGTAGCTATGCTACACCCTAGAATATAGCCTATGCTAGGCATTAGATATATATAGTGAAAAGGTCACCCTTCACTTTATAACAAGATATAACAGTTATCCTCCCTGTATTATAAGTCTACCATTGTAATGTATGTGTACATGTATATTATTAGTATGGGGTAGTAACCACATTTAGTAACACGTAGTACAGGTGTTCGTTCACATACACTACTACAGCAAACACCCTGAGATAAGCATTGTATAAATAGTGATTAAGATATAGTTTACAGAGACGCTGTTCTATTAAAGGAGTTGACTTTATGCATTGAAATCACCAAACGGCTTCAACCATCCCAAACCCAATGATATTTTAACGGGAAAGTGCATGTAGGCTACTACCATGAGGTGTAAGTAAAATAATAATTATTATCCGTTATATAGAAATAGGTTGGTTTGAATAGAAAGTACAAGTAGTATATTATAAGGATGTATGTTTAATATTGAGATCTCTCTCTATGCGTATATAAAGCTAAACAACTAATTGGTTTCTCTGTTTAAACGATATAAGATAAAATCATGTATAATTCTGTTGGGCACATGTGTGTAGCAGTTTATGAAGAATTATTCAGACTTATCCTTCAATTTCGTGTCTCTACGCTATTTATTCTGTTGTGGCAGTGAAATGTTTGGTGGCACAATGCTGTATAGCATTCACCTTGCTAGTGCTGAAGGTTGAAGGTCAAGGTGAAAATAAGGTCAAAGATGGCGAAGAGGAAATTGACATGCTTAAAGGGATGACAGACAAACTTGATGGTAAATTTATTCTATATGCAAGTATATGACATCACTGTATATTATCTAGTACACTGTGACATCGCTGTATATTATCTAGTACACTGTGACATCGCTGCGTAATATGCTGTATATTATCCAGTACACTATGACATCATTGCGTAATATACTGTATTACTTGTATGTAATGGAGTTATTATAACACTGTATTACCCGTATGTACTGTAGTTATTATAACACTGTATCAAAGATAGTGGAAGGGAAGATCGGACACTCAATGATAAAACCCTGTCCCACCAAATACGCCCAATTTGGCGGTCCCGACGTTCCGCAATCCACTTTCCCGCCTTAAATGTGTTGAACATTCAGGTGGCTGATAGACTAGTTTCGCGAAACCACGGCTTAACTGTTGCGCTCTTTCTAATAATATACCGTTTGTATAAGTAGACTGTCTATTCGATGCCGCTGTTAGCAATATTATCTGATTGGCCGGCGGAACACCAATAGCAAGAGCGGATTTGTGTACAGGGTGGCACAACTCTTTGCTTTGTCCGGACCGCGTTTGGAGGCGGGGGACGGACAGTTTTTGGCCTGAGTGTCTGATCTTCCCTTCCACTCTCTTTGACTTTATTGCCGTATTTGTAAGCCATGTTGCCGGTGAGCATGCCCAGTAAGTGAAATGTTATAACAGTTGTTAGGTCAGCATTTGTATACATTAGATAAGGCTAATGAAGTATAACATATAAAGTTAGCTGACAGCTCCTATCTATAACACCTCCCACACGCATGTGTAGTTTTATGCATGTAATATTATGTTATTGGAAATATATAAATAAAGTTTGACTGTGCATTTATATTTCTACAGTTGCTATGTGTTTATTTAGTAACTGACGAAATAAACTAAGAAGTCAAAGTGGTGGTTAATGTGTCCGTCCATTGTGCTAGATTATTAGGTGCGGTAGAGCCTTGAGTTCAAACGCCAGTCAGTCAGGGATGGTTGTCAGGGATAGTAGTCAGGGATACGCTTTTTCTAACATATCTGAAAATGCAATATATCTTTTTTGCAACAGATTTTACATGTAGATAAAAGCAATGATTTTAGAGTCATCTCCCTTTCGTATACAAGTTCACAATAATAGTCTGTACTTTCCCAGAAATTATGTACATTTACATGTCTATGTTATTAGTACTACTCGTAATTATATATGTCATTATCTAAAGTCAATATGTTATAATGTTATCCTACAAGTATAATAGGCCATACAGCTCTACATCAGTGCTGCTACCTTGTACAATTATTTTCATTAATATACATGTACAATGTAGTTGTAAAATAACCTACTATAATATATATGTATGCACATAAATATATATTATTTATGCACATGTAGCCTGTAAGGGCAGTAATACACTTCCCAGTATCAGTTTAAAATACATACTTAATACTAATACTGAAAGATGATATCTAACTTCATGTACACAGATACATGGAAACCTATCATAGCTATAGTTCCATTTCTAGAGGTTGTAAAGAACTCGGCTAAGAATATTAAGCTGTCTGCTGAGCATCAGGATGTCCTGGATGAGCTTGGTGTAGATTTAGGGGTGGATTTAGAAGATGCCCCCAACCAAGCGGCGGAAGGGAAGAAGAACAAGGCTAAACCCTCCCTAGGTATTTACATTGTAGATTATATATACATGTACATAGTTGAAGTTATGATTACAATCCATAGCTGGCAGTTTTGCTGTTGTACCCGCTAACAGCTAGATAACGGGACCTTTTACATACCCTACCATAGATTTTAGGCCTCAGACTATCGTCACAGTTTGGACTTTTTTTGCTGGGTTTTATTTTGATGTTTGGGTTGTGGTGTAATGGGCCTTTTTCCAATGAAATTACACTTTCTCTTCTCCGGGGTTTTTTATATTAAAATATTTCATGCCAAAAGTGGAATAGACTAACTAGTAGTTATACAGCCATACTGAGAACTCATACAAACAAGTTAGACTAAGGTCTCTGTATATATTTACAAAAATATATATTACACATGATGTCTTCCCGCAACCCTCATGATCACTTGACTAGTGTGCTTGCTTCTCGCTAACAACAAAATCTTTCAACGTCGTGAATTGGAGTTATGTTACCATTTTGATATTTTATCCACGGTGACACGACTCCCACTTCACACTAATATGTACATGTATTTAACAGTGTTGGTGTGCTTGTAGTATTAACTGTGCTGTGGTACCTAGAAACAGTCTAGGTTATTCAGATGTTTTAAGCTTGAAATGGATTGTTTTTATCCGGTGATAACCTACATATAATTGAAATCATCAGGCGCAGTTGAGGCGAAAATAAATTTACCACTCTACCACTTTCAGCTGTGTAGTTCACTAACATGCGGTGAACTTGCTCCCTTGCTGTATCGTCTATATACAGTTTGCATGTACATAGCTTGTCCTCTTTACTAGATACATATAGTTTGACATATTACTCATTGTAAGCGCTACATACTGTATGTATGTACTGTAGGCCTATATAAGCGAGAATTATGGGTAGAACTGAGTTTTGCGGACAATACCGATGTGTGGGTAGGTTCCATTTAGAGAACTGTGGGTATACAATGTCTTTTAAATATTTTCTTTGTGGGAAACACAGATGATTGTGGGTAATACAATGCAATGTGGGTGATGTAGAGGATTGTGGGTAATACTATGAAATATGGGTAATATGGAGGATTGTGGGTAATACTATACGATGTGGGTAATACAGAGTTGTGGGTATTCCTGTGTGTGTAGTATTAGTTGCAATGCACTCCAAGGTTATCACAGCATCAATATACACTACAGATTTGTACCCTCTCTTCCTCCATTAGTGTCTAGTAGATGACGTTATGCTACTCCACTCTCCACCATGTATTGTGAGTGACTGCATGGCTGAAAACACAGAGGGATAAGTTATAATTTATTCTCTAATCTCATGAATACTGACGCAATGATTTATAACCTACACGGAGGGGGTACCAGAGACCTTGTGCCAATCATGCAATTCTAGAATAAGAAATAATACAGAAACCACTTGATGCTAAATGTTTTTAACATGACTAGTAGTTATCTGCACATTCAAGACGATATAATATACAGCTGATGTGAGTTATTAACAGCTACACCTGCAGTGATACCAAGACTCTCTGTATCCACTCCTTATTACTCATTGCCTCTCCTGCTTACCGTTACAGTTCAGTAACCAACTAGATTACCATTCAATCTTCTGCCCACCATCAGTCATTACTTAGAAATAACACCTGTACTACCATTTATTAGTCTACTACGGACTAGCTACTACCATCTACTACTAGCAACTACTACTACCTAACTACTACTGTGTACTACTAGCAACTATAACCAACTAACTTCCCATCAATTCTATTCTGAATAGAAAGTCTCTGAAACAAGCTGACGGCGCAGTTTACCTTTGCCAGTGTGTAGTTGAACCTCCTTCAAGTTACAATGCGTAAGGTCGCTACGGACTTTCTATGTGTTTGATAATTATGGAGTAGCGATACACACTGGAGTTATATGTTACTAAAATTTAAAATGGAAGTAATACTACTAACTCTACTGCTCGGGTTTTCTGGAGTACATACGGACAGGTTTTACCCAATCTCCACACCGTTGCGTGTCAAAAGGTTTACCACTTCTGACAGTCAGACTCAGAATCCGAGGTTTCGATCACTGCTAATAGATGAGGGAGATGGGGCCGCATATGTTGGTGCTCAGTCTAACCTATTTAAGCTGCGACTGTCATCTGGTAAAAGTGTGCTGGGAGAATCGTATCGTAGTAGACTCAGGTCCATAGCACAGGATAAACCCGCCTTCAAAGACAAGTAAGTAGACCGACTGCTTATAGTTTTAGTTTACTTCAGTGGATTATTGCAATTGGAAATACTAGATTGGGTTAGTGACTTGGTTATATTATAGCTTCATGTCAATTATACATGGTATTTATGATATATGCATGTGTCTAGACCAAAAATCCATGCAAATAATAGTACAAGCAGTATTTCTACAAATCCCCAGCAATAGGTGAAACTTCATTCGCATAGTGTATATTGCGTAACTAGGGACTTACCGGTAAAGGGACATTTAAAAAAAGACAGTTCGAAACAGGACGTTTCACAACCAGACAGCTTGAAAGCGGACAGTTCGAAACTGTGCAGATTTCATTTAGACGAACACAACTCACAGATAATTAATTTTAATTAAGAAATTGAATAAAAAATAAAAATTGGTTGGAATCTGGGGTTAAGGGTTTCGAACTGTCCGATGTTGAACTGTTCAGTTTCCAACTGTCTTTTTTGAACAGTCGCAAATTCGGACCTACCGTAACATAAATCCATATCGTAACAGTATATATAAATGTACACCCATGCTTCAGTAGTTTCCAAAGAAACAATTTATTCTTGGAGCTTTGGATTGAGTACTCTGTACAGGTGTGCAGTAAAATATGGTTACATGTACTTTCAAATGAAAAAGTAGTAAGTACATATTGGTTATATTATACATGTAGTATGTTTTATTAGACCTGATTTAGTTATTGGATGTATTTCATGCACTTTGCTAAATTATGGCTCTTGGTATTTATAGATCAACCGACGGAGAGTGGTGGACTGGCGTGGATTTTAAAGATTCAGATTTTAAAAATTATCAACCAATCAAAGACTTCCTAACAGAATTTAACATAGATCCAGATGAATACACTTATCGATCACTTAATTTGCATCATCGTTTAGAAGACTATCTCCGTGATGTTCCATTTGGGTCAGTTTATGATCTGGAGGGAAATGCTGTGTTGGAGATCGCTGAACAGTACTCCACTATCTATCAATCCGCTAAGCTAACCTTTCGAGAACATTGTGTTCGGCAGGCCGAGGCCTTAGCTCTCTACTATGGCAGAGATCTGCAGATGAACGTGAGTGATTTCAGCGTTCTCTGTGACACACATATCCGTGGAATGACCTTGATGGGTGATAATAAATTGTTTTCTATCAAAACAGGCTTATTCGGTACAATGCCAGTATCAGCTACCGGAACTAACAGGTATGATGATTGGCTGAGATACCAGGTCAAAATTCAGCCATTTTTGAACTGCTTATACGACTCTCAATCGTCAACATGTCATCCAACATTTTCATCACAACCTCCATTTGACCCTACAAGTTATGACGGTATTGTAACAAATGACCCCTCAAAATCTCGTCCAAATAAATTACCCGACAGAAATAGCTACTTAATGCCTTCTCCTGAAAATCACCTTGGTAAACTTCGACATTGTGATAATGCACCAGCACCTAATAGACTAATTTTGGACACATCTGAACTGAATGTTGTCAATGATCAAGTCCTTGTAGGTGACATGGAAAAGGAAAGCTGTGCAGAAGGATCTTTAGCCCAACTTTTTCTTGGTGGTTACCATGCCGATCAGAAAACTCTTACACTCCATTCATCTTCTGGGAATGGAGTTTCTGCCAATATGCAAGCCGTGTACATCCTCACAGAGATTGGCCAAGAGAAACAACTAGATCTGATGAGACACTTTCTCAACCTCCCTGAAATATACCCAACTAGTAGTAGCGCTAGTCTAGCGATGGTAAGACTGCTGATTAACAGTGCTACGGGGGATGTTGATCCAAAAAGCATAGTTATCTCTAACCCATTTAAATACACTTGGGTAATGTCCCCATTGAATAGATTTGGCAGGCTAGACAAAAGTGGTAGTCAGGAGCAAGTGGCATACACTCCTAAACCGGTGGCCCTTTATGAAGGTTCGGATTATGTTTACTTCTTTTTCCGTGAAGCGGACTGGGAGAACACCCCTATACCGAGTTACAATGTCCGTCGGTATCATCACAATCTAAACTCATACACTCGTGCCCTCTACTTTCCATGGGAAAAGTCATTTATTAACCGCAAATATACCAAACAGGAAGAAGCCCCCTCAAATACATTTGAAGAGTTGTATGCTCCGCAATACATGGGCTGGCAGCATGCCAATGACAACTTAAAAGTAACGGGCAGGGTTGCTAGGGTCAGCAAGAATGATGCCGGGCTCCCTATGGGACTTCAGGATGCTAGCCTATTTGATTTGGATCACAGGCTGTCTCTCACTGCATTTCAGACGTTTGTTAAGTCAAGGCTAACTTGCAAGGTTCCTGTCGCAGGTAATTATATTTGTGCTCATAGTTTTAAACCATTTGAGACATTTACCTACAAGTCATACATGTACAGTAGGTGAGTTTGTGGTATTTACTCTTTAATCTGTGCAATGTAAACCTACACTGCAGACATTACCGTACTGAGGGAGTTATAGTCAATATTGTATACGTTATAGAATAGCCATGCTGCTCATGGATTCCACATGACTAACTCCAAATCTGCAATGGATGTTGAAATTATTATTCACCACCTGTCAGTGATTCATACTCTCAGCTGCACGAGTTACGGCATTGACTCAGCTGATTTAAATTGTCATTTCCTACGTAATCCATTCAACTAGTTGGGCAGTATTATAGTCATAGTCACACATGTAAAGTAAATGTAAAGCAAGTGTTCAGTTTTAAAACACTGGGTTGATATTTAAATTGGCCTTCAAGATGTGGTGTACAATAAAGCCAAGCAACATTCAATGCATTTTTAAAAAAATGTTTGATTTATAGCATACATTATAATAGTATTAACTTATAAGCTAAGTCAAAGTGTTGTGAACGTGTACATTAGGTTTAAATTTCAGGCGTGTTAGTGTATGCATGCAGACCAGCTGACAGCTCTTACCCTGCTACTACTAGAGGTCTTGCGCACACACTGATAACAATAACAGATATTGTCAATCCCTTTCCAACTATCAGTGCTTAAAATCTCACCAATCATTCACAACTGAAATCATCAGTTATTTTAGACAGTCATGTAGGTAGTAGCTAGTTTAGTGTCATTGATGTACGAGGAGCTAGCAGTTCTTCCGTCTTGGTTATTACGATTTGTTACTCACTGTCATAGTTGTGGTAGCTGTTAAGGCACTAGAGTATGAGCTTGTACTTTGGGCTATATTTATATGCACATACACCATACATGTGTGTGTGATATGTGTGTAAGCAAGTCGTTTTTATCAATTACATGTACATATTACAATTCCATGATCATGTGATGTAATTGTTTTAATATTTACTGTAGGAGTTCCATTTGTGTGGCGACTGAGGAGAGATGCAACACCAATTGGGAATAATTCAGAAGATTGTGTGACTGAAGTCAGAAAGCCAAAAAATTTGTACAGCAAAGACATTCACTATCGTTCAGTGAGTCGAAATGAGTACGTATCTATTCAGGAAGAACTTCCTCCGACTAGTGGTAATGCACTCCCTTCTTTTCCTGTCTTGAAGTACTACTACTTGGCGCATTGCAAGGGTTATCGCTGGGAATATGTGCCCAAACCTCGTACAAGTTCAGCCTTGTACACAGAGTATACCGAGTTGAGGGATGTTTTTAGAATAGGTGACATTTTCTATGGCGTGTTTTCAACTCCTCTAGCCAATGAACAGCTTTATACAGATAGCACGAGGCCAGATTCAAGCATCAAACCTGTTCTGGGTTCAGCACTTTGCTCCTTCACCTTTTCTGACATTAAGGCAACGTTTGAAGGACCTTTCAAGAAACGGGATAAAAGTACAGGTGGTTATAGGCCATATGGTGAGAAGGATACGGCTGGTATAGATCCTAGTCCGTACTCTAAGCACCGGGACTCAGTTGCTGAAGCTAAGGCTTCAACCATAAAGAACATGACTATCGACTTCTTAGACCCAACCCAACCATATTCTGAAGAAATTCGAAATATTGATTTACGCCGATATTCTTCCCGCCTCAACTTTTTTGAAGAAGATGTTTATGGAAGCCGAACCATGTGGGATGATGTGAAGACCAAGCCACTGCTGACTGAAAGTGGGATTGTCTTTGAAAGTGTTGTAGCTGAAAATGTTGGTGAAACAACAATGCTTTATGTCGCTACAAATGTTGGAACTATCTATAAAATAGCCAACACTGTACTACCCAAGTCTCGCTGTAGAATGACCGATAGGACCTCATATTTGAATTGGCTTAACAAGACTGAATCAATGTCTAGTATTTGGGACAATAAGTTCTACGCCTATATGAACCGTACTGTAGACAAAGTTACTTTTGCTGCAAGCTTTAAATCTGATCTCACAATAGAAAAAGATATAAAATTTCCCGATGATATGCTTGTAACTAGTGACTGGGATTGTACACCATCTGTCAAATCTACTATACTAGCAATTCTAAAGCCGTTTGGCTCAGTTAATACCAAAATTTGGGACATGAAGCTCGCTAATGTTGATGGCAAGTCCAGCCTCGTGTTATCTACCGACAAAGAGGTACTTCAAATACCCACAATTCAATGCAGTATATACACACATTGCTTAGCGTGCAACAAAGACATACAGTGCGCGTGGAGTAACACAGGAAAGAAGTGTGGGGTCTTTGGCGGGTCTGCTATCAATAGAAACAGAACATGTAGTTGTCAAATGGAGCAAGTTGTTGCCAATGTCAAGGATGATGTAGTCCTAGCCGGTCTAAATCAACCAGTTGACCTGAGTTTGTTGCAATGGTATGTAAATGACACAAAAGTGGAATATCGTTCCTCCAGGATCATGTTGTCACATGATACCTCGCTTATACTATTCAATATCATTCCTTCCAATGCAGGTAGATATGAGTTGAGAAATATAGAGACCGACGAATGCTTAGCTTCTTATCAACTCTCGTTAAGTGAATGTGATGATGAAGAATGTCGTTATCAAATCAAATATCAAGAGTGGTGTAATCGCTACGATACTTTTGAAAAAGAGACTAAACAGTGGGAAGCAGATTATGAAGGTTATGGATACTGTTCTAATCTAAATTGATTATCCATAAGCTTAACAGGATTAGTCAGATCCTCTCCTCTTAATCCACTTCTATTATTACCTAATCACTCCATGTATAATGTATGATTTGTAATTAATTGCTTTTGTATCCATGTATTAAATAAATAATATATATTTTATTTCTTATCTTTAATTGCTCTCTATTTCCACTTTCTTATACCAATATGTAAAAAGCAGTGTAGGATAGAGCTGGAATTATACCATTTGAAGAGCCTGTAAATTTTGTATACATAAATTATACTGATATTCAGGAGCACCTGTCAGAAACTTGTCACTCAATTTATTTCCTAAACTTTGCAAGGCAAAAGGAAGATGTTGGCAGTTGTTTAGAACCAGGTAGTACCAATGGAAAGTAAAACTCCACAAACTCTGTTGCTTAGGCCACAGCTGCTCCTTTTAGCAAAGTCACATATTATTTAGCAAAAATCAGGATAACAACAAAATACTTGAGGAATTTAGGAAGGGCTATATGTGAATGCACTCAGTGCACAGCCAAACATTCAATCTATTAGAGAGACCAACTCAAATATTACATTATGTTATAATGTAGCAAATACTTTGTGAATCTCCAAAAGATAAGAGTTGTCTTCTCCAACTTCAGCATATACACGTTTCTTATCACGTATTTGTTAACTTTTAATTCCTGCATATTGTGAACAGTAATACTTAGTAGATACTTTTCCAGTTACATCCATATTATGTGACTAGCTTTATATATTATGATAGAGGAGAAAAATCCATAAAACTGTGGAGACACTACATGTATAATCATATAGGCCTACATGTAAGCTTACATTTGTAACAACACGATGATCAATGGCACTGCTGATATTTAGGCTTATTATGTTTCACTAGATATTGGAGCACCCTAGAATGGTCATTTTCACCCATCATTAGGTATGCGAGCCAAATCTATAGAACATACAAATGCAGGTCCATTTGGGTTACAGTCTGATGTGGTGAAATGACTGGATGGCCAAATTATGCACTCAGATTCAAGTGGGTATAAACGATCAAAGACTTGAGACAAAACATGTTTAGAGAGGGAATTTTTGTTTTTGAAATCAAACTGTGAGCCTGACACCTATGATATTGCAAAATATTATAATGTGTATGTATATGGTACGCTGCTCCTCTTGGGTAAAGCAGAAATTAAGGGTGAGGGCACACGTCACCCTGACATTGCCTGTTGGGTGCTCAGGATTTAGGAAGTCATCTTGGTACAGTTAAATACACACAGCATACTGTCTGTTTATATGCACCACTAGTCAGATTCTATACTACTCAACTTAATCAATGTATGCTTGAGTTCTATAGAGAGTTGTGTCCTCTTTATTCAAACCCCCAAACTTGTGAAGATGCAGGTATGTCAGGCCTATGGGTACATGCATGCTACTGCACATTTATATGTTTATAGGTTGGTCTAACATATTTAAATGCCTCCAATCATGTCGTCCGTATTTAATATGTTCAATCTAATTTTATGTGTATAATATAGTGAGTATAATAGCAATATAATATGAACATATGTTCTAGATTCCACTCCTTCTAGTTGGCCAGGACACGGTCAGCCGTTTGGAAATGTTGGAGAATTAGGTCATCAAATCGAGAGGGTTGAGAGTGGAATACGACCTTTGACCTTCATCAATAGATATGTCAGTAAAGGCAGACCAGTTGTAGTGGAAGGTAAGTTATGTACTTGACTGTGTAAGTACTGATTTTACTGATGAAAGGTAAGTATTGCAAAGTAACATATACATACAGTATAGCTACTACTGTTTGAATAGCACAGGGTGTACTCTAGCAAATTAATGCAATATTTGTCAGTTATAGCAGTGCAAAGTGCAATATAGTGGCGTAACACTAACTTGTACACGTACATCACAGATTGTATTCTTTGTAGGCCTACTAGCCAGCTCTCCTGGTATAAAGAGATGGGACGTGGGTTACTTAACCAACTCCCCACCCTCAGCCATGACTAATATCTCAGTCTACGATAGCCGAGCGGAACGTCTCACACAATCTACCATGTCTATGAGAGAATTTATCAAGAAAGATGACAAAGACCTCTTCATGTTTGATGAGATTCCTTCCTTTCTCATGTGAGAGTCTGTTAATATGTATCTTAGTATAATTATGATTGTGTTATATTGGCTACAATATCACTCTAAAAAAATTGAAAAGTATTAGTGGTGATCCCTTCAAAGAAGTTGTCTTATCGCTGTCATACATGAGTTTAATTATGCATAGTGACTCTAGCCACTACTTTTATTGCATACTATGGAATTTGAACGGTGACTACCTGACTGTGATGTCATTAAAGTCAGCCATGTTATTTACCAGTAGTCTTGATTGGCTGGACATTAGCCCAGGGGATTTACCAAGTAAGATATATCCAATAGGAATAGCTTATTGGAAAGGAAATGGTAGTATAGCTATATTTTGAGTTAGAATGACGTCGAGTTTCTATATCAGTTTCGCAATGTCAGCTATGCGGGTTCCCACTAGCCAACAAGTCTTTTGCGTTTCACATCTGCCGATTTTCCAAATATGTGGAGGTCAAACTGGAATAACACATCGTTGACTTGTTACATATGGTCTGAATCTTATTGTTTGTCCATGATGAAATGTTATACGGTGCACTTGACATCACTTCATGCGTTCAAAACTATTTTATGAGGAGCACACAACTCCCGTGTACGCTGTTCACACTCGGACTCAACACCCTCCCTACAACTGATGCACTGGTTGTGTTATAGTCACATGTGTTACTCAGGTGGTCTATGTGTTACTTGTATTTAGGGAGACACAGTCCTGAAGACTGTGAAGTATTTCACTCATATAGTATTGTAAGAACTAACTTGTATGCACTTATGTTTGTAGGAATGACTTGTATGTACTTATATTTGTAGGAATGACTTGGCTTTGCCTCAAGTATTCAAGTGTGAGCCTCTTCTCAAGAGCTTACACAAGCATGTGAGTATGAGTTACAGTCTGCCCCTTCCTCCCCCCCCCCCCATTTCCTCTCCCCCTAACAATTATAGCCTTAGAACTCTAAGGTGTATTGATGATCGGCTGTAGAGTTTGAGAATTACATTCAACCACCAACATAAGGTTATCATTGCCCACCAGTTCTCTAGGAGCCCAGGCTTATCACCATAGATTTTCATTTGAAGTTGTCTTTTCTTCTTTATCCATATTCTACTAGTCATATAATAATTCTATGCTTATGTATCTCTAACAGTTCATGTCGTACAACAGAAGAGTGCTCGTCACTGAACCTATTACCATGTCACATGACCGGCTCACCTGCTCTCTCATTGGACAATCATCGTTTGTGTTGGTACCAACAGAAAGTTGGGAGTCGTTAGCACGCGATGAAGGAACGATTAGCTTCGCTTCTGTCAACTACACAACACATCCTTGGCTTAGGGAGATTGAGTACCATCTAGCTCTCAACCTCAAATCTGGGGACTGTGTGTACACGCCTCGTAATTGGTATAGTATAATATAATAAAATACTGAGTCTTGAGTTGTGTATTCAAGAAGCATGTTTAATTTCATACAATGGTTTATTATCTTTTCTTGGAAATGATGTGACAGTGAGACTATGTATTCTACTGATTACAAATGTGTAGCGCTTTGAAAAGAGCGGCTGGAAAATGTATGCTTGGTAAATATACAAGTAGAAAATGAATTTATGCTGCTCGATCTCCTGACGCCGAAGCAGTTGCGAAATGTTCCATTTACAAAATAAAACTATTTGTGTAAAGTCTGTATGCTGAACTTATTAAATATTAAACATATAGATCGGTTGTGTTTGTCGATGAGGATAATTTAGGCTTAGCCTGTTGCCCTGGATATTATTGTGTAGTATTAGACTTTGTTCCAAGGTATATGCAGACGTCACACATAGACCCATTGACCTCCACAGTAGTATTTAGCTGGACAGGAGATTTAAAGAAAGTGAACAAACAGAGCTGTGGAGAACAGGATCTTGGCTCTCAGCATCAATTTAGCTCTTTCTCTAGTCGTTTCTCTGCGGCTAAACCACAGCGGGACTCCATGCAGGATGCCCTCATGTACGTGCATGTGTTTATTGGATTAGTGATTATGTCATGATCTGCTAGAAAGCAATGTAATATATATATAAACTGTAGAATCCGTCTTATACCCTGCAATGCAAAGGGTGTGTGCTGTGTAGAACTGTTCTTCAGGAATTATTCACTCTTGATTAAAAGCATCCAGAATAAAAGAAATCTGAAAAAACTTTAGAAATATATATTTGTCCAGCATATTTTGGTATTTGAAATTGTTTGCTTTGCCTTGAAAGTAAAACAACTCCAAATTTGTTTTCAATAAATGCACTATGACGATATTGAAGTCGTATAAATTGTGTATAGTCTTGGAAGATTTCTCTCAATTCAATGCAAGACAACTCCAAATTTATAATGCATTTTCTTTTGAGTGCCCAGTTTTAAAAGTCATCCTTCTGCATATACACTATAATACCCACTATAATTACATACACTGGGTGTAGTACGTGCAGATACACTGCGTACAGTGTATGACTGTATGGTACCCAGTCTATATACAGTAGTATGCAAATTCATACAACTATCAGTCAATCTGTGCGAACCAGGTGGCTCCGAGCCACTATATTATCATACTTACACCATGTCTTATTATCATATATACATGTATGTTACTTACATGTATTACATATATATATTATTGATTGATGTACACTGTATAATATGTCTATGCTATTTACATGTGTATAACAATTATGGGTTATCTATTTCCAGACATTACTTTGTTTTCTACCTTGGTGATAGCCTGAGAAGTTCATTCACATCTAAGCAGTTTGTGAGGAAACAGAGAAGGGTAAGTATGGTACTTAGTCTACGTTTCACACTCTACTGTAGCTAGTGCAGTACTACTTGTATTTGTATACTTTTATCTATTGTAATGCACAAGAATGTGCTATTATAGTACTAGTACTAGGGCAAAGTTTATAGAATTAATAAGTTCTTCCACGGAATTCTGCACCAATAGGATCGCGCGAAACCTGACCTAATAAACGGCCTAGTCCAAAGTAGTTGGGCGGCAATGAAAAGTTACTGATAAAACAATGGAGATTTTCTCAAGAGTGGGAAAAAATTGTCCTCAGATTGGCTAGTAATACCTATGATGCTAGCCCATTGTTTTCAGGATACATGATGTTTATACCGATAGCATCAATAGAAGAGGGAAACATGAAACTTAAATATGGGAAAAAGGCCCAAAAAGTTTGAGCCATCCTGCTGAGCATGTGGTCTGAACTATTTATGCCTCGTGCAGACCAAAGATGGTAAAAGTACGCTCTTTGTGCAGACTGTCAACTACTTCAGGCTCATTACGTCGACCTATATTTTTATAGCCTAAGCAACGTTTTGCTGATTTTTGTGAGGAAACAATGGCAAATGACTATGCGCATCGTTTGCTGGATAAACTTGGTATTAGGAACTTTGCTAGAGGTCATAGTGTGCTCTTAGTTAGATAATTATCTTTCCTTGTTATACCTGTCTGCCCATAATGATAGCTCCTTGTTCAACGTCACATTGGTTAGTGGGCTCCTAATTCACTCTAATAAAGTGCGATTTTAACTTCAGCGGTATTGCACTGGCGTATTCTCACCGCTACAGTGGGATTCAGTGAGTGTGAGTAGGGCTGTTGCAAGTTGAAAAATTTCCGCCAGTGCCCAAGGGTACGGCAAATATCCCTGTTGAATAGATACTACATGTGCTTGTCACCTGCTTGCCACCTGTTGACCACCTGCTGACCACCTACTGAGTAGAACTCATAACAGTTGAGGAGGCACCTCAATAGTAGAATCCATAGGGTCAGAAAGTAGAGTACAGACAATAGGAAACCAGACATAGGTACAGGTAGCTATGTGATACGCTAGGTGCTACATGTAGGTGCTGTATATTATATGGTTTCAGTCACACTAATATTTAATTTTATAGGATAGTAAGCTGTTTGCTAAGCTGGTGAACTGGAATCCTGATATTGAAGAAATATCTCTAGAGGTAAGATAATATTCTGTTTTTATTGCGTTCTTAATGAACAGCACTCCGCGTCGTGCTACATGTACAATATGTACCATGTAAGGTTGATATTTGTCCAAGGCGGTGCCCTAAATGAGATGAGCCCAACACCTTATACATTGTAAGGGCTATATTTGGTATTGATACATCTGTCTATTCCCTGAGCGCTAAACCATGGTTCCCAGTCTTTTTATCTTCAGCGATAAAGGATTTCTGTAATCATGGCCCCTCGGGATAATTAGTTACGCAAATAAAATCTTTTAGTTTTGAGAGGAATGGCAGGCTGGCTTTCATGATCACATCTTTACTTCAAAATGCTAGTTAGATCAAAAGTTTGCAAATAGCTATGCAAGAAGCCTAAACCATAAACACATTGGAATAGTTCACTCACAGCATTATGGTAGGACAACTCTCCAATGCTGTTCTACCATATAAGGTGACACAATTCCCATACCCGTTACACCAAACAAATACAATGCACGAGTATGTGTATTATCTTTCCATTTATATCCCATTACATTATAAACTTCAACATACGATAGATCATAATTATTCTCTATACATATGCTCATGGGAGAATAACTCCAAGTAGATATTCATTAGTATTTTGTTGATTGCTGGATACAAACCATGTAGGTAACAATTGTCTTCTCCTTCCCATAATACTGAGAAGTAATGTATTCTGCTAGGAACTATTCCAGGAACGCTTTTGAAGCTTGGATCAGTTTTACAGTATGATGAGATTTTTTAATTTTTACTTCATCTACATGATTGGTATTGATTGCACAAGCACAGGCTATAGTTCATCCATTAGTTTATATGACAGATACACTGTAAAAGTAAAATTCTACTAGGTACATGTATATTTGAGGTAGAGGTCAGTGAGTGGATGTTATATATTGAGTAGCTATATCGGTTTTCTGTTCACACCTCTGACTACTGCACTGCTATTTTTATACAGTAGATACGTTTATAAATCCTATATCCCACTTTTGTTGTCTCAGCACAGCTACGATGGCAGCTACAATTATATGTTACAATGTATGTAAGAACGTTTTTAGATAAATCTTCGTATCACATTTCCCCTGGGCTAGGTGTACATAAAGTCTAGCCTGACTCCCGTTGTTTGGAATTTTCACCTCTGATAGGTGTGTAACTAATTGACAAATAGATTTCATACATTCACACGTGTTACATGTATGTGAAATAACATCTGGTAACCTAGTCTGAGATTACTACACTGCACCACCAGTTAATATAATTGTACAGATATCTATAAGTTAACTTTACCTGCTGTCTACTGATATCGCTACACAACATATATACTGATATTCCAAAACAGTGCAATTATTTCAACATGGGATTTGTACGAGTCATAGTATTGCTGACTCTAGCTGTAGTCAGCAAAGCTGCTGTTCTCTCAGATGCTGCTATAGAAAGAAAACTCAATGTATATGAACTGAAAATTGCAGTTCTGGAAAATATCCTAGCAGAAGAATGTCCAATGTATAAACATTACCAGAAGCAGAGAAGACAACTTCAAGATGGGCAGTTTCAGAGTCACCTTACTGGTGACAGGATCGTATATGTCAGGATGGTTGAGGATCTTGAGAAATGTCGCAAGATGAAGTTAACCAAACCGACTACAACCACCACACCAACTACAACCACCACACCAACTACAACCACCATACCAACTACAACCACCGCACCAACTACAACCACCACACCAACTACAACCACCACACCAACTACAACCACTACACCAACTACAACCACCATACCAACTACAACCGCCACACCAACTACAACCACTACACCAACTACAACCACCACACCAACTGCAACCACCAAACCAGTTACAACCACCAAACCAGTTACAACCACCACACTAACTACAACCACTCTTACTAAACCATCACAACCTGCTGAATGTCTGTCTGCTACAAACTTTACAGAATCATGGAGACTTTACCACAATGGAAGTGATTACAAACCAGGTGGAAGTCATTCAAAAAATGGATATGCTTGTGATATGCATGTAGACACTCAGTGGTTTAGATTTACTGGTGCTGCAGGTAATAGAATGCTCAATACTTGTCCTAAGTGGTTAAGTTGTGGTACAGCTGTTCCATACTGGACCGATGAGGCGATGCCAAAGTCTGTGGGTGTTAACACTATTATCACTACATATGCAGTATGGAGAGATAATTGTAAGGCCTGGACCTATAAAGTAGAAGTGATGAGATGCTCTACAGACACAGATCATGATCTCATCTACAAGTATGCTACACCATACACTAGGTCTGGCGATACATGTAACGAAACATTCTGTGGAATGATATAAATTATTCTGTTTGTGTTTGTTATTCATTGTATTACACATATTTTATGATAATACAGTAAAGTAACAATATAACACATTGAGTTCTATTTCACCTATAAATACATGTACTCATTTATATCATTTCTCTTGTTGGACCAGGAATAGGGGATTGGGGCTTCTAGGGCCCACATGTAGTTATAGCCACAGGCATATACATGTACATTAATGTATAATTATGCTGATATACTATACTACCCTATAATACATGCATCATGTGTGTAAGTGTAGTGTGTACATGTACACATACTGTACACTGTACATACCAAGAATTTGTTAAACTGTTAGGTGCAGTAGGAGAGAAATTTGGATAGCCTTAGTTCCTTGTTTGTGGTTGGGGTTCACTTTTTTAGTGGAACTAACAGATAGCACATTCTTTTGTCTGTATATTATTATGAATGACCTGCTCAATTTAATTCCACCAGACACACTAGCATATATCTAAGGCTATTAAAGTACTGTAGTTAACTGCACTCAGTAGGGTTAGACAGTGCAGGTATCAGTATAATCATTGATTGATATTAAAGTTTTGCCAGTTCCTTAATGCAGGTAAAGTTTATATTAGTACACTAAACACTGTAGTTGTATACACCATATTCAGCTATATCACAGTTATGGGGTAACAGAATGTTAAAGAACCCAATTACACATTTTATTTATTCGCTGTAGCTATTCTCAACCCTG
This sequence comes from Bugulina stolonifera, assembly GCA_935421135.1. Lineage (NCBI taxonomy): Eukaryota > Metazoa > Bryozoa > Gymnolaemata > Cheilostomatida > Bugulidae > Bugulina > Bugulina stolonifera. The sequence goes on along the minus strand of OW285193.1, from coordinate 4,826,331 downwards.
GATGTTAATTCCGATGGAAAGTTCTCATTGGACGATGTCATATCTCTTGATCAGGAGGTAAGATAGTTGGTTCAGTTCATTTACGATCGTGGTAATGCAGTTGTATAATATAGCCTTTGGTTTGGTTACATTTTGTCAGGTTTGGGAGAGATCTGCTGCCGTACCAAAAATTAACCATTAGCATATTGTGTTATTTGACTAGGGTATAATATAGTTGACTAGTAAAACAATCTCACGGACAGCCTGGTGGAGTTGTAACTGCTGGGGATGTCCATGTGGGTAAAGGGGCATTTCGAAAATTTCAGTTCAAAACATGGCGTTCCAAAAGCTTTCTGTTGGAATTTGGGGTTTATGAATTCGGGTTTGGGGTTTTGAAGTTTGCGGAACATCCTGTTTTGAACTGACATTTTCGAACAGTCGCAAATATGCCCGTGTGACACTCTGTATTGCCTGTTTATGGTTGCACAAGGATCACCAGGGATTCCTTACTTAGCTGCAGTCTAACTCAGAGCTAACATGAGCCCAACGATTCCCATGCGCGGTAATTGCTCAAAACAGTCTGCTGGATTAATACTAGCAGACCACTATTTACTTGGTGTTACAACCGCTAGTATGATATGGTAGCATTGTGCAATAAGATGGCCGATAACATGTTTATAAAAGCCGGAAAATAACCAGAAACCCTGTCCTTCCTGTCGTTAGTATTGACGGGTGGCCAAATGGTGGAAATCCTACTGCCAGTGACGGGAGTGCTAAAATCAGCATTATAAAAGGCTGACAACTAATTATTGCTATTATAGCATGTACACGGGTCCCTATGTACACCGACCCCCATTGATCACCAGTGGCTACAAACTGGTACAATAAAATGTTTTTCAAGACTCTGTAGGCCTACACTGCACTGTACATATCCAATATTGCAGAGTTTCATCCAATCAAATCTTGCCACGTCATTTATTTCTCATCAGATAACATCCCAGCTACTTACTTCCTACCTAACAATGATAATATAGTCATGGTAACAATTGATGGTTATTCATGACATTTGATTGGTCGATTCTTACAGATGAGAGAGTCATTGGTGAGTCAGATACAGGACAGACTACATGACTTTGGTTCTATTATAGACGAGCAGCAGAAACCATTAAAAGGAAAACAGGTTAGTTGGCATAGTACCAGTACTCTTTGATGTGGAAGTTCATAAATTATATGATGCTACATTAGGTAACTTGTGACATATCAGTATATTAGTATACTTTAGTAAATCTCTAACCATAAAGGTTAAAGAAAGTAAACAGCCTCAAGCCAGTGATGCCCAAGCTACAACAAAGAAGACAACTCCAGTTCAACAGAAAACCGCCCAGAAAACCGTTGATGATGATGAGGTCAGTAAGATGTTTAAAGAGCAGCTGCAGCAGGAAATGGAGAAAATGATAAAAGATTTGGAGAAGGAGCAAATGGATAAAAATGAAGGTATTCTAGTGCTGTACCAGTCTGAAATTGTCCATTAGCTATCTGGTGGTACCCAGTGCTGTACCAGTCTGAAACATGTTCAGTAGCTATAAGGACGTATTCTAGGGATGTGCTGGTTATCAAATATGTAACTAATGTACTAATGTTACATAACTATATCGTGATGAATAAGGTTTCTTCTCATTCCGTAATACCGTCTGTATTTTGTTGAATAACTGGTCACTACAACATAACCTGTGTAGAACCCGTTCGATGAGAAATAATGCCACCATCTTTATTTTAAAGTTGAGGGTCAAAAGGTTATACATGTATAATGTTGATCAAAATGTTACAAATCTGTGCCCCTGTGTCACTCAATCATGTACAGGAATCACTCCCTCGTCTTAGACATATATTACGGGTCGAAGGCTAAAAGGTGAATCCTGTACACTCTTCCTTACTTCCTTTTACTGTTATATCACGTTATTTCTCCGATAACTAGCATCAGCCATGGTTATGGTACAGAAAGTGTTGCGTTGAGAGTTAGTAAATCCACCATTCAGTTGATACTAATATTTTTGAATACGTTGTTTCTGGTAGAGCTGAAGAAATCAGCCAATAGAAAGAAGGAGAGACAGGAAGCTAGAGACCAGATGAAACAGAAGAACAAAGATTCAGCTAAGAAGAGTAAATGTATGTACATTAGTATATGACTCATCTCATAGTACATTAGTATATGACTCATCTTATGGTACAGTAGTATTATGACTCATCTTATGGTACATTAGTATACGACTCATCTTATGGTGCATTAGTATATGACTCATCTTATAGTACATTAGTCTATGACTCATCATATAGTATAATGTAGTGTCTCCATCAGTTTACCTGTTCTTCATTATAACAATATTACCTAAATGTACTTACTACATGTATGTGTGTGTAATGACTAAGTTGTAATAATATATGTTAGATATCAGGTACATAGTCTAACCTCTCGCTATTAGATCTGTTTGTGCTCTGATTTTAATATTTGGCCAATAGTTAAATGGGTCAGAGATCACATCAGCTAAGACTATTGAGCAATACCATCATTCGCTGAATCAAAGCCAAGCTAAGTCATGAGCTAGTGGACACTTTGACAGCTAGTTTGAGCGGCTACCTTAGATTTTATTGAATATGTCTAACCTTTGTCCAAAAAATAGTGGACACATGGTGTTTAGCCATGGTCAATAGTATCACCTGTTATACCTTGGCTGATGTAAACAAGATTCCCTGGTTCTTCTATTACTACGGCAGACAGTAGGCTAAATGTAACATGGGGTAAGGTAAGGTCGGAGCAATGTCTCCTTCAACACTGCAGACTCAATGATAACTGTGAGTCACCTGTTTTAGCAGGTTGGAGTTGTTTAGCCTTCAATACACATAAAACATGTTCAAATGTAATAGAAAAGTGGTTCACTTGTTATATACGTGTTGTCGCTGGTAATTTACTGATAGTACTCTGGAGTTATCTCGCCGTTGATTCCAACTAATAATGCTATGGAGGGATTTTCTGTCTCTGAAATTGTCTAGTCAAAATTGGAGGCAATACATATTTTACTCTAAGTGGACAGTTTAACTTTCTGCAATCACGACCTTTTCTAGTGGGAATTGAACTCTGGACCTCCTAATAGGAAGCCCAGCACTTCAACCACTAGTCCAGGGTAGTTTCAGTAATCCAGTTCAACCTATAATAATAGTAGATTGGCGAGAGTACCCTACCGTCTCAACAAAGACTGTAATTTACTATATTATTATTTTGTAAAGGCTGCGCTACGTGATCACACTCAGTTTGGAGTTGTATGCCCATGCACAAATGCACGAGTTTTCCATGGGCCACACAGCCGTCTAATCACAGTTCACCAACGTTCACTGAAAAGGCGATTCTTTATGGTCTTATCGCCTTAGTAGAATAGAATTCATTCAATGTTGCTGTATTCCACAGTTAAAATTTTCCAGATGCTACTGTAATTACTTGTATCAAGGGCCAAATATCGCCTGCCTATCACTGGTTCCATCAGTACACATTATGTATGTCAAATCACCACAGATTTTACTGACAATTCAGATCGTGGAGCTTAGATTTAAAACAATCAGATGTTACTCACCTCATTGTTTTTGTTTTATGTAAAGCTAAAGAAGAGCCCAAATCCAATAAATCCAGAGAGAAGTTTACAGTGATCGAAGAGGAGGAGATTGAAATATTAGCAGAAGATGATGATGAGATTGGCAAGAGTCCAACCAAATCAACAAATAAAAAGGAAGTAGGAAGTATTAAATCATCAAATCAGAAGAAAGAGAATGGTAAGTCAACCAATCAGAAGGAGAACACTGTTAAATCGACCAATCAAAAGATAGAAACTGTTAGATCAACCAATCAGAAGAAAGAAACTGTTGCATCAACCAATCAAAATGACTCTTCTAAGAAGACTAGTAACAGTAAGCAAAATCCTTCTGCAAAGAAAGATGAGTTGTAGAGCACAGTTATAGTTTATGTGATGTGATATTGTAACTTAGCAGTAGAGATCATTGACATTGTGTAGTTGAGTACTTTAGTCTAGTTTTAGGTTCCAGTTTTTACATGTGACCAGTTAGTAGATATACTAACATGGTTTGTAATCAGTTATATAGATGAGCAATAAATCATTGTAACTCTATCATTATTGCTATTCTATTCTATTGTACATGTATGTTTGATCCACCTGTCCAACTCAGTGTTACAAGAAATATGAATGATAACTTGCATCCACACATAGGAATACTGTAATACTTCAAACTTACAAAATACCATCCCACCACCCCCCCCCTCCCCATCAGCTGGGATTAGTCATACTAGTTAACCCTGCCTACATACTGTAGCTTAGTGCTGGGCGGTTTTTATTTGCATGTGCATTCAGTTTTTTTGCTGATTATTCTAAAAAACTGAATGAAACCGAAGTTGTCTTCTCACCCTCGGTTTAACTCAATTTTTTTTATTCATGAAAAAACACCAAACCGAACCGGAAATTAAATACTCAATATTGGAGTTGTCACACCCTACTTTTAAGCTGTAATGGCGGCCATTTTTAATTTACTCTAATAAATTGCAATTATTAAATGCCAATCATCTATAATAATATGGAAGTATAACAAATGGAATTCAGTGAAACTAAAGTAAATCATCTCTGGGTGACAATGATGGCAGTAGCTAAGTATTTATTCAAAGGATGACATCGAATTATAAAGATTGAAAGGTGCATAACATAAATTCACGTGTTCGGCGTTTCAGCCATTACCGGAAATGGCCGCCATTTTTATTTTGTTCAATAATTTGCAATAATTAAATATTAATTATTTATAACAATATGCAAGTTTGACTACTAGAATCAAATGAAAACTACAGTGAACCCTTACTGGATGACATTGATGGCTGCAGCTAAGTCTGTATTCCAAGGATGGCATCGAATTATAAGGATTAAAAGAAGCACTAAAATGGCAGCCATTTTCATTTAGTTTAATACTTTACAATTATTAAATATTTATTATTCATAATAATATGCAATAGTAACTGCTATAAAGGAGTGAAGCTACAATAAATAACCACTGGGTGATAATATTATGGCTGCAGCTAAGTCTAAATTCCAAGGATGGAATCAAATTATAAGGATTGAAAGAAGCATAACATGAATTCACGTGTTTTCAACGCCAGCCATTATTGAAAGTGGATGCGCTAAGAGGCCAGGCGCGGTTTGACTTTTAAAACCGAATAAAACCGCACCGCCGCATTCGGTGTCGGTTCACATTTTAAATTTTGGCGGTTTTTGAACCGAATGAAAAAAAAACGAAAAAACTGAATGACACCGAAACACCGCCCAGCACTACTGTAGCTACTCATGCTATGATTGAGTCAGGGCCGTTGATTGAGATGCCTCACAATAAATGACTCTGATTACCATGCATCTCATAGGCTGTGATAAACTTTGTTGGATAACAGCCACTTTTAGCTATAGTTTTATTATGCTATACTATGCCAGGATCACTTGGCTGAATGGTTCCTATGGGTGCTATTTGGTTTCCATGTTATGAGTTTCCTATTATGAAAATATCACGATTGCTTGCATGTGGTTTCAGTTTCAGAACAGGCCGTTCTTCTGGAATTATTCACTCTGGATTAAAAGCGTAGCAATCCAGGATAACAAATCTGAAAAACACTGTGGAAATATGCATATTCATCCAGCATGTTTTGGTTTTGGTTTGCTTTGGCTTGGAAGCAAACGACTCCAAATTTGTTTTCAATAAATGCACAATGACAATATTGAAGCTGGAAAATTTCTTTCAACTCAACACAAGACAACTCCAAATTTATAATACAATTCTTTTGAGTGCCCAGTTTTATAAGTCATCAGTCACCTTTCCCACTATAATCACATACACCGGGTGTAGTACGTGCAGATACACCACGTACAGTGTATGTGTATGGTACCCAGTCTACATGCAGTAGCATGCAAATTCAGTCAGCTATCAGTCAATTTGCGCAAACCCAAATAGCTCCAAGCCACTATACGTATATACGTACATGATTTCTTCTTATTTATGTTACTTACATGTACTATATATTACTGATTGACGCGCATGTACATTGTATATATCTACACTATTTATATACTATTATGGGTCATCTATTTCCAGACATTACTTTGTTTTCTACCTCTAATTAAGTGCGGTTTTCACTTCAGCGGTTTTGCGACGTACTCTCACCGCTAACAGTGGGATCAGTGAATGTAAGTAGGGTTGGTGTGGAACGCTGAAAAATTTCCGCCAATGCCCGAGAGTACGGCAAATATCCCTGTTGAATAGGTACTACAGTCATGTGCTTGCCACCAGCTTACCACCCGCTGACCACTTGCTGACCACTTGCTGACCACCTGCCGAGTAGAACTCATAACAGTTCAAGAGGCACCTCAATAGTAGAATCCATAGGGTCAGCAGGTAGAGTATAGACAATAGGAAACCAGACATAAGGTACAGGTAGCTATGTGATACCCTAGGTACTAGGTGCTGTATATTACATGGTTGTTAGGTGCTGTATATTGTATGGTTTCACTCACACTAATATTTATCTTTATAGGATAGTAAGCTGTTTGCTAAGCTGGTGAACTGGAATCCTGATATTGAAGAAATATCTCTAGAGGTAAGATAATATTCTGTGTGCAATATGTACCATGTAAGGTTGATATTTGTCTAAGGCGGTGCCCTAAATGAGATGAGCCCAACACCTTATACATTGTAAGGGCTATATTTGGTATTGATACATCTGTCTATTCCCTGGGCCCTAAACCATGGTTCCCAGTCTTTTTATCTTCAGCGATAAAGAATTTCTGTAATCATGGCCCTTCAGGACAATTAGTTACACAAATAACATCTTTTAGTTTTGAGAGGAATGGCAGGCTGGCTTTCAGGATCACATCTTTACTTCAAATTACTAGTTCGATCAAAGGTTTGGGAATAACTATGCAAGAAGCTTAAACCATAAACACATTTGGAATAGTTCACTAGCAGCATTAAAGGAGGACAACTCTCCAATGCTGTTCTACCATATAAGGTGATACAATTCCCAAACCTGTTACACCAAACAAATACAATGTGCAAGTATGTGTATTATCTTTCCATTTATATTCTATTACATTATAAACTTCTACATGCTATAAATAATAATATTTCTATACACAAGCTCATGAGAGAATAACTCCGTGTAGATATTCTTATCAGGTACGATATTCATTTGTATTTTGTTGATTGCTGGATGCAAATCATGGATGTAGGTTTTGTTTTTGTTTTTGTTGCTGTCGAGCCACTTGGCCATCCTATTTAACGGACCTCAGAAGTTCGAAACTTGTATGAGCGACAGGAGCTGGGCTCTGAGTGGAAGAGCTCACCTTCCACAACAGGAGTGCATGGTCAGTGACCACTACATCAACCTGCCACCCCAAAGTGGTCACATACCCCGCCAGAATCGGGCTTCTCTTTGCGAATCAGGGCAGAGGTGGATCTCCTGATGTAAACACTACACGGGACCTCCTGTAATTTTTATACGCCCTGATCCGAACAGGCGCAGCTAGGGTTAAAGGCTTGCTGAAGGCTCTTGCCAGAAATGACACAGCTGGGGATTTGAACTCACAATCTCTCGGTTTGTGTGCATGTATGCCACCAACTGTGCCACCCTGACACCCTAGTTGTCTTCTCTTTCCCATAATACTGAGAAGTAGTTTATTCTGCTAGGAACTATTCCCAGAATGCTTTTGAAGCATCACTCAATTTTATAGAATGATGAGACTTTTTAATTTTTGCTTCATATACAAGATTGGCATTGATTGCACCAGCACAGGTTTTAGTTCATCCCTCAGTTTAAATGATATATAAAAGTAGAATTCTATTTGGGGGGGGGGGGGTCAGTGAGTGAATGTTATGTATTGAGTTACTATATCAGTTATCTTCCCACACCTCTGACTACAGACTGCTATTTTCGTACAGTGATACAGTTTATAAATAAACTATCCACATCTCATATTGTTATTGTACTGTTATGATTGTAGCTACAAATACATACGAGGGGCGTTTGGATCAAACCCGGAATTCTCAGCAAGCATTAGTTACAGACTCATGAAATTTGCGTATTTTGGTAACTGTTCTCTCCTGAAAGTCCTACTTAGAGATTATCTAAAAAATTTTTTTGAGACCACATTTTTCAAGACGTCGGAGGAGCTTATTACTCCTGTAATGGGACAAAGAGTTGTTATAAAATCTTTAGTGAAGAAGGGCATCAAACCAGCTGAAATTTCTAGGAGAGTTAGTTTACAGTATGGAGAGCACAACATCGGTAAGTCAACACTCTATGAGTAGTTTGAAAATTTGAAAGAAGGACGCAGAGTGGCAGAAGACCAATTCTGGGCAGATGTCATCACAGGGTCAGTCTTGACACAGCCAATAACCCTAATACAGCTAGCCGCTTTTTAGGACTATCATGGAGTTGTTCATGCTAGTTTCCTCCCAAAGGGTCAAACCATCAATCCCATACTACATGCTGCTAATAGAAAGAAACAACCTGGTTTAATCTCAAGAACTCGGCTTTTTCAGCAAGACAAAGCAAGACCACACACAGCACAATTACCATTGAAATTGATATCTGCGATTGATCTCCAAATTGGGTTAGGATGTCATTTCACACCCTCCTTGCAGCCATGATTTGGCACCAAGTGACTGTCACATTTTTAAACCTATGAAAAAGACATCATAGTGACAAGCACTTTTTGGCGTGTAAAGAAATTGAAGAAGGTGTCCCTCGACCGCTCCGACAGTACCCCATTGAATTCTTTACAGCGAGCTTCACATCACTTGTAGAAAGATAAAAACTTGTGCAACTGTTCAGGGAGCCCTTGTCAATAAGCAGACACAACCGTACATTTCATTCTTAAGATATTAATCAAATCCGGATTTGACCCGAACGCCCCTCGTACATATGTAGGTAAGAACATTTGTAGGTAAATTTTGCGCCTGGGCTAGGCATGCATGAAGTCTAGCCTGGGTTTGGCTCTGTTTATAATTGACGACCCTTATAGGTGTGTAAATAATTAAAAGATAGACATCATGAATTCAAAGGCACATGCCATGTGAAACAACATCTGGTAATCTTGTCTGAAAATACTATACTGTAGGCCTACGACAAGTAAATACTACGGATAAACTATAAGTTAACTTTGCCTGCTGGCTACAGGCATTGTCAATACACAATACATATATGCTTATACTCAAAAGCAGTACAATTATTTTCAACATGGTTTTTTTACCAGTAATGACATTGCTGACTTTAGCTGTAGTCAGCAATGATGCTGTTCTCTCAGACGCTGCTATCAAAAGAAAACTCAATGTATACGAACTGAGAATAGCAGTTCTGGAGAATATCTTAGCAGAAGAATGTCCAATGTATAAACATTACCAGAAGCAGAGAAGACAACTTCAAGGTGGGCAGTTTCAGAGTCACCTCACTGGTGACAGAATCATATATATCAGGATGGTTGAGGATCTTGAGAAATGTCGCAAGAGGAAGTTAACCAAACCAGTAACAACCACCGCACCAACTACAAGCACTACACCGACAGCAACCACTACACCGACTACAACCACCACACCAACTACAACCACCACACCAACTACAACCACCCCTCCTAAGCCACCACACCAACTACGTAAAGTCTAGCCTGACTCCCGTTGTTTGGAATTTTCACCTCTGATAAGTGTGTAACTAATTGACAAATAGATTTCATACATTCACACGTGTTACATGTATGTGAAATAACATCTGGTAACCTAGTCTGAGATTACTACACTGCACCACCAGTTAATATGATTGTGCAGATATCTATAAGTTAACTTTACCTGCTGTCTACTGATATCGCTACACAACATATATACTGATATTCCAAAACAGTGTAATTATTTCAACATGGGACTTGTACGAGTCATAGTATTGCTGACTTTAGCTGTAGTCAGCAAAGCTGCTGTTCTCTCAGACGCTGCTATAGAAAGAAAACTCAATGTATATGAACTGAGAATTGCAGTTCTGGAAAATATCCTAGCAGAAGAATGTCCAATGTATAAACATTACCAGAAGCAGAGAAGACAACTTCAAGATGGGCAGTTTCAGAGTCACCTTACTGGTGACAGGATCGTATATGTCAGGATGGTTGAGGATCTTGAGAAATGTCGCAAGATGAAGTTAACCAAACCGACTACAACCACCACACCAACTACAACCACCACACCAACTACAACTACCATACCAACTACAACCACCACACCAACTACAACCACCACACCAACTACAACCACCACACCAACTACAACCACCACACCAACTACAACCACCACACCAACTACAACCACCACACCAACTACAACCACCACACCAACTACAACCACCACACCAACTACAACCACCACACCAACTACAACCACCACACCAACTACAACCACCACACCAACTACAACCACCACACCAACTACAACCACCACACCAACTACAACCACCACACCAACTACAACCACCACACCAACTACAACCACCACACCAACTACAACCACCACACCAACTACAACCACTACACCAACTACAACCACCACACCAACTACAACCACCACACCAACTACAACCACCACACCAACTACAACCACCATACCAACTACAACCACCACACCAACTACAACCACCACACCAACTACAACCACCACACCAACTACAACCACCACACCAACTACAACCACCACACCAACTACAATCACTACACCAACTACAACCACCATACCAACTACAACCACCACACCAACTACAACCACCATACCAACTACAACCACCACACCAGCTACAACCACTACACCAACTACAACCACCACACCAACTGCAACCATCAAACCAGTTACAACCACCAAACCAGTTACAACCACCACACTAACTACAACCACTCTTACTAAACCATCACAACCTGCTGGATGTCTGACAGCTACAAACTTTACAGATTCATCAAGACTTGATCACATTGGAAGTGATTACAGACCAGGTGGAGCTCGTTCATTTAATGGATATGCTTGTGATATGCATGTAGACACTCAGTGGTTTAGATTTACTGGTGCTGCAGGTAATAGAATGCTCAATACTTGTCCTAAGGAGTACAGTTGTGGTGCAGCTGTTTCATACTGGACAGATGAGGAGATGCCAAAGTTTGTGGGTGTTAAGACTACTATCGACACATATGCAGTAGTGGCTGATAACTGTAGTTACTGGACCAGACAAGTAGAAGTGATAAGATGCTCTACAGACACAGATCATGATCTCATCTACAAGTATGCTACACCAGCCACTGGGTCTGACTTCACATGCGCACTTGCATTCTGTGGAATGATATAAATTCTTCTGTTTGTGTTTGTTATTCATTGTATTGCACATATTTTATGATAATACAGTAAAGTAGCAATATAAAACATTGAGAACTTGCTTAATTTAAACTCCAAGGGACCACCATAATTGGTTTGAATTAGGCCGAGTTTGAATTATGTGACCCCTTAATTTTATATAATGACATGCATCACATGTACAGTACAACAGTATAAAAACACATTTAGCTAAGGAACAGTAAAGCAATTAGTGGGTTTTCCCAGCTTAGCTTGAGCAGAAACATATTGCAGTAGTAACTACTAATAACCACTAACAATTACTAACTAATAGCAACGATTATTAGGTGACTAAAGCTGGTGGTGATAGAATTATCATTGATTATAGTGTGAGCCTAAGCCACATGAAGTTTGAATTACAGATGGTAAGTTTGAATTATTTGAAGCCATTTATATAGTGCTCAGCAGGGACCAAGGCTAACAGCTTGAACTAACCAAGTTTTTGAATTATCCAAGGTTGAATTATAAGCAAGTTCCACTGTACTCATTTGTATCATTCCTCTTGTTAGACCAGGAATAGGGGATTGGGGCTTCTAGGGCCCACATGTAGTTATAGCCACAGACATACACATTAATGCATAATTATGCTGATATACTATACTACACTATAATTATACTTGCATCACGTGTGTATAGTATAGTGTGTACATGTACACATACTGTATACACCAAGAATGTTACATATACATGTATGTCACATTTAATTGGGTCTATCCAGGTTAAACCACTACTGTCGCACCATTCAATATTTTCAAATAATCTTGTTCATCCTTTTTCATTAAGATTGATGTGTTGTTTGTGTTTGGTATCCTAGCTGCTGCCAAGAAACTGCTCTTTTAATATTGGCTAATTTCACCTTCAATCAGCCTATGTTGGGAATTTTGGAAGCACTCAAGCAGTCAATATAAAGCAGTGCTACAGAGATAGCCATAGGACTTGCAATGCATTGCATTGTTTTTTGTGGGCATGACTCTAACTTACTTATTCATCACTGTGCACAAGAGTTATTTATAGAATGACAGTTAGTGTTGGCTCAATAAGATTACTGGGCTATTTGATGTTAGTAGCTTACCTATGTACATAAGTTACAAGTATAGACTTAGGACAGGCATAGCCATAGGAACTTAACAGGTCTCAATGCTGAATGGAGGTCATAATAGCCAATATTCAAATGAGTTTATCTTGGCTGCCACTAGGTTTACAGAGACAAACAGCACATCAATCTTGATGAAATAAGATGACCAATATTCTTTGCAAATATTGAATGGTGAGACAGTAGTGGTTTAAAACATCAATATCTATTAATCTGTTATGTAGCGTTTACACGAGGCTTTACACGAGGCGATTTGCGATCAATCGCCTGGTTAGGAGATTTATTGTGGCTATTTATCGCCACGACAAAATCTCCACTTGTAAGCACAAAATCGCCAAGATTAATTGATAATTATCTGAAGTTTTGTGGTCAAGATGCAAAGCATATATAAATCTTCAGCTATAAGTCGCCTGAATGGGTCCATGATCCATTCATGCAAGCGATTTATCACCAGAATAAATCGCCTAGTGTAAATACAGCTATCTGGAGGTTTGTAGCTTGACCACAAAATTGCCGAGATTAACGTTGTGCTTTCATTGGATGGTTTTAATTGAAGTGATACATCGCCAGGATAAATGCAACATTCACACTGCCGTTTATACCAACTACTAGCGGCGAGCGGCCAACGCTAATCACAATGTGGTTAACTTTACTGTACTATAGCTGGCAAGTGTTAGTTAGCGCGGGGTTTAAAGTTCAGCATGTTGAACTCGTTGAACCCTACCGCTCACATGTCACTATAGAATATAGTTGTGGTTAGCGTTGGCCGCTCGCGGCTAGTAGTTGGTATAAACGGCAGCGTAAATGTGGCATTAGTGACATTAGTATTTGTTTAACATTAATACCAGCTCAACTACTTAGGACTCGATCTATATTGGTATAGCCTATGTACTTGTCACAATAGGGGTGCTTGTTAACTAGGAACGTACAGGCAATTTTGTTCAAGGAACTAAGGTAATTTACTAGTATACGCATGTGTGAGAAACAACTAAAAAAAATATTATACATCACAAAGTTATCTTCTCTCCAAACAAGCAAAAGACAATATTATACGTCACAAAGCTAGCTATATTATACCCCAAGAAGTTATTCTTTTTTCAAACAACACAAGACAATATTATAGCCCCACCCAGACATGTAGACTAACTTTCTGTTACATTATTGAATACACAGTGTCTTTCTTAGTTAGCCAATGAAATTATATCTAAATTGAAACAGAAGCTCCCTTAACAGCTGACAATATTTTAGTGCAATAATATTATGTACTTACTTGGTAATTGATTGTAATAGTAGTAACAAGCCGCTGTTTATTATTTTACTGTCTCGTAAATAGATTGATTCGGATTGTTATATAGTTGATTCTTGTAGTATTTCTATTAGTATCCTAATGTACGTATACATATATATAATAGTCGTAGTATGATTAAATAGATGTGTTAAATAGATTAATTAAGTGATTCGTATAAATTAAGTGAATAATTGTAGTCAAGTTAAATATAGATATACAAAAGTGTTGCAAATGACAGTATAATTATGGTTTATTAATCTTACATTTCATGGAATAGTCATAAATACATGGTTGTAAATTACATTGAAGTGTATATAAACCAATGAATATTGAGATAGATATACAATGTAAGTAATACTTGAAATGGAAATGTAAAATCAGTAACATTGTTAAAACTGTTAACTGGAAACTCATTCTAATGTTTAATAGTGTTCTTGGTCACTTACAGATTATAAATTGAGATATATATGAAACTGAATCAGTAGTTTTACTCCTGGAATGTTTGTAACATAAATTAACTGAAGGCTTGCTGAAATGATTGCATAATTATATAAATAATTATATTAATTCTGTATACCTGTATATTAGCTTATGTGCACTGCCTGCTCGGTGAGCTACGCTGATATGGTCCATTTTATGAGGATTATTTGAGAACTCCTTCGTGTCCCCCTCTTATTATCTCCCTTGGAGTCAACCAGTATCGCCTTCTCTGAATCCACCTCCATACCCCCCCCCCCCTTGATAGTATCCCCATATTATATTCTTGACTGTAATATTCATTGGGCATTGATATGCTTAATGGGAGTTATTCCTTATTATTAACCCAAAGTAGATGCTAGTTAAGGTACATGTAGTAAGTGGAAAATCAGTATAAGTAAATCATATTTTTAAAAGGCAAGTTTTACATAGTCCCCTTGAATTATCCTCATACAGCTGATTGAATAGTAGATATAGAAGTTATCTTTCCATGTAATTTATGGTTTATCATTGATGGTATTGGAAAGTACAGTATAATCAATATTAGTTAATGTATACATCATCATTAGTCGGTCTCGCAGTTCCATCACACATGCATCGTAGTCAGGAAACTTGATATCTAGTAAATATGATTATACAATACAGTCATGTACTCCACAGTTATATTAGTGCATTATATTAGTTCATGGTGCCCATGCTGAACTGAAGGTACACTGTATAAGCATATGTCGCTATGGTTTACACAATTCTGAACTCTAGAAGTACCAATTATGATTGCTGCATTGCACTGACCATACTACTCCCACCCTCTCAAGATATGTCTACATTACTACAATTATATGTACATGTACATGATGTCTTCAGTCTCCTCCATAACAGGAAGTATTACTGGGATACATTTGTAGACCTGCATATATGCTGACCCCAGTGATAGATACAATGTAGATAGCTCCGTAGTCGTAAAAGTCACCATTATTTTATCCGCTTTATTTCAGTGAAGGCTGTAGAACTACAGTACAGTGTTCACCCTCCATTCGAGAGCTAGTATGCTTAAGTCTACATCATCAGAGAACAAGATGAAGTGGAAGGACCTGAGGCTATAATGCATTTCAACACCATCAATGGTGCCAAAGAAACTACATGTATAACAACACTTACACACAATGATTCCACAATCCATATCACCTTCAAAATAGTCTCCTTGCTTATCTATACACTGCTGGAAACAGGCTTCCACGAAGCCATGCACCCTTTGAACTTAGACTTTGAAAATGTCCTTCAGCAGATTCGCTGTTGCTTTTTTTGCATCATATATATGTATCGATCTCATTTACATTTGTAACCATCTTCCCATGCTAATGTGTCATTTAATCACATAGTTGCATGACTTGTATATACAGTACATGTATTACTTGTCACGTTGAATATCTCCCGACGGAGGTTGTGCTAGGGTTAGAGAAGCAGTATTGAGGTATATTTTCCAATGCTAATTTTCCAAAGCTCATTTTCTATTGTTCATTTTTAAACTATCACATACACAACATTGTTATATATTGAGGTGATGTTGTGGTATATTGGAGGATGTGTGTTGTGTACCCATAGATATAGTATAAACACTAGATAGGGAAATAGCAATACCTTTTATGGTAATGAATTTGCAAAAAATTATTATGGGCTTTGGAAAAAGTTTTATAGGTAAGCACTCTAATTTCTCTACAGTGCTCTACTGTAGCATATAGTTGTAGTAGTAGGGTAGTTGAATTTTCATGGGTGTCTGACATGAAGGATATATGTACCATCATACTCTAACGCATATTTTGGTCACCATGACAGCAAGAAGGTAGAACTTGACTTTTGTTATGTACATGTAGTAATATAAATAATACTTTCACTATAATTATGTAGTCTTTGTCAACCTTCCTTGCTTTGTCCACTGATCCTAGCTAGATAGCTAGTGCAGTCGCTGGTACTTAGCTGTTACGTGCAATATTGCTGAATTTAATGTAGCCTTAGAATTTTGTTTACAACTGGGTTGGGGTGACACCATATATAATGGAGAAGACAAATTCTACATCTGTAATTTGGCTGAGGAACCCTGGCTATGGCCAAGAAGCACTAAGTTGTGCCTTCCCCATCCTTAATACGCCTTTTTTCCACAAGCAGTAGTAGTAAGGGGTGGTAATTATAGCAGTTGGGTGTGGTATAGTTCTACTCCCTACCACTTGTTATAGCCATTATGTTGGTGCTTCTCACATAGCATAGTCAGCTGTACATGCTGGTATCAACATATCAATGTTGACTATGCAGTTAGTATTTGCACTGCACATACAAATAATACTATTATACAGCACCTTTCTGTTTAATAAGAGTTTAGACAAAGTACACAGTCACTTAGAGATAAACAACACAAAATACACAGCGTGTATATTTTATATTGTATACACACATATACATGTAATTACGCAATATGTGGTAGACTACATTGCAAGGCCATGGTACCCCATGGTCTGGTTTCAGTCTTGTTGAAAACCAATAGCACATAATAGTTTTTATTTTTAATTAACTATAAATTATAATATAATTCACTTCTTTGAAACAAAAAAGACCATTATTTAAATTACATAGTCATATTACCTGCATTCCCAGCACTGATTTGCTAGTAAGATTAGAGTAGCATGGGCTGAGCTACTAGTCCATCACTACATAAACAGCTACTAACCACATTTGGATCTCCTTTCAACTGATTCATAATGCAAGGTGATGCACATACTAAAAGTTATCTACTCATGGGATCATTTCAGTAATAAAAACAGAACTCCCCAAATGTACTTGTTGTAAATTTCACTATTGTACCCATGTAAATGTACATAAATGTGCATGTACCTGTATGTACATGCACATACATTGTACATGTATGTACATACAGGTGTGCGCATGTACATTATGTATAGATAGTAGTACGAGACGTATTTTTTATAGTTATATTATATCCTCTGATGATGTTACTTGGGCAAGTAACGAAATATTAGGTAATAAATTAAAATTAAAAAATGTGTCTCGTACTACTATTTATAATTAAAATATTATCCCACACCAACATTTTTCATGTACATTATGTGCATTTACAATGTACATTCAATGCAATCCACTAGTATTCTTCTCATCTATTATTGAGATGCACAAGGATAACACAAATATGAACTACATGTACAAATAATTTACCGGGTGACCACTGAAGCTATTGGTATTCTAATATGCACATATAAACATTGGCAAAATATTCAGGAAAAGTCATTCGAATTCAAAATCACAGTCTTGTCTTGTCTCGAACTTTTATGAAGTAGTGCTTCGTTCCACCTCTAGTAATACCTTGCAAGGTTAAGAATTGTCAGGGGTAGGTCCTTGAATGAGATTAGCCCAACATCTTACAAAGGATGTTACTCTTGTGGCTCCCCTGAACCAAGAACCATGGTTCCAAGTCTATTTACATGTATCTACCACTAGGAAGAAACTGTAACTATGGCCCCTCAGGACAGTTACAATTTGTTTCACAAACAACATCTTTCAATTTGGAGAGGAATGGCAGGCTGGGCTTTCAAAATCACATGCTTATTTTAAAAGGCTAGTTAGAATAAGGACTTACAAACAACCATGCAATAAGCTTAGACAGTAATCGTGCTAGTTTACAATGGTAAGGTAGGACAACTCTCTAATGCTGCTGTACTATATTAAGGGGAACAAACTCTCAAACAATATTATATCCATCATATTTTACATATTACATTATTAACTTCTATTTCTCATTCTACTACATAATAATATATGCTTTTGAGGCTCAGATCAACTTTACAGAATGATTAGAGTTTTCAATTTTCATTTCATATACAAGATTAGCAGTGGACCAGCACAGATCTCAATCTGTCTTTCAGCTTACATGTAAGTGAGAGAAAAAATGGAAAATTACATTTAGAAATACATGTAAATAGTAGAATTCTACAATATGCGAGTACAATGTACATTGTGTATTATTTGGGAAGGAGAGCAGTGAGTGAATATTATTTATTACGTTACTACACTGTACATCATTTGGTTCAGCCCTTTCCATGTACAGATGCAGTTAAACTGAAAGGTGTTATGAATAGCTACATTTTAGGCCGGAGGAAATAGGTGAAAAAGTTTATGATCAGATTATGTGGAAATATCGATCATGGACCTGTCATACATGTACTTGTTAAGTTACTGCTGTTCCAAATATTCAAGCCAAAATACATTTATGTAGTCAAAATAATGTTTAAACTACCTAAGTATATTCAATTGAATTAACATTTTATTGCAAAGAGTTTCACTTGCTGTAAAACATCCATAATTGTCCAATAGACAGTTGATCTTTGCGGATTGAGCTTACATGTTGAAATGGGTTTGCTAATATCATGATTCATGAGTCACAGTTCACTCGCACTCTATGCAATGCTCTGAATGAACTTCTTTAGTAACTGGTGAAACACCATTGCTTTGTCCATTGAAGATTATATTTATTGGTTTACTTAGTTTTGATGCTAGAAACCATAAATTCAGAGAAGATCTGTAGGAAATAGGCAGATTTTAGTAAAGTGGGAACAGGGTTTGAAAATCGGGAGTATCCTGCCTAAATCGACAGGCTTGGCAAGTATGGGACCTGTACGTCTCATGTGAAATAACATCTGGTAACCTAGTCTGAGGTTACTACACTGCACCACTAGTAAAATATATACAAATGGCCTATAGATTAACTTTACCTGTTGTTTACTCCATACTGTTGCAACACAACATAGAGGTGGAACGAGACAGCATTTTTGAATTCGAGACGAGATTCGAGACACTACTTCTAAAAAGTTCAAGATGAGACGAGACTGGGTTTTAGGATTCAAGAGAATTTTTCTAAAATGTTTGCCAAATTTTATATATCTGCATGTTGGAACTCCAATAGTTTCAATTTCTACTCCGTAAAGCGTAAACTCTGTATTTTATCATTATGCATTTCAATAAACGGTGAGCAGGAAGCTGTGAAGTATATTGCACATGTATTCCATGTACAGTACATTGCATGTACATACTACATGGGTACTAAAATAATAAAATGTAATTTTTGACAAATTAGTATGGAGTTATGTTTCCTTTAATGAAATAATCTCACGAGTAGACGACTTGTGGAAGTGCTGATTGACAGTCGTTAGTAATTCTGTATGACTTTTAGCGATGGACTAGTAGCTCAGCATTAGCTGCAATGCTATTGCTAGGAAATCAGTGCTGGGAATGTACATTTAGGTAGTATTACTAAATAATTTGAGTAATAATTTTCTATTTGATAGACTTATTGTTGATTAGCAATTAGTTGTATTATAATGATTAATTTATTATAAATAAAAATTTTTAGCTGCTATTTGTTTTCAGTCTCGAATACTAATTGCCATCTCGAGACGACTATTGAGACAAGACAAGTCGATACGAGACTCGAGAAATCTCGAGTCTCGTTCTACCGCTAACACGACATACTACATGTAATGCTGAAAAGCGCAAGTTAAAATTCAGTTCAACATAAGGCTAGTACTAATCACAGTATTGCTGACTTTAGCTGTAGTCACTTATCAGTGATGCTGTCCTTCCCTCAGGTGGTGCAAATGGTAGGACATTACATTACTATGACCTGAGGATTAGTGTTCTACATGATATTCTAGCATCGAGGAATGTCCAATGTACAGCAAGTACCAGAAACAGAGGAGGACACTTGCAGAAGATTTCCAGAAGCATTTAGTTAGAATGGTAGAAAACCTTGAAAAATGCTGTGAGATGAAGTTATCTTTAAGTACAACCTCCACACCATCAACAACCACCACACCAACTACTGTACAACCACTTCTGCTAAACAAACAAAACCTGCTGAAAGTCTGACTGCTACAAACTTTACATAAATCTATCGGAAATTGAATAATCTATATTCATCAAATTGGCAGTGCAACACTCATTATTCACAATAAACACTATTTCCCAGTTCCATTTGCCTTGGGTGCAGGCTTGAATATCTGTTATTGTCAATTATAAAATCGTGGTGCAGTTGATAGATAACTCTGGGACTTCGGTTGTCTGGTATCTCGCAGGCTACATGTAAGCATACATGTACATGTAGATGTATATGTTGATCACGTTTAACTCTACGTTGTATGTGAATGTCCTCAGGTTGCGCCATTTATTGATTATTATGTGAAATAGCATCTGGTGATCTAGTCCGAGATTGCTGCACAGTACCACCAGTTCATATACATACCATGATTGTTATATTATAATATACTCTATGAATTATTGTTTGCCTGTGGTTTACTCCTTATTGTTAGTAAATAAGACACTGACATTCAGAAGGAAGTTAAATTACATTGAAGATGATACTTGTACCGATCGTAGTATTGCTGACTTTAGCTGCAGTTAGCAATGCTGCCGTTCTCTCAGGTGGTGTGAATGGTAGGACATTACATTACTATGACTTGAGGATTAGTGTCCTACATGATATTCTAGCAGAGGAATGTCCAATGTACAGCAAGTACCAGAAACAGAGGAGGACACTTGCAGAAGAAGATTTCCAGAACCATATGGTTGGCAACAGGCTTGTTTATGTGAAAATGGTAGAAGATCTTGAGAAATGCCGCAAGATGAAGTTACATGTATCTTCAACTACACCTACTACAACAACTGCACCAACTACAACCACCCCACCGATGACACCCGCCTTACCATGTATGACCACTGCACAAACTACAACCGCCATACCACCTATACTCACCATACCAACTACAACCACTCCACCAGCGACACCCGCCTTACCATGTAGGACCACCACATCATCTACAACCACCTCTGTAACTACAACCGCCATTCCAACTACAACCACCATGCCTACTACAACTACCATGCCTACTACAACCACCATGCCTACTACAACCACCATACCAACTCCAACCACCACACCAGCAACAACTACTCCTGCTAAACCACCACAACCTGCTGAATGTCTGACTGCTACAAACTTTACAGAATCATGGAGACTTGATCACAATGGAAGTGATTACAAACCAGGTGGAGCTCATTCACATAATGGATATGCTTGTGACTTTTCTGTAGACACTCAGTGGTTTAGGTTTACTGGTGCTGCAGGTAACAGAATGCTCAATACTTGTCCTAAGCACAAAAGTTGTGGGACAGAATTTTCAACCTGGACCGATGAGGAGATGCCAAAGTCTGTGGGTGTTAAGACTACTATCTCGGTGTATGGAGTATCGGAAACTGACTGCCTTGATTGGTTTGCTGAAGTGCAAGTGATGAGATGCTCTACTGACATGAATCATGATCTCATCTATCGAGTTGTTGACCCAGACCCTGATCGAGGTTACACATGTAGTGACGCATTTTGTGGAATGAACTAAATTAGTTTTTAATGTTTTTTTTCCATTTTATAGTAAATTGTACATGTACTTTACTATGAATAAAATGCAACAGAACAATTTATTAAAAACTTCAGTTAATTCTATTTTTCATAAAAGTTAAAACTTGAACTGTGTGCAGACATGCATCCTGTACATCATGCCTATCTCCTACCGAGTATATATTTGTATACAATCATTTATTCTGAGAAAGTAGGGAGCAGGAGATTAGTGATCGCAGCCTATTTAATTTCCATTCAGCCTCTCTGAATTAATGCTGATCCATGCCCAAACAGCGAAGATGATAGTTTAACTATAAACAAAAAACACAATTAGGGACAGATTTCCCAAATATATCATTCAGTTGTGTCACAAATGATGTACTTTATACATTGTAATATTTGTATAAGGTAAGCTGATGTGTTATTTCAAAAAAAATTGTGTTTTTTGCCTCACAATATACATACAATCACAAAATGTTGGTAGCTGCACTGTATTTATGATGCTTTTCATGCAAGGAATTTGCCTTTTGAACAATCTGAGACTTGTTTCACATCCATGAAAATACCTGCCCCTGAATGGGGTTGTAACCTGGGGCATCAACAGAACCTACTAGCCTAGCACAGTGAACAAAACAATCTACCACTACATCAGCTCAGCAACTTTTGCCACCACTACACCAGCTCAGCAACCTTAACCGGGACTGGTATTTACATGGATGTGAAACGAGTCTCTGGCTACTCAACAGAAAAGTTTCTTGCATACATACATGTAACAGCATATAATTTATATAAAAAATGGCCAACCTCCTAATACACTGTAACTATTTACTCTACAATCATATACGTAGTGATCTAATCTGTTATGATTATCCAGTGAACTGGCCAATGAATCCAAGATAAATATTCTCTGTTTATATACTATCGGCACAATGTATTATGTACAAGTGTACTATGTAGAGTATAGAATTCAGAGTTGTCTGATCATAGCTCTTCTCTTCTTCCAATTACTACAGCAATGCCAGGGACATTGGTAGTGGTAGTACTAGTAGTAGTAGCAGTAGTCTTAGTTATAGACTCCTTAGTGTGAACAGTTGGGGTACGAGGGGGGGCTCTGTAGTCCTTTACACATCTAAACCCCACATTCTGTGCAGTGAAGCCCAGTGGTCTGCTCAACCTGCAATCAATAGACTCGGGCTATTTATCGTGCTGCTTTAGAAGGTTGGATTTTTCATGATACTGTAAAACACTCTTTAACAAAAAATTCTGTAGTTGGCAATGTTAATTTCATTCTGTATGTAGTTCAACTGTTGAATTCTCTGTCTGACTGACTTAATGACTGACTTAATGACTGACTGACTCACTAACTGACTGACTGACTGACTGACTGACTGGCTGATTGACTTACCTGTTAGATATTCTGGCAGCATGGTTTATGTGTGCCTTGTCCTCTCGAAAGTCTATGAAAGATGCCCCTTTAAGTATATAAGACTTCTGTCCCTCATAGAGAGAGGATAACTCTGGTTTGACCATCTGAGTTGGTGTAGCTGTCCATTCCCATGCGTTTCCAAGTAAGTCATACAGACCTGTACAATTGGTGCAAATTGGCACAGGTCATGATCATTGTTTGTTAGCATCGCTATTCGTATTTTATAGACTCTACATACAAATATACTGCCGATGACTCATGCAAATAGAATTATAAAGCAAATTACGCAAATTTTTATACTTGGATAAAAAATTTGATTAGTTTAATGCTATCAGTCAAATTCGAACTTGAGACCGCCCTACTTGTCCTATACTTGCACTGTAAATGGCAACTATGATACAATTATGTGTTCTAATACCATTGATAGCTTTAATTCTTAAAATTTGTAGCTGAGGCTACTGTTTCAGTATTATGGGAAGAGTTATTCTCTCTCTTTCTCTTACCTCAGCTATATCAAGCTTTTAGCTTTTTAACGATAGCTAGTCCTATATATATATAGATTTATCCTTCATCATTCAGTCTCTCTTAGCCATTTAACATTTACTTTTTAAACCACACAGCAAATTTTACACAACTAGAAATTTATTGATTAGTTTGCTGGGTAACAGCCAGTATTTAATGAGTCAATGACTAATCCTACAATTATAACAGAGATTGACAAAATGGCAATCCGGTAGTCAAACCAGCAACACTACCATCCTAATATAGCTACAACTTCTTTAGCATGATGTTATTCAGATTTGTGACTGATTATTTACTGCCCTATTTGTAAATTTTCAATCAGCAGGAAGCAGATGGGAGGCAGGCTATCATTACTACTTTTAATTGAAGAGAAGGCAACTCTCATTTGCAATAGAATATAATATGGAAAACTAAACAAACTCACCATATTTGTTCTGCTCTGGGAAGGCATCTACAGGGGAGAGTAAGTCATATCCATCATGCATCTTGTTTTCATATGGAAACACACCCTGCCAACAGTAACTTCACAATGAAATACTATTAGTTATATACTAATACCTGTCGATAACATGCATTGGAATAAAATGTGTCTTCGCGACCTAAATTTCAGACCCAGGCCAATTTGCGGCACACATCTGTTACAGAGTCGTGAGCAGACCGGCCTGGGCCAGACGCAAAATCTTCATTTTTGGGCGAAGAGATCAGGTGTGCCGATGAGCTAGGGATGATTTCGTCTGACCAAGCAAAATCTCAGGCTAGTAGCCCTTCTGCTTTATGTCAGACTGCCATCTTGTGATTTTTATTTGCTACAGCACAAACTGTTTAACTTGTCATCATTATTTCATTGACTTTTTAAGTGCTTGATCATTTGGATGCAAGAAAATTTGTTTGGCAATTTATTGTGTTCACGCATGAAAATAGTAAATTTTAACAACTCTTCTTCAATTAAAGAGTTACCTGATTAATTCTAGGATGACATATTAACATGTTCTCTCAAAATCATTCATAAAGCACCTTTAGTGCACCAGAGCTAGAATTCATGAGACGTTCGCTGCTTAAAAGTAGAGCTTCGACAAGACTTGCGAACGATTGCTAATTATTTAGTGGGTAGACAGGTAGGAATACTAAATTGTATATGTAGCTGTATAAATTATTATTTATTATGTACCTACCTGCCATATGTTCATATTACTTATCATGTACCTACATGTACCTGCCATATGATCATATTATCTATCATGTACCTACCTGCCATAAGTTCATATTACTTATCATGAACCTACCTGCCATAAGTTTGTTCTATTGGAATGGAAGTCATCTCCCCATGGATAGGGTCTATCTACAAGTAGAGGCATAATGTGTGGTACTAAGCAGAGTGAATCGTCTGCAATAAAGTAATTGCTCAGCTACTCCTACATGTTCATTAGCTAATTTGTGACTAGTCCCCTTCCTACCGACAGTAAACCAGCAATTGACCACCTTTCTATCAGAGGTCCCAGTGAGCGATTCAGGGACTGACCAGGGTTGCACTGGTCAGTGGCAAGAATTGTGATGTCATTTCGTACACTAAGACTGGAAAACGTTTCATTGCTTTTTAGTGGGCATCGCTGTGAGTGCACTGGGTGTATAGTACATACAGATAAACCTAATGTCATCAATTCCTATCGAATGGAGTTGACTCAAAAATTGTCTTTTGCGTTTTTGTCGCTGGGGGATATCCAGATGGTCATATGAACAAACCGACGTCACTTCACTTCCTAAGGGCAGACTGAATCAGCCTGTGCATCCTATGTCTAGGGATAAGCTATATATAGAACGTTGACTGTCTAGGGATAAGCTATTTATAGAAGGTTGACTGTCTAAGAATAAACTATTTATAGAAGGTTGACTGACTTTTGAGACCACCACGAGCAGCATACTCCCACTCAGCCTCCGTAGGCAGTCTTTTACCATTCCAGTTGCAGTAGGTCTCTGCATCCATGTGGCTGACATGCACCACAGGGTAGTTCATTCTGTATGTAACATATGTCTTGGGACCTTCTGGCTGTTAATACATAATATACAGGTATTACTGTATATATTATTTGTAAAGTTATTATTTCACTAAAAGTTTTACATTCATGCTCCAAGTACTGTCGAAGTTTAACTGTGGCTGCTTCAAATATTGCCTTGCATACAGAAGTCAGTAGTTCAACATAGTCAATCCTCATACAAATTATCATAAAATAATTGAACACCAGCAGCTGCGACCAAGTGATCTAGAGCTCTGTACTGTCTTTTTGCAGATATTGCAGCTGTAATTAATAACTTGCAAAACATCGGTGTTATTCATAGAATTGAACAGAGATACATGCTGTTCAACGATAAAACCTGCAGGTGATTGTAAAAATATATAAAACTATAGTAAACGTGCAATATAAGTGCAGCCATTTATAGTTGGTTGCAAGCCTTGGTTAGACAAGGGAACCAAGAATTTCATCTAATTTTAAACTAAGAATAATTCCCACACTAGTTTCTAGAATATCTACGTATAAGATATTCTCGAGTAGTATGGTAGAGACTAGTCTTTTTATGATTACCAATAGTAATGAGAACCAAGTATTTTCATCTACTTTTACACTAAGGGTAATTGTCAGGCTATTTTATAGAATATCTAAAATAATGCTCGAGTGGTACAGTAGACATGTTTTATGATTACCAATAGCAATTCACTAACCCTGTTCCACTTGGCTCCCTCTATGGCTATCCACCACGGTTCTCTAGGTACCTTATGCTCTGGTAATATCTTCATATCACTCGTAACCGCCGTAGCTAGAAGATAGCTGTATCCATTCTTCTGGGCAAACGTCCTTCCTTGGTTTCTGGTCAGATGCTGGAACCGCCTGTTAAAATGCGAGCTGTCTTACTACATTATTTAGTTTTGCAGGATAATATCTGTTTTGATTTGCCACACGGTTCTTAAGAGAGCACAATTCTTAATAGCATGTTATTCAACTGTTTCTGTATAAAGTACATTTGTGTACTTAGCTCCGCATCAATTCCATAATAGTATCAAAAATTGTGCTTTCTTGTGCATGCTGATTTAGATGACACACCCTGAGGAGTTATATTCTCTTACCAATACTGCGAATTTGTGACTGGATACTTGTCTACAACGATATCTTTCATAACTATTTTCCTTGGAGGGTATTCCCCACTCTCACTGAACCTAGAGTCAACATTACCCATCTGAAAATGCCCTCCATCTATTTTAACTGTGTCCTCATAGTGTTGATATTTCCAGTAGTCTATCAAAATATACATATAATGCTGTTTCAATCGTTTTGACAGAATTCTATCGAATAAAGCTCCCTGATCTTAAACATACTGTAGTCGATGTAGCTATCATCAGATTTTTGGAGCTCAAGCTAAGTTTTTATATTTCATTCATACCTCTAGTATTGCAACAACTGTCATGATTGTAGATATTCCAATATTTAATGTACATGTATAATATTTAACACTCTCTTACCTCCGTCATGTATTATAAGACATACATAATTTTTAGACACTTAAGATGCAATTAAAGTCATACAACCTGTGACCGTTATTAGCACAAGACACTGGCACCCACCTTTAAACATATTCTCTGCTGACATTACCATAGACACAAGCGCTGCCCATGTTGCTATGGTAACTAGGCATAGAGGTTGATGTGGTCTCATGATTTCTGTTCTAAACTCCTTTACAAGTGTTAGTATGCTACCTTAGCTGTGGATATAGATAGAGTGTGTGTCCCAGGGGAAGGAAATACAGCTCATGGTATCTGACGTGTTCACATTTCATTGGCTAAATTCAGCTCATCTCCAATTGTTGCCCTTTCTGAAATAATAACCTGTTACCTCATGTAGCTGTGTAGCCTATTGCTTCACGCCATGCTTCATTCAATGGGTAGCTATACTGGGTTGCATAATTGAAGGTCCCAAAGCTATTGTTTAGACACATTTCTAGTGTCCAGATGCTGTCCACTCATAGCCTGGTGGTGTCCACTTATGTTACAGTAGATAGTTCTAAACCCTTTATAGTATTGTCTACTCTTGACGCTGATTTGTGCTTCAACTTGCACTAATGTAATAAAGTACATTAAATAATACAGCTAATAAGACTAAAGATTACAAGTGCTATACTGGTTAATATACTTTCTAGGGCTTTATATACTTATTTAGTTTGTAAATGCAATTGGCGAGGGGTACAATATAGAACATGCTTGTCAATTCATCGATCGAAATAGTATAACGACAAGCTAAATGCTAGTACCTTACATTGCACTCCAGTTTCTTACAATCTGAGGCAGGAATGCGGCCACACCTGCACTATGATGTACATGTAACTCCCTTTATAATGCAAGCTGGTCCGTTTAGCTATACCTATACCCACACTTGCATGCATTGGCAAAAACATTTACATGTAAAGCACAAAGTTATGGCTAGACTTAATTTCAAAAATCTTGAACATTGACATAAAGCAGGAGACCTTCTGCTGATGTCTATCTGATTACCTGCAAGAATGATAATAAGGTAGTTGATGCCATGCTGGGTAGTGTCTCAAAGTTTTCCATCGAATATGTAGTTGATTTTTGAAATATAAATGCATATTTAGTTATAAAGAATATAAAAGAAGAAGACTTTGTTGAATAGAGAAAAACGTCAGTTCACTCGCCCAGACATTTAACTAATGGTTAGTGGTGGCTATCTCTCCTCAAGAAAATACTAATGATGTTGACTTTGCATGAAGCAGTATGCGCATGTCTACTCGCGCCACCAAATTAGTTCACCCGGATCTGTCAGGAGTAGATAATTCTCAAGTAGTTTGCTAGCATGTGCAGACAGGGTAACCTTTCTAGGAGTTAATGCTTGGATTTTAGTTAGTAGCAGTTGTGATAGGCATGTCACCAGTGAACATAGAAAGTTGGCATTGGGTCTAGATATTCAAAAATACAAATACAAATTGAATCATCAAGTCTTCTTGGGTATTTGCTGCTATTATTGGTATAAATTACCAGCCTGTCTACAAACGTTCGGCATATCCGTTGTCATTACTGACCATGTGCACGTTCAGTATTTTAGATGGATTGAAGTCATTTGGCATAGCTGCTACAGTCATTAAGGAGGATGAAGAAAATCAAAGACAGATAACAGGCTTATTTGGTCCCTGCCCACGCTATTAAAGCATCTCTTAGATAAGATAACTACTGTGAAACTTCATAATAGGATGGGTTAATATGTTGGTGAATCGTCATGCAAATAGTTTACCTGCGTTCAGAGCTTCTACATATCCTGCTGGCCAGTAGATGAGCCAGAAATGAGTACAGGTTCCATAAGAAGATCGGTCACAATAGAGAAATAATGCAGCGAGTTTGTGATGCAGTAGGGTTGTCTTCTTTTTATGTTGTAAGTTGTGCGCCCTACCCCCTACCACAACATAAAGATAAATATAATTGTCTAGATTTAGTACTGGTTTATTATGGCAGTCAGGAGTCACTAGATTCTCTGCAGTTCACATCTATAACTACAGTAGCTCTCTGCTCTCACTACTACATGTACATGTACCTACACATGTACATGTACATGTACATGTGTAGATACAATCTCAGCTATTGAGATGAATCATTTTAAATTGTATTATTTACAGTAACAGCAGACAGCATGCTACCCCTGGAAATGCTGTTTGCAGTCTTTTTTGCCTGGATTATTAATCTATATGCATATATATTACATAACCTGTGTACACAACTACATCATAGAGCCTATGTAAACATATTATATTATACAGCCTGTGTACACATAATTATATTACATAGTATTTGTTATCAACTGTATACCCATTATATACATGTATATGCAATGTACTACATAGCCTGTGTACTCACATCCTAGCAACCAATCCATCTGCATGTAGTACATGTATGTATTGCGAACGGCTAGTACATAGCTAATGCTAAAGTTTGTGAAACTTTAAAGTGATGTCTTCTTGGCCTCTTGACCCAATCGAGGCTACAACTAATGTTTTTGGTGAAAATATTCGTTGGCTTGCAAACTCACTATTGCTAGCTCACAGGGCATCTGTACATTAGTGTTGTATAAAAATGGTGCTTAGTTCAAGTTTATAACTCATACGAATAATGTAGATACACGCACATATCTCATTAGACATTCAATAAGTGTGAGTAGACAGACAAATTTATACACTACAGGTAAACTCTCTAATATGATTGAAGTACTATGCAACCACATTCAGCTATCAAGACAAATTTTGTGTACAAATATTTTATAAAAAAAATTGTTGAAACCATCATGCTGCTACTGCAGTTAACAGATGCACGAAGCTCATTATTATGGTTGAAACTTGAATCCTGATAGCCTACAGAGAGAGAGTCAGGTGAGGATTAGCGATAAGTTTCAAGACGTTTATGTGGGTGGATAGCTTAGGATAAGAAGTAGTAGGAGACACGCTTTGCTTGCTTTATTCTCTTACTATTTTGATAACCACTAAGTTATCATTGTCACGGGATAGTAGATGATTCACTGTATCTGAATTACGTCCACCATGACTTGTAAGATAAGCTGTTTAGTTTGTTTTGCAGTCAGACCTCCATGACTGTAAAGGTTTTAAATGTACCTGTATATGTATGCTTTCACGTAATAGTAACAATACCGGATGCTTTTACAAATGTACATTGCTTTAGTGCTGTAGTGTATATACAGTGTACGTACAGTGTATGCAGTGTGACTAAACAGTACATGTGCATTGTATATAATTATTGTATATACATGTGCTCTCTATACAGTACAGTAGAATTGGAGGTTTCCCATAGTACTGTGTATATGTGTAATATATGTGACCCCTGCTAT
Source organism: Bugulina stolonifera (assembly GCA_935421135.1). Classification (NCBI taxonomy): domain Eukaryota; kingdom Metazoa; phylum Bryozoa; class Gymnolaemata; order Cheilostomatida; family Bugulidae; genus Bugulina; species Bugulina stolonifera. The sequence continues at coordinate 4,795,710 of OW285193.1, read as the reverse complement.
CAGAATCAGACATTGGGAGGGCCAAAATTTTTTTGCAAAGTTCAGCTTTCACAGGCTATAGTCACTAGTCATACATGATTTATATGAAGTAACTTTTGATAAATGATAATTCGTTATCCTTATTGTGGGTGTTTCTACTTATAAGCATGTGAAGTGGTAGGAAGTAGGAAATATCTGCTGATTGATAAAAGCCTTGCTGCAATTTTATGGACCTCTTGATGTCTGATTCTAACGGAAGGGGTCACATATACTGTATGCTTTTAACAAACACACAAAATTCTTCATTTGTTATGGCTAATTGCTGCATAGAACTTTTCAATGCGGTTAACGACATTGATCACCATACTCCCAATTTAAAACTTTGGTGATGAAGTTCACAGATTCTATTTATTGCATAACACAAACGCTTTAAACAACTTTTAAACAAACAAATGTCATGTAAAAGAGTCATCAACCACCTGAACCAGTTGTCAGACTATCCAGCTGATGCTTGCTCTTATTGGATACTAAAATACAATTACAGAATGATAATAATTTTGTTATCATGATTGCTTGCAGACGTCATTGCTCCAAATAATAGTATGTATTCAATTGTTAAAAATTTTTTTACTGAAAAAATGTGTTGCTGAAATTTATGACTTGTACTAGCAAGTCTGCAGATAATAACAGTAATGGTAAGTCTGCAGTGACACCATAAAACTCACCGGCTTCCCCTCCTGGCTTGTACTCCTGGCTTGTACTCCTGGCTTGTACTCCTGGCTTGTACTCCTGGCTTGTACTCCTGGCTTGTACTCCTGGCTTGTACTCCTGGCTTGTACTCCTGGCTTGTACTCCTGGCTTGTACTCCTGGCTTGTACTCCTGGCTTGTACTCCTGGCTTGTACTCCTGGCTTGTACTCCTGGCTTGTACTCCTGGCTTGTACTCCTGGCTTGTACTCCTGGCTTGTACTCCTGGCTTGTACTCCTCGGCGTGACCAGCCCCTTGCAGCTTGCACTGCCAGGTGCCAGTGCTGGCCAACTCCCTGTGAGAAAGGCTCAGATGACATGGCCTTTTTGGCAGGGGTAGAAGAGTTGTTTGAAGCCATGCTGGCTTGCATGATGCCAAGGACTTTTATATGAGGCACAGGAGTAATTGTGGCTGGATGCTCTTCCTAACACCCCGTGACCGGGATTCGAACCTGGAACCTTCAGCATGAAGGTTCAGCATCCTAACCACTTGACCACGGCGATTAGTCATGACTAATCATACACCATCACTCATGTTATATTTCAAAATACATAAAATCTTGAACATTTTTCTTGTAAGGAAATTTATATTTATTGCTTAAAGTAGTGAAATCGATGTTTGCTGGAGAGCCTTCATATAACCAGTGAATGTGCGTATACGCTGTCCATGTATATGGTATAGCAATGGTTTAGTCATGAGCTAGTGGGAAGAACTCTTAAATTTCTATACGGCGGAGCTCCACATTTTGTCTCTGTTGGAGGAGGGTACATTTCTATGCCACCTTGCTGTACTGAATCACATGGTGAAGGCTCCTTGCTCGAAAGAAGCAGATCTCTGTTTTGTAACTAATATTATTAACAAGAAGTAAAACAGTAACTTTCTTCAGGTGTAAAATGAAACAGTACAAGCATACTTGGCTATTAGACAACAAAGTAACATACAATACAATAACATGTTATAGACCGTCTACTACAGCTGTACACCATGATGGTAAACACAGTCTGTTATCTGTAGAAAGTGTACTAACCACTTCTGTAGTGTACTAAACACCTTAATGTTTTAACTTATCACAATGTGTTATCAGTATTTCATAAGCATAAGCAACGTCAAGCAATGTTGACTTGGTTTGATAAAAGTAAATATTAGAGTGATTAATCTAAAGTGTTTGTTACACAAATAAGAAGGTATTAAAAATAACCCTTGTACCCAATACGCACACACACAAGCATTGCACGCCCTCTACACCCGAGAGTTTTCAGGTCTCCCTCTTTCACTTGGTGTACGACTACAGTGCAGGTAAGTAATGCTATTATAGTAACTGTGGTACAGAGGTTGGCAGGCAATGCAGTGGTCACAAATAACGTTTATTTGTATTAATTTTTTGGCAGCCATTTGCTACTCGGCAAGATTTGGCAGATTGCTTTGGCTGCCATCGAGTTATAGTATGCCTATGTTGCATTGGACAACGGTTTTAACCGTGCCTGGATGGACACTTTGCAGAGTTTCCTTGTGTGTCATTAGATCAAATTACTGTTTAATAGCATTTGTCTACTCTTGATTCAAATATTGTACCCAAAATTGGTAAATTGTGTTGTGCTGCTTATTTTACACTTGTTATTTTAGTTTGACTAGGAAGCATGTTATTAAATACTATGCAACCAGTGTTAGCGCATCATCACTGTGTACCTCAAGTAGGTACATGTACATGTACATGTTAATCTAAAAATGCGAGAACAGAGGATGCAAATAAATAATAATTGAAGCAGCCCACAGTTTGGTGGCATTCTCAAGTGAACTTTTACCAATATTATAACTGGTTCTGCACATAAGCACATGTGTGATGGCACCCGACTCATGGTATTAATAGTGTGTAAGTGTTATGATGCACATACAAAATATACATCTACACCTATATGTAAGTGACTCGGGGCTATGGGAGCAGTTAGCTTGTAAATATAGGGTATGTGTTCATTTTTCACGCATAAAATAATTACATCTCAGAAATATACTAGTTCTAGAAGCGGAACCGCTCTGTAACATTTGCACCATGTACAATGTAAGTGCATGAATTAAATTGTGGTCCACTGTATTATGCTGCATGTTAACATGCTATACATGTACAGTGTATTATTGTTATTATTGCAGAAACTGGTGATTTGGTATTCAACTAAGTCATCATGAAGCTGTACTTGAGTGTGACTCTAGCAGTCCTTCTGTCTTCAAGTCTTATCAGCAATGATTTGACAATCGCTCAGGTAAGCACATTTTCCCACACAGTCGAGTATAATTTAATTGAATAGGTTGAATCAAATGAATCTAAATATAATTCTAGAATATTCAAGGCTCAACAATCCTACAGATATTTAGTGAATGAACAAATAACCGCAAGTCACATTCTATATTTTAGATTAAAAATACACAGTAATAGTCATTTATATCAGGACGTTTACAAAATTTGAACGCATTTGTATTTCTTTATTTAATGGGTATGTTTTGATATAAAATTACGATTGTGCAATAAACTTTTAATTTAGCTGAGTAATGGCCGTCTACATGTGTACAAGGGTATTATTTACTTTTTGGATTAAGTGCTAGATCGTAGATTGATTTGGTTACAGGTCAGTTAACATACAATCCTACGCTTTCTCATGCTCCATGAGAAATGTGATCCTTTAATATATCTTTAGTAAACAATCTTTGCCTGCACTGGTCAACAAAGATGATGCAATGAGGTGAAAAGCTAGGACACAAACTATATTTTATACTGCTGGTTTTTGACATCCCATGTTTATAACACCTCTATAATATTCTATATTTAATGCCTCTATCCTTCTATAAACAATCTATGTCATTGTGAGAGATATACATTGTACATGTACATGCACATGTACATCATATACACACAAGTGTAATAATAAATACTATAATATTCTACACTTGTTAGGCAGGCAGCATCATTGTTATAATATTGTACTTCTATACTGAAAGTGTTAGTGTGGGCTAGTATTTTAATTATAAATAGTAATACAAGACGCATTTTTATTTTTGATTTATTTCCTAATATAGTGATGATGATGAGACTCGGACGAGTATTGAAATATTAGGAAATGAATCAGAAATAAAAGTGCGTCTTTTATTACTATTTATACCTCCATTATATTTCTATGTTGTGGTCTACCTCTGCATCAGTGTCAAATAATGATTTTTTGACTGTAACCCATTTGACCATTGACTATGAACAAATAATATATTATTTTGTTCTTATAGGAGGGATGAAAAGATTGGTCCTTTAACACAATCATGTATTTTTTAAAAGTAATCTATTGTACTATGAAAATTGCAACAGGCCTACATTTAGTTGTTTTCATATTGATTTAGAATTCTCCATGGCATGTTAACACTCTGTTTAAATGACTCAACCTTCAACCTTCTTGACTGTCCCTCTGGTACAAAGTTTAATTACTTAAACATTACCAAAAATAGCTAATATGTAATTCCATCATGTAGATGACTACATGTATGAGTGAGTCGGATTTTAAGGAAAATATGGGATGGTTTATCTTACATGACTGTATTTGATGCACCCATCTAATCACAGGGCATATTAAGCATGTTACACAACCTGTGGTGGGGTCTCAAGTACAGATACGGCTAGCTAGCCAATATTAGTTTATCATACCATTAGGATGATAAAGTCATTGTTATATCTGCTACTTCTATTAATATCCAATTATACTGCATCTCAATATCATATGCATAATTCCCATCAAAGATTGTGCATTGCTGACTGCGTCTCTAGCAGATGAGTAATCTCACACTGTTACATTTTTGTAGACAACAACTTTACAGACACCTGTGGCACCAGCTGTCCAATTCAATCCCTTTACCTTCTTCACGTTTGATGGACAAGATGTGGCGGAGTTTCTGTGGAATTCGCTGAAAGTGACGTATCGATCGGAAATTGGCAAAAATCTTGGCAATGCTTCAGCATATTTAGAAACCATGTCCACAATGGTCAGTTGGTAAACATATAGCTTGATTCTAAATGGAAAACTGCTAGTTTGGCCCAATGATAGTGATTTTTAGAGTCTGTTAGGCAAAGTATGATGTACTTATCTGACAGGCTGGCCAAATTCTACGGCTGTCTGTACCATACTGTAGTTATCAATCTCGCTGACTGAAACAGAAAGTCTCTTGAATGACAACCAAGAGTTTGGTATCCAAATGCATCTGCTGCAAATTAGAAAGTCACACTGAATATTCATAGCACATTCACTTGATAGCAAATGAGTAAAAAGACTTCCAACTTTTAGACGTCGAAAATAGCAACATTTTTGCATCTTCGTGTACCTTATACATGTGTACATGCTGTTCTGTCATTAGTCTATTTATAGCTATGCATTAGCCAATAGCATGTATACATCAGACTGCAACTCTATTAACGATTGCTACCACCATCAGATGCATGACTAATAATTTCGTTAAATGCGACTTTGACTTGCATCAGAGAATATATTTCTTTACAGGCATTTGGGAAGAACATGACTGAGCAGATATTTGGTAACAAAGTTGTTCAGAGTCTACTAGACGTGGCCGAGAGAGAACTGGTGGACATGTTTAAGGTGAGATTTCTGTCAACAGACTTAGTACTTGGTTCCTGGTTGGTGCAGGTTTTTCCACCATATTATGAATTTTGTGTTGCTTAGAGTAGTATGTGCACACATGTAGTAGTCCTTTACACTTTCACATACGGTCAGGCTATACAACAGCATGGCAATTATCCAAACTGCTATTAGTTATACTAGAGGTCAAAGGTCTCTTCTATTGACTATGCAAATACATTTATAGCTACAGACGACATTTATGTTCTACTTTTACATGTAAAAGGTGTACAAATGTACACAATTATTAAATTAGGACTATCAGCCAATTGCTGCAAGTAATTCGTTTTATTCAAATTGAGCTGTCATTCTATTCATGGCTTAGCGTATGCATGATGTACATGTGCCTCATGTTCCGTCTAAACAGACCTTGTAAAGTAGTGCTTTTTTGTCTTTGCAGAACATGGATCCAAAGAATGCGACGTTTGATCAGATATTGGCAAGGCTACAAGCTATCGACATGTCTGAGTTCTCTAAGGCAGCCATGACAGGTGTGGCCTATCAGATTGAATCAATGCTGCCAGCTGACGGCTTGAAACGGCTGACTCTTGTCCTTGATAGACTTGAGAATGATACTTCAGTAGCCAATGAGATTGCGGAAGGGCTAATTACCATGGTGAGTCACATATTCATTGACCTATGACCTTTAGGTTTTAAACAAACACTTCTAAAAATATTCATCGGTAGCCTATTGCATTTTGTACAATTATTTAGATTGAATCTATATTTGCAGGATTGTCTTAAGGCTCGGCTATATGAGATGCCGAAGCTTGTTCTAGACTCTAGAGAAAATCAGCGTGCCGTTTGTCCGGTTATGCAAAGACGAACATGTTGGTCTTTTTGGCCTACAGTGTCGCAGAGCGCTGTATTGAAACAAGCTTTGGTTATTGGCTGAATATTAATCAAGACTACTGGTACTGTCTATTGCCTATAGAGCCGTGTCAACGAACAACAAAGTTGCCTTGTCGAAGCTCATGGCCTTAATTTTAGTTTAGTAATATGGTATAGCATCAAAACTTCTTTCTTTTTAGGGTGTCCCAAGAACCCTCCCTACCTGGATCAATCAAAGTATAGCAGATCTAGACGACTCTCTCAGACAGCTTGTTACTAAGGTTTGTAGTGATAGAATGCCATCCATTATACAGAAATTATATGCATTGAGCTGTTGTAATAAGCACAGGAAGCCTAATGGTTGGTGAACCTCCGCGAGCTTGACCCTCCCCCTCTTATTATCTTGGAGTGTAAGATGAATGTTGGGTGTTAAAGCGTTTGGCCACATATTTTATATACATGTATGTTACATTTCTCTTGCAAAGAAAGGATACAAAGTACGAAGGGCATGAAGAGCATAGAGGAGTTCAGTACACATGCACTTGCCATCAGTGAAGTTTCCATTTACAAAGAAGCGGGTGTAGTGGTCAATGTGACTGTGTATTTTGCTAGTGATCTATGTACCATAGAGCCTCAGGTCTAACCCTCTTTCGGACTAGAATAATTTCACAGATACGGAACCAATTACATGACTGCACATAATACCTATTTATCTGCAAGAAAAATATAACACAATATGCAATGCACCTATATTACATGTATGCTGCTTACTCCATTTCAGAACTTGACACAGGAACCTATCTGGGCCACTGCCGCTAAACTAGAGAAACTTGGAATGATAATGATGAACTTTGACTACGCACAGTATGGTCACACTTTCCTTAATAACCTCAACTCTTCCTTACCACTTTCTTTCCATCAGCGTCTCAGAGATTTTCTGTTAACCTTAGAGTCGCGCAATCTAGTGAACATAACTGGATACATTAAGCAGGTAGTACTATTGTTGAACTAGTCATGTGAAAGGGTCTGGTAATATATCTTGCAAAAGCTCATACTAGAGGTGTGCATAGGTTGTGGTTGATAGGATACACGAGAATAAAAAAATTTCTACGAAGTTGAGACCATCATGTCAGTAACCTACTTTGATTCAGCAGCATTAGTTTGCGGCTTTGAATAGCTTGTTTTATAAGTGCAGCGCAGCTTACATGTAATTTTAAATGAATTTTTTAAAATTGTGCAAAAATAATCAATAAATAACATAATTATCGAGCTGCTTCCGTTTTCAGTTTCAAACATACATGTAATATGTTGCCCTGCAAACTGATTTCTATGAACGTGATTATGTTAGACGTCACAAACTAGGAACATTCTATCTATTGTGGTGCCTATTTTAGCTAACTGCAGTTTTCTAACACCTGTATTAATTTTCCTTGTTTGATTTGATTAGAACCTGCCGGTGACAAGCATGTACAATCAAACAAGAGCAATGTTGATGTCACAGAACATCACCCTGCCTGCAAGTCTTCCCTTTGACCTGGAGTTTATGGGTGTTTATAAATCAATTGGTAGCCAGTTGTTGGAATCGCTCAAGGTAGGAATTCCTCAGACAAAGTACGAGTAGATAACTCCACAATATGCATGGGAACTTTGTGAGTAGATAATTCCACAATATGCATGTAGACTGTGTGAGTAGATGACTCCATAATGTACATTGTACATGCAGGCCGTGTGAGTATATGACACAGGTAGGCAGTGGAAATAGGCAATTCTGATGTAGTATAGTGAAAGTAAATCAGTGTTCAAAGTGTTGTTATACAGGAGTATACAGTCCGTACCCACCTCGGTTTTAGTGGTCATACGCCGGCCAGCTGCAGATGTGTACCCTCGTTCTAATAGCTAGTTTTTTCGATACGGTCACTGTGGACTTGATAGTGTAGCGGTAAAGGGCTTGAATATCATTCATAAGGTCGTTAGTTCGAATCTGACCAGAGCATAATTTGTTTTATTTTAGTAATTCACTAATTTCTTTGCTACTATAAGATTAAGTGGATAACTATACACAACTAATCTGTAAGATCACATGCACCGTGTACCCACCGCATTTATTCCACTTCGAACGCTTAAGTACACTGTAAATGCCTTCTGTCATTTTATATTATGGTGTAGGTAGATAATTTATGATATACAATGTAATTCTATCCATGTAGACACCTCTTACAATGTAAAATTTGAGTAGATAAATCCCAATTTTTATATAAACTAATAAAAGATAACTCCTGCTCATAGAATCATTGTATTAGTAAATTGGTATAACCATAAATATGATGTTTCAGGTGATAATGGCAAATAATGACAAATACCTAAACGTATGGATGAACAGTGGAGTCACAGACTTGGAGAGAGTTGGTATGATCTTGTTTTCAGTAGATTTCAGTGGAATTGGTGAAGGAATCTTCGGTCACATGTTAGACATGATTAGACAAGGGACACAACTTCAATCCGTCCTTGACCAAAGAATATCAGAGGTAGGTGTTCAATTACATGTAGACACTTCTAAACATAGCGTGATACCAGTTTATGCAACAACATATATGCTGTAGTTGGCTTATGATGTGGTGATAAATTCAGTTATTCTTGAGGATCTAAAGCCATGTCATTCTATTGTATTTGTTTTGAAATAATTATAAGCACTTATTTAGAACTAAAAACTACATTCATCCATAATACATGTTGCAACTTATACATTCAGTGTCTGTAGACTCCTTTTAAGCATACATCATGTACAATGTGTGCAAATCTGCGTGTGCCCATACATTGCTTCTGGGTGCAATTTCAGACTTTGATGGAATTTATCGACATGAATGACAACAGTTCAAGCAACTCCAACATTACCCTTATCTCAACGCCCATTGCAGAGCTCATGGTTACAGCATTGAATGATACTGTAAGTCTATCTCATATTCTAGAGAGATCATTATTTATGAAAGTTGAGAGAAGATAACTCTGGTTTGTAGAATTACTTTATCCAATGTTATAATATTTGTATACCCACCATTCCCATGTACTACATGTGAAATACATGAATGTAGCACAAAATTTTATGGTGATTCGGAAAAATAATGGGACACACCACGGCACTATTAGATAGTCTTTTCATATTTATTGGAAGGGGCTTGATCTCCACCCATATGTCATGACGTACATTGTTCGGTTTGAATCACAATGTAACTGAATTCGTATTTTAGTTGACAGCAGAGTCCAACAACAATGCGAATTGGACAGCATACCCGAATAGTGAGAAGTTGATGAGAGTACTGATGATGGTAGACTACACGACTCTTGTTAGAAAATCTGTTGTTCTCTTCTTCCAAGAAGGAGGCGATCTGGTATCTACAGAACTACAGCAGAACATAACTGAAATTGTATCCATGTTTAACGCGACTCGAGGCTTTGAGCTCAAAGAAAGCTTGAGAGATCAGCTGAAAAAGGTAAGGTCATATTACGTGGTATGTACTGCATACCAGTTTGGATTTTGAAAGAAAAACTTACAGTTACGTAATATAATTTATTTAATATGTGGCCTGATAGGATAACTCCATGTAAATGACCCGTCTAGCTGCCTATTCTTTTACCTGATTAACTCAAAGCAACTATGTCGTATGTTATTTCTCCATAGGCTAGAATATGATTGGCCGTAAAGTACAATACTGCATTGGTATCATTCTAAAACACACACTTTGTTGCATTCATTGTAGTTGGACACACAGCTTGGTATGGCCATGCCAACATGGGCGTCGCCAGTAAGAGAAGAATTCTTAGACTCAGTGACTGGGCAGCTAATAGATAAATTTGAAGTAAGTAAAGTGACAATATTATAGTAACACATGGAAATGAAGTCAATGGTAAATCATAATGTAGATTAAAACCACATGAGAATATTGGAAGTTGTTAGTTATTAATTTTTTAATAACTAGTACTACAAGATACAAGTTTTATGACTTATTTCAACACTAGTCATAGTGTCATAATTGGAGGGGAAATATCTTTTTTCTCTGATAATAGCAGTAGAACTAGTGTTGGCATATCATTAGGAGCAGCCACAAAATTTATAATTCATTTTGTACTACTACTTATACAGGTATTATTAAAACACACCCATAGCATTAATATAAAGGTGTTTAGCATGCTGTTATCCTTTATTCAACAGAATTTGCTTAACAACGAGAACAGCACCATAACTGACATGCTCGTGTCCGCCAATACAACCTTCTCCTCTCTCACAGACTTTGAAAAGTTTGGTTTTGTAATGCTGGCAGTTGACTACACAGCAATAGCACAAGTAAGTGATTAGTGATATGGAAACCTTTATTACTGTTAATTAGTAGTTGCCCTCTCTCAAGAGAAACCATGTTGAGAAGATAATTTCTCATTTGTGACGAGATCCAGTATATTATTCAGCTGCAAAAAGTAATTACTTAGCGATACATTTACTTCTGTTCTTCCATTAGCTAGCTAGTATTTGAACTAGGTCTGCTTGGGAGGTCATGCATGGCACAGCAGCACTCGTGGGAAGCAAAGTTATCAGTTTATACGTTGCCATGGTGATGAATCAATGTGACGTCATAGCAAACAGACACTTGTCAAATTGCTTTTCTCCATTATTTGCGATTAAGTAGAATATTTCTTCCCCTCTGCACATGGTTTCACTTAGGTACAGCTCTGCCTATGTGAGTATTAATAGATCGTTAGCTAGATAACAAGTTCGTGTGTCCAGGTACATGTACATGTAAATAAAACCCTATCGGTAGCATAAATTCAGAAGGGAATGCAGCACACACTACTTATGCACAGAATATTCCCAGTAAAAAGCTTCAAATAAAATGACTAAGCTGCATCCTACATGCAGTTTGTCGATTTTGTTAAAGTTGCATTCTTTTTACATGTACAAATGTTGATATGTCATATGTACACAGGTATACTGTAACATACCTCCATGCCTTCTATATTTGATAGGATGTGATTAATAAGCTCGATGATGTGTTAGAGGATAGAGTAAAGATCTTCCTCAACAAACTGAGTTCCGGCTCTGTGGTGCCCGACCTGGAAGCAGCTCACAATGTCATCATACAGGTTTGTAGGTCACATGACAGCACGCTATGCAGTAACAGAGCTGGTTGGTTTAAAACAAATTATGATGGCAGTTCGAAAGCAGCTGTTTCATAAAACTACATGTTCAGGTTTGAATTTAGTACTCACAGCAGAGTTGCATGACATTCAGTTTCTATCAGAATTGTTGAGATGTGACTTAATCTACAAAATCCTAATGTCTACAGTGTGTAGCATACACCTACCTATTATATGTATCGCCTTATTTTCATAGACGCAATGAATATCACGTGTGTTTGGTTCTTGTTATACTGAAAGAGCGTCATGGGGGCATAAAATTCAGGGTTGCTTTACTATTCCTGCACTTCTAGATGCTACCAATTAGTGAAGGCGTAAAGAAGATGGTGATGAATATGACAGCAGGATGTGATGTCAAAACAGATCTGCTGCAGGAGATCAACGATCAACTTAAAGCGTCTGTAAGTACAATCCACCAGATAGCTTAATACAGAGCTGTTTATTGTGAGAGTTGCGTCGCTGTGAGAACATTTTGGATGCCATGTTGGGCCATAAAACTAATCAAAGTTGCCGATAGAAGGATTTGTAGACCCAATATGAACTCTTGTTTACTTCCGGTGGCGTAACTATCTCAATCAACGGCTCTGGCTTAATGATCTATCTTCAGTTACACGGAAATTTCAGCCTTACCGTCTACTCCTGTTCATATTTGTAATATTTGGTTTGGTTTGCTTCAAAAAGAATAATACTTATCATGTGCTGATTCTGTCAAAGCTGAACTACGAGTTTGTTATTTTGTTTCAGTACGCAGTTCAGAGTCAAACTCCAACATGGAAGGCAGCAAACACTACCACCCTTGATAAGCTAATGCTTGTTGTTGAGAACTACAGCTATGAATCTACTGGCAACATGCTGTCCATTAAGTATTTGTGTGTCGTGGATAAAAATCTTCCTTCGAAGATGTCTACAATACTAGACCGGTTTATTACAGCTGTAGAGAACAGGGACAGTGTGGTCGACATCTTGGATGATGCCAGAAAAATGGTAAGAATATAATTTATGATAAATAATAGACTGAGATGCACTACAAAACTTTTTTTTGAATATATTCCCAATATTTTGACATTCATCTGAATGTCGTTGTGGCTGAATCACCATCAGAAGAGCTACAATGTATGTTTGTGTATGACACTTACTACAATTGCTGCGATTACTACTATTTATTGCACAAGTAAATGATGGTAGATGTGTCTTCTCAGCTGATCACGTTAATCAGAACCTCTGAAAAATTTTGTTTTGGCAAGAGAAACAATCGAGTCATTTGATTTCAAGGAGGACAAATACGATTTTTTTCTCGAATTAAAACGTTATGATTGCTGTGTTATTGAATAGTAAATATTAGCCAAAGGCTACTGTGACAGCCCAATACAGTGGTTAATGTGTAGAAAGTAAGTTAAATGTTAATAACCAGTATCAAACTAATAAAAACTATTCTATAGCTTTGTGCATGACTTTACTAAAGGAATAATAGTCATCCTATCCTATTATTAGTACAGGGATATGTCCATGTATTATTTTGGGCATGTGTTATTTTATGACGATGGCACATTGTCGTTTTGATTAATGCTACCAACGTCTTGCATTCCAGCTACCAGGAATGATGGATACTTTGAAGGATTTGGTAAAATATGTTCCATCAAATTGGACAAGTCAAGTGGAATTGATGCTGGATAGTTTTGGCAATCAAATGGTATGTTGCAGGTCTCTAGTTGAACAGCACAACACTAAGTGTCCTCTCTGATACAGAATTACATGACTGTAGCGATGCTTATGGGATATTCTTTTCATTAACACAAAATAATTGTAACCAAACCATGGGAGCCGTGATTTGTGGTGTAGCTACAATGTACATGTACTGTAAATCCTCTTTGCTCTTATTCTTTTACAGTCTAGTCTGACATCACGAGACGTCCTACTGCCTCTCTATCAGACCATCGACAGTCACATTCAAAACCTTACTCAGGTGAGCATTAATGGTGGTACTAGTGGTGGTACTAGTGGTGGTACTAGTGGTGGTACTAGTGGTGGTGGTAGTGGTGGTACTAGTGGTGGTACTAGTGGTGGTACTAGTGGTGGTGGTAGTGGTGGTACTAGTGGTGGTACTAGTGGTGGTACTAGTGGTGGTGGTAGTGGTGGTACTAGTGGTGGTGGTAGTGGTGGTACTAGTGGTGGTACTAGTAGTGGTGGTAGTAGTGGTACTAGTGGTGGTACTAGTGGTGGTGGTAGTGGTGGTACTAGTGGTGGTACTAGTGGTGGTACTAGTGGTGGTACTAGTGGTGGTGGTAGTGGTGGTACTAGTGGTGGTACTAGTGGTGGTACTAGTGGTGGTGGTAGTGGTGGTACTAGTGGTGGTACTAGTGGTGGTGGTAGTGGTGGTACTAGTGGTGGTACTAGTGGTGGTGGTAGTGGTGGTACTAGTGGTGGTACTAGTGGTGGCACTAGTGGTGGTGGTAGTGGTCGTACTAGTGGTGGTACTAGTGGTGGTACTAGTGGTGGTGGTAGTGGTGGTACTAGTGGGGGTACTAGTGGGGGTACTAGTGGTGGTGGTAGTGGTGGTGGTAGTGGTGGTACTAGTGGCAGTACTAGTGGTGGTACTAGTGGTGGTGGTAGTGGTGGTGGTAGTGGTGGTGGTAGTGGTGGTACTAGTGGTAGTACTAGTGGTGGTACTAGTGGTAGTACTAGTGGTGGTACTAGTGGTGACAGTAGTAGCCATAGCATGTGCATGGATTTATAGTAAATATTTGAAATAGAATACAGTTTACCAGATTGCTACACATAGTCCGCCATGATCGTTTTATTTGAGCATAACTACATGTAGTTAGAACGCATGTTTCATGTATTTTGCAGAAGGAGATGGACGACTGGAAGGCTGTCAATGGAAGGCTGGAGAAGGTGGTCAGGCTTGTGCTTGCTATGGATATGAATGCAATGATCAACACAGTGACTGTTACTACCCAAGGTATGGGTAGGAATATACTACTCAATGTGGTCATGAGCAACCTCGGTCAGAATACTACCAAAGCACTGGAAGACTTTATGGCCATACTAGAATCGGATGGCCTGGTCAGCTTTGTGAATAAGACTCTAGATGCGGTGAGTTACTGACTGACAAGGACAAGTTTGAGCAATCTGACTAACTGCACAGATGCAAAAACCGACTAATTGACTACATCAATGTACAGATTGACTAACTACACTCATGCACATACAGGCCGACCAAATGACTGATTGACTGATGGACAGGGTGATTGACTGCCTGGCTCATTGGCTGGTATTCTAACTCACTAAAATGGTTCAATAGTAATCTAAGTGACTGTCTAACTCACTGGCTTGTTGAGTGAATTGGCTTTCAAATATACCAGCTGCTGTGCAATGCTGCCATCAGCATGGTTGATCTACATGTGTATAATATTCTAGTATATTCATATTTAGCATGTAAATTGCGGATGCAAAGTTCTCGTACATATACATTACGTGGTCATGCACTAAACATTCAATGTATAAGCAGTTATGCTCAAAATTACGAACAAGACTTTACAACTTTGTATCAAAACTAACTATTTGGAGTGTTGTATTCCAGGGAAGTGTATGTACTCTTGTGGTGTGACTGAACTCTCATATTATCCTGATACATATTGGACAATATTTATCTAAATACATGTAGATGACAGGAAACCAAACGATGATAAAACAGCTCTACTCTAATGACATCGTTCAGAGCATTCTGAAAGCCTTCTCTGATTCACTAAAGAAAGCATACCAACAGGTTAGGAATGACGTGGGCCAGAAGTGGAGAACGATGACAGCGTCTGAGAAAGCTCTACGCCTGTGGGCTTTGGTTGATATGGTAAGAAATTTCAAACTAAGGCTGAAAAACACTGTTTTCATTCAAAAATGTGTATGGCAGGATAACAGCTAAGGTTAACTGAATCTGCTTGTGTTTGGAACTGTAGACAAAGCTTATGAAAGATGTTAGTACATCAGTCGAAGAGAGTACCAAATATTACATGGACATTCTCCAACCAGTTTACACACAGCAGTGTAGTTGGGATCTGGGTAACGTTACCTACGGACTTATGAACATTATGAATGCCAAGGAAGAGGGAGACCGCTGGGCTCTTAATTGTAAGTATGAGTAGGAGATGGCTCAGTAGGTTAGAGCGCCTGCTATGAGGTGCAAAAGTGCTGAAGTCCGATGGCGAATTCTGCTGGTGTCTACTGACTACTGGGTCTTTGAACCACAGTTGTGCTCCGACACGCCTGTAATCTGAGAGAAAAACTGGCGCAGCAATTATTGTAGCCTTGCCCTTAAGGCACATCTACTATCGCACTGCCAGTTTTCAGGCTAGGTGGGTGGATAACCCTCGAGACTTTAATCAACATTTTTAATCAAGTAGTGTTTGTGATAAAAAGTAAGTCATGGTAACAGTATATAGACCTATCAACCTTTTAAGATAACATCACCAACATAAACTAACTGCAATATTGATAACTTCTTTCCACTGGTGTTGCGATGTCATTAGAATGATATAAATTTTGATCACTTCCTACAAACTAGAAAACCGGTTTTAATACTAACACTGTGCTATAGGATTTCCATCCCTCGGTTGAATAACATTGTCAGCGGCAATGGCACACATTTACATAATATGAGTCAGATCGACTCAGACAAAGCAAATTGACTCACAACATCGTCATGCCATTATCACTAGTTATGCCACAGCTTGACAGATGTAACCGTTTAGTGGATGGTCTAGTGAAATATTGTGTGTACTTTGTAGTGGTGGATTCTTGGGGAAAGCTTCCGTCCGCTATATTCCGTGGAGCCTTCACATGGCCTGGTGATATGGCACAGTGCCAAAAAGTAAAAGGAAACCGAGTGCTAAATGAAAATGGCACAATTACCATTCTGGAGAAAGGTGGAATTAAAGGTGCTTGGGGTATGGCATACTTTGGACTCCCTAAATCATTATCTGTTGCACCGGTAAGTGAACTTAAGCCCTCAGTTATTTTATTTGGTGACTATAATTTTGTATTATTTGCAATATAATTACACAATCATGTTATATGTTTATCAATAGAGGCCAACAAAAAGCCCTACATTGCTTTTTTACTTTCAAAGAGTTGCAGTTGTTTTGTCATTGTCAAAATTTTGATTGAATTAATTGTGATCAACATCTAACAATTTATAATACATTGTTAGATGTAATTACCTAGGTTCTATGTCTAGATTATTTGCGTATTTAGGGATGGCCAACTCCTACCCTTCAGCTGGGATATTGTCTCCCTGAGTCCTGTGACTACATGGATTCTATGAGCTTCTTGAAAAGTAAGTAAGAGATCTAGTCCCACCCACTTGTGGAGTACTAGTCCCACCCACTTGTGGAGTACTAGTCCCACCCACTTGTGGAGTACTATTACCACCTACTTGTAGAGTACTAGTCCTACCCAGTTGTAGAGTGGTAGTACCATCCACTTATGTAGTACTAGTCCCACCCACTTGTGGAGTACTATTACCACCTACTTGTAGAGTACTAGTCCTACCCAGTTGTAGAGTGGTAGTACCACCCACTTATGGAGTACTAGTACCACTTACTTGTGGAGTACTAGTCCCTGCTAGCACCACCCACTTATGTGGAGTACCTAGTGCCACCCACCTGTGTAGTACCAGTCCCACCCACTTGTAGAGTACTAGTCCCACCCACTTGTAGAGTACTAGTGTTATCCACCACTGGTCCTATAATTGCTATAATGCATTTAAATTTTACACTATTATTTTTATCATCGTGAATACCAGTTACATTTTATGCCCAGACGGCATAACCAGACCTCCCTGATAGGATTAGAGAGTTGCACTGTGTTGGCTACAGAATTCTTCAACTTCTGTTAGCATTTACTTTGACAGGATTCAAGTACCATGGTCTACATGTACATTGTACAATGTTGATTGTCAGTTACAGCATGCGGTTTATAGATGAAATGTTAGGTCATTCCTTTTAGATAGTATGTTCTTTCTTCTTCAAGAAGTTCATGACAGAGAAACCGGAGACTTGGTTTCACATTTGTGCAAATAAGCCAGTCCCTATAAGCCATCTCTGACTGGGGTTTGAACCTGATGCTTCTACACCACCTATTTGTCTAACACAGCCGACAGTTGTAATGATTGTGCTCTGTTCAGTGTGCTAGGTGATTAGTTGCTGTAGAGGTTCCTCACTCATACACCAGCCAGGAATGGGCTACTTTCATAAATTTGGAACCAAGTCCCTTGTTGCCCAGTGATAAATTCCTTGCAACTAAATGTCACATGACATGTTAGTGTCAAGTAATGCCTGCCTCAACGAATGTTGATGTTTCTCATGTGCTTAGGAGGTAACTTACTTGGACTCAATCTCACCTTTCTCAAACCACGATCGGAGTATCCGGCTTTCAAGGAAGAATACAAGACAGACTCAAACTTTATCGGAATATCGTAAGTAATGACAGTGAATGCGCAACAGTAACTGAAACTATCCAATGCGAAATTACAAGCCACATAGTCGAGTTTTATGGCAACTGTTTTAAATCTAAACTGAAATTATATACCATTGTTTCAACTGAGATAAAATGTAAAAAAACAAATCTTCTGGTGGCCTTGAAAAAAATAATGTGCATAAAGATTGCACAATTTTTTGTGGAATAATGAAAAAAATTCTGCATAATATAAACACTTTAATTTGAATGAGTGTAAAATAGTGTTGCTTACAATTCTGCCATTGTTTCAGCGCTATGTTCGCTGTCCTTATCTTCACGATCGCTGCTTGTTCTGTTGTGGATCGCTTGGTATTGAAAAAGAGAGAAGAGCAAGCTGAGAAGCAGAAGGAGGTAAATAAAATGAAGTATGAGCTCACAGCACTACCAACATACACAGAGTCTGAGAAGAAGAATCTAGAAGGAGCCGGTTCTGTAATGTACAATGGAGCTGATAGGGCATACACCAACGGTGGATTTGAGAATGATGAGAAACCTAAACTCAACGGGGATGTTGAAAGTAATTGTTAAAAATATGAAATATATACTGACATGTTTAATGATTCTGGAAACATACCAATGGTGTGATTTTCTTTTGTGGTCAAATGTTGTTTTATCATGGCTTTGCAAGCCTTTTAAGAAATGTGAACACATTATTTTCTAGCTATAAGTGTAACATCTATAATGTACCTTTAATGGAACAGCATCACTATATGTTTATTAATTACAGGTATGCCAACGCAAAATGGAACCGCTGAACACAAACCTGCTCCTAAATCCGAAGCTAAACCAGGTAAGAGTTGACAACTCAAAGGTGTCCATAAAAAGCAATGAAGATATACATGTAGACAATATTTATGCACAGTGTCATAGTTTTCATTCTCAGTAGTTCATTGTAATACTGTATAAATCTTCTTTGAAGATACTTCTATGTTGATTGCCACAATATAATAGTGCACAAATGCTTCTAGAGCAGTGCTACTCAAATTCTTAGTTATACATGTAAGATCTTATATAAACATGCATCTATATATATGTACATGTAAATGCATACGTGTAAACATGCATATCAATCTGTTGAAGGCTTGGGTATCCGACTAATTAAATCGTTCAGTCTATACGAGACGATGCCAAAACTATTTGAGTCCAGTCCAAAGCCAAACCAGCTACAGGCTCTCGATGGTATTAGATTCTTGAGCATGACTTGGGTAATCTACGGACACGCCTTTGCCTTCCCGTTCCCTTACATAAGTAAGTTATAGTTTAGTACATGCATCTCATGGCTTGGCTGCCCGCTTGTAGAAGTTGCAGCATGCCAATGCAAAGCTGGATTGGAAATGGGTGAAATTCTCTTTTTCTGATGCAATGCACTGCACAAGTCATTGTGTGTAATGAAAATGTAGTGCGTAAATGTATAACAGCTTTGTTAAGATTCCTGTCAAGCATGCTATACATGTACATGTAGTTATAAGTCACATAATTATTTATTCATAAATATCCATCTATCTTTCTAGTTAAAGTCAACTCAAGTTGTGTTTTTACTGTGTAGTGGGGCTGTGCTAGCTTTGTGGTCTATATTTGTAGAGAACCCAATGGGTGCTGCACAGTTTGGTTCAAACGGTGATTGGACATTCAATGCCATCACTGGAGGACTGTATGCAGTGGACAGCTTCTTCTTGCTCAGGTACATGAACTGCATCATAGCTCTGGGACGGACTACCTTATCTTATACGGCCATTAAACATACTGTGCATTTGCTTCATAGCACTGCATGATATGCAGTGTTTTACATACGATGCAGCTGATCCACGTTGTAGTTTGAAACAATGAATTTCTCAAGCATTATAGTAGAAAACGTGTAGAGCCTATAATATCATGCATGGGGTTTGGTAGATATCATAAGTGTGTAATGTTAGCACATAGAATAGCTTACACTAAGGTAAGTGAATAGGACAGTCATGCATGTATATTATAATATTGTTTACAGTGGACTCTTGGTTGGGTACCTGTTCTTGAAGGCTCTAGATAAAGTTAAAGGAAAGATCAGATGCATGACTTTAGTACTCTACTACGTACACAGATTCCTCAGGTAAGCAAGGTTCTATCCATGCATTAGGGCTATAAAATGGTCCAAGTTTGTTGGCACCTCTTCAAAGTGCAAACAAGTTCACAATTTATGAAGTATTAGAATAACAGATATTTTATCTACAATCTACAGCATCAAAATGGTTTTCACACACCCAATTAAGTACAATATAAGCATGGCCGCTTACGATTTAAATTAAGACTTGCTTTGCTATAATTAGTTTAGTAAAATGATGAAATTTTAAAGGATACTACTAGAGTCTTGATTTTTGGGAAAAATTGCCCACTTTGACATACGCCAAATGTAGTAAAATAAATTAGAGTCTTGGTCTTGTAAATTAGCATAAAATATCCTCAAGGGGTTGACTGACAAAAAAGTTCATGGTAAGCTTTGATCTACAAAATATCCAGTCTTTATTTAAGTTGCAGTATAATTTATGATAACACTACATGCACATTCGTGTTTTGAACAACTGTACATTCGATGCAATTAATTGACTTTTATTGAACTATGTGTATAAACATATACCAGCATTAGGTAGCTGTAAGTTGTGCTTGTATTTCTTTTGTTAATATGCAGGTTGCTTCCTTTATACGGTGGAATCATCCTGATCACCATTGCCTACCACCGCTATATTGGCACTGGACCCTTCAACTCCTGGCACAGCGAACAAGCACCACAGAACTTTTGCCTCACCAACTGGTGGGCCAACCTCCTCTACATAAACAACTTCTATAAGCCAACACAGATGGTAAATAGTTGGGAATCTACTAAAGAACTCTGTAGACATCAAGCAGTAACCTTGCATTGTATATTTATATGTACATGCGATTTGCTTTAGGCTAGTACATCGAATAACAGCTAAACTAAACAAATGTATTATATATTATTAATTGAATGCGAATCAACAATTTTGATCAAAATTTATATTTTTCAATGGCAATATTATTTCGTATTGTCTTTGAATTGCTGTATAAGCTACATGTTACTTCATATTTGAAACGCAGAAACTAATGTTTTGCTAGCGGAACATTTACATGTAATTCAAATGAAATATCGTTGTATGATTGTTAGTGTAATGATGTATTATTGTATGATTGTTAGTGTAATGGTGTATCCTGGTATCTGGCAAATGACATGCAGTTCTACGTCATCTCACCTCTCCTCCTCATCCCTCTGTACTGGTACGTACAAACTTACATGGTCATAGAGACCTTAATAATTGCTCATTTGCATAATTCATACGTGTTACCTGGTGTAACACAATAGTACATGGATAGTTCAGTGTTAGAAATAATACAGCAGAATAACTGGGTACATTATCACCTGCCATTTCTAAAGTAGCTAACATATTCCCTTGAGTACACAGTACCTCTTCATTTCCACCACCAAATATAGTATTTACTGATTTATAACACAGTTCGTGAATAATGTTTACATTAAATGTAGAAATAATACTTTGCGATGATACTACATGTATATGTAGATTACTTATTACTTGTTACTCAGGAGCATGATGGGTGAATGTTTTATACAATTATAAAAACTCTTGAACTTTCAAATTGAATATTCTTGTAGTAAGATAATTAATAACATAATTTTCTGATTATGTTTTGCTGACAGCTACATTGTACATGTATTGGAATGTTGCTGTAGTGTAGTAGTTATGGCCGTGGTTGGTAGTCGCATACTTACATGACTTGCATAGTTGGCTTCTGATAGGCACTAAATCCTTGCTGACCATGTATGGAGGCATTTTCGTAGTAACTCTGCAGTCTATATATTACATTTTATGATTCATTTCCTGTAAACCTGCTGTTCAAAGACGCTAGTAGCTGGAAAATGTTTATGGAATATTACACGTTTAATTCTGTTAATGCAACGTGTTACTAAAGTAATGTTAAAGAGTGGTTTATTTAGTTAATAGCTATGAACTTTGACAAAGTTGAATCAATGTTGCTGATTACCTTAAAAAGTGCTGCTAATATTTATTTAGGGCACCAAAGTTCGGTATTACATTGATATCTGCTCTATGGGCAACACACATCGGCCTCACTGGGTGGGAATGGTCAAAGCGCGATGGAAGGTCTCAGTTCACGTGAGTTATCTTATCTTGTATACATGTACTTGTAATTTAAATTTCTAGCAGATTATGAACGGGTTCCCCTCGAATGAAAACTAGAAAAATTAAGAGAATTGGTTTGCCGCTTTTTTGTAGTACCTGACATGTTTCAGAAATCTGTTTGGGCCCAGACAGATTTGTGAGAAATCTGATTTTGAGGTACAGCCGTCATTGTAGGAGACGAATGGCACTTGCTACAACTTGTTAGCACTGGTTAGCATTAGCGAGCACTTGCTAGTACTTGTGAGGACTTTTAGCACTTGTTAGTCCTTGTGAGCACTTGTTAGTACTTGTTAGTTATTGTGAGGACTTGCTGGTACTTGCTAGCACTACTTGTGAGCACTCATTGCACTTGGACAATAATAAATCATTTTCCCTGTTGATCTCTTAGAGAATCAAGATCTGTTGTAGCTGGTATTTTCTCATTCAGAATTTGCAAAATCAACGTATTATTTTGTCATTTATAGTGACCAAGCGATCTTCCAAGACATTTACATCAAGCCTTGGGTTAGAATTGGTCCATACCTGATAGGTTTGCTGCTGGCTTTCGTTCTCTTCAAGAAGTTTAAAGTAAAAAGTGTAAGTTCTTCAGTTAAATGTAATATAAATGCGTTTAACAACTTCTTTTACTTTTCACTAGTTTGAGATTTAATCAAATTGACCTACTTTGATGTTTGGAAGAGAGAAGTGATTTAGATTCTATGCTCTGAGTTGTTTTTGCTCTTTACCAATATATATTTTAGCACATGAATACAATTTTATTCATCTAATAAACCTTCAACGAAATGTTTTTGCATTTTGGGGTTATCTTCTCATGCTTAAATTTGTGCACCTCATTATGGATATTATAATAATACATGTAGGTAATATATTGCATAATGTAAGTAATATATTATATGATATAGGTAGTATATTACAGTATATAGTATAGGGAATATACTACATACATGTAATATAGGTAATATATTATATTATATAGTATAGGGAATATAGTACTATATAATATAGGTAATGTACTATCTAATATAGGTAGTATACTATATAATATAGGTAATATATATATATATATATAATAAATATGCAGTACGAAATAAGGATGTTCTCCAGCAGTAAAAATATGGAAATCTTGCAATTTCATGTTTCAAGAATTTATAGTTTGAGATTGCATTGCTTCACTTCTGTTACAGGGTTTGGTTCAAGGAATATGGTGGCTGATGTCTCTGGGTATAATTGCTTTAGCTGTCTATATACCATACGATGCTACTAAGGACGGTGGTGTAGTGAGTAACTCATGGGATACTGTGCAAAGATCCACATTTGAAACTTTGAACAAGAGTGCTTGGGCGTTAGCTTTGGGTTGGATAATATTTGCTTGCAACACTGGCTGCGGAGGTAAGTCCTTTTATAAGGCGCTATTTACTTGTAAATTAAACTTGTAAATTGTAAATGCAGACAATAATGATTTTTAGTCAATCAATTCTAGCCAACTCATGTGTTGCTTGTTTATGGCTTGTAAGCTTGAAATTTTTTACTTAAAAAAATTGAATTTTACCGCAGATTTGGAACCAAGCTGTGTTATTCCTTTTCTGTAATTGCACAGAAAATGTGCAAATGCAGAGAGAGTAATAGCCACGTGATGAGTTCTTAGTTAATGGATAGAATAGGACTTTGTTTTCGATAATGAACTAGCATTAAACGCAAATATTACATGTAAAGGAAATTAAAAGTGGAAGTCGTTGCAGTGGAATAAACTATTTTTTGGCTGGGCATATTGATAAGGAACTTGGTGTTTTAACTGCAGTAGAATATTTTATTTGCTACTAAAATACATGTAATATGTTGTACATGCGTATGCCCAGGGTTCATTGGAGATATGCTGAACTGGTCTGGTTGGGCGCCGTTCTCAAGGCTGACATATGCTGCCTACCTGATACACCCGCTGATCATGGAGATAAACTATAAGAACAGACACAACCTTATCTACCTGAATCACTTGAGCCTGGTGAGTAGCATTTAAATATGTATGCGTAAATGGTTTAATGAACCTGACCTTGATGAGGCTAGACACAAGAGAACTATGTCTAGAATGAAGTTTTTACACTGTTATTTAGCATGTTTAAATAGAAAGCTTGCAGAAAAAAATGGTTATTGCTGTAGAAGTAGATATCCGTTGAATTTGTTTCAACTAATTTTGCACAGACTTGAAACTGATTTCAACTTTGTTTCTAACTGGCATACATGACAACTCAACCACTATATTTTCCATGTTATATTCACAGAATAATTTTATTTTGCAGCTTTATGACAACTTCTCCTTTCTCTTCATCTCCTACTTCATTGGTGGAATTCTGCACTTGATTCTGGAAGCACCTATGCTTGGTCTAGAGAAGATTCTGCTGCCTAGACATCGATAAACCAAAAAAAATTTTATACTTACAACATTTTGCAGTACAGCATATATACATACATGTAGTTTCATTTTTGTGTAGATGAGAAAACAGTTTCGCTTCAGCTCAACTGTGTTTTAAATTAAATGAATAGTTATTTAAATATCTTTGGCAAAAATCGTAGCATGTTATTTGATTGAATTATGTCTGCAAGCTTTCCCTTTATATTTTTTCTATAATAAAAACAGTATTTACATGTATTTTCTAAAAACTAAAATTTAGTATGTGTTTGTTTAAGGTACAGTATATAGAGCAGCATTTGCTCAGATACCTAACTAAATTAATTTTCAGCAAGCTGTCACCATGGGGGCTACATATAAACAAATCCTTAATAATTCAAATAAAGCTCTTAATAAAGTAGATTTAAAACACTGATTCAAATTTGAGAAAATAAAATAATAATTTGGTAATTTAATTTGACATGCAGCTATTTAAAAGATGCTCTACAGTTTAAAAGGTTTTATAGTGCTGGTGGAATGATATCCCATTGCAATGTTACTAAATATTGTAATGGTTTCTGTGATTTGGTGCGGTCGTCCTCGGACGACTATCGACCCAGAAATGAAGTGCCTATGAGTGGTAATAGGACTTCGCATTACATGAAAGATCGAGCGGTCTCAGTAGCCCAAATACTACCAAAGACGACCCATCTGATCTCAAGTCCGACCTTCAGACTATACAGTGAAAGAGAGTAGTTCAACCTAGTAGGCGGTTCGCAAAGCGAATGACCTAGTAAAAGGAAGAGAAAGTCCCTGTATCAAGTATAGATGTGTCTTTATTGAAAGCCAAGTGTAGACTGAGACAATGAACAGTAAAACAGTGCCCTTTATATAGTATAAGGACTTCCGGCCGACGTGACGTCGGGAAAAGACGACGTGTGGTCGTCCGGAAGTTGCGCAACAAGATGGCCGCCGGAAGCCCGACGGCCGACCCAAAATAGGTCGGGTTCTACAAAAGTTGCTTATAATGGTCCAATTCATGTACAAAATGAATATCAATGGATTCTGAGAGGTCGGGCCTCTGTACATGGGTATAAAAGGCATAAAAAAGGACTTAGTAACATTCATGTGACTATGTACAACAACATATAGTAAGATACATGAATAAGGAATGAGCATAAACACATGGAGACATGTATATAGACGGTAATTAAGTACTTTGAACATGCAATGCAGTTAAAGGTAAGTATACGAGCACTAATTGTGAGAATGTTAGTGTCAGGTGAGTAGCGCTGTAACAACTACTAGGCACTTAGGGAGCGGTGGAGCTTCGTCCGGGAGTTGGGGTCGTATACAAATGTCCTGTACCATCACATAGCCCCCCGATCCTTGGCACTATCTCTTCGAGTATGTCTAAGGATCTGCTCCGTGAGCCGTTGGTGGAGGGATATTTCGTCCTGTACGGCTTCCGTCTGCTGGACTATAGTAAGCCGGTCTCTAACATGTGAGTGAAGAAGTCTCTGCTGGAGTATGTGCAATTGGTGCCTGAGGCGTCCGAGACGATTGTTTAAAGTGGCACACAATCGTTCTCTCTCCTTCTGGAATTCTGCTGTAGGTGTGCGTGATTCAAGAGTCTTCTTTGTGTTTTTAGTATCTGGAGGGCTGGTCGACAATGGGACGGCCTTGTCTGATCCGGTTCTAGCCTTAGGCGGCCGGGGCCGACGTTTGGGTATGTCGTAAGTATCAGTCCCTCTGTGGTCCAAGGCTGGAGGGTCCATACGAGTCTGTGATCGCTTTGGACTGCCTAGTCGCTCCCAGGGCGACTTTCTTTTATTTGTTTTCTTTGGGGCAGGAGGAGGTGTCAGTCGCACCACTGCTGCTCTGGCTTCAGCTTCTGGAGGAGCTGGTATAGTGAAAGGTTTTGGTCCTACGTCTGCTGGGATACATGAGGGGTAAGCGACCCTCTTGTCGAGCTTCATCGCCTTGAGGAAAAGCTGGAACATGTGGGAATCCACTTCATACTGGATGGCTCCGTGGCCTGTCTGGCTTTGGTGCCGATAGACAGTCTCTGCATCACGGGCGCTGACTCCACAGGAACAGAAGAACTGGGTAAAGTGTTGGCGTGTGTGAGCCTTGATGGTGTTCTCCGTCCCTTCTAGCTTACATAGTCGACAATAGGAGTTCCTTCCTTTACATCGGGCTGTCCGACGTATATCACTACTGGTCCGTGGAGAGATCCAGCAAAGTTGAGACTGCGGCATAGGCGTCTCTGGAGAGGTCTCTATAAGAGAAAGTGTAGATACAAGAGGTTGATCATTTAGATTATCAATGTTTGCGTAGGCCGAGTCGTCCTCGTCACCCGACTCAGTCACATGGTGTACAATGTCATTGGAGTACATATGCATGTCCGAGGTCGTCCCGGAGGGGAGGTGGTGCATGTCCGAGTCGGTTAGGACGGTATCGTCCCGAAGTACCGAAGATACTTCAGTATGACCCGACCCGACTGGCACAACCTCATCCCTCGAGGAGTGACCGAGATCAGCATATAAGTCGTCGTCGTCCAAAAGCAACAGTACCTCGTCCAAGTCTATTGGCTCACCTGGCAAGTCCATTAGTAGGCCGACTAGGAGGGGCACCGCTCTCGTTGAGGGGTCTTGAATAGAGTGCTTTGTTGTCCGACTAGGTGTTGACTGAGTGGTGGTGTTGAAGGTACTGGGGGATCTATCTGGATCCTGGCCTTTTATAGGTGTGGGGGCTGCCCTGGTTCTCCTTGTGGTGTGCGACGTTATGTCTGCAACAGCTGGCTCCTCACCATGTAGTAGAACTACGTTGCGGCGGAAGTGCACTTGTCTGACCCCTGTTGTTGGATCTATTTTGATCTCAAGGTTGTCTGGGTCACCGGATCCGTCTGTGGAACTGGAGAGTAAACACGGGCCTGGCCGTGTCGGCCTTCGATAGGTAGTCGTCGGGGCAGCCCATTTGTGATGAATTCTTTCTAGTATAACCTCTGGGGGTCGGCCTCGCTTCCACCGGGCCTTCCTCCTGTATGATAGGGGTCTGTTCTCCCTAGTGTAGGGCGTTAGCATCCGGACGTAGGAGGGTCCACCTTTTGAACCTCTGCCCCAGTCGGGCGGCGGGAATATCGGGTGCTGGAAATAGTCGACAGCACCTTCCTCGAGGCGGTTTGCACCTTGTCTACGCTCTTGAATGCGCGGCTTTTTAGCCTGTCGGCCCTGGTCCTCTACTTGCCTCTTTTTCTTCGCTGTTCCTCCCTCGGCTTCTAGCCCCCCTATCGGGTGGCCAGGACGTCGGCATTGTACTTCGACGCCATGCGGAGTTGTACTGGGCGGTAATGATCCTTTTCCTCCCTCGGCCCTGGAACCTCTGTGGGGGTGTCCTTGACGTCGGCATTGATCATCAACGTCGGGCGCAGGTGTACTAAGTGATGAGCTTCCCGTTCCTCCCTCGGCCCTGGATCCTCTGTGGGGGTGTCCTTGACGTCGGCATTGATCATCAACGTCGGGCGCAGGTGTACTAGGTACTGAATTATCCGTTCCTCCCTCGGCCCTGGATCCTCTGGTGGGGTGTCCTTGACGTCGGCATGAGTCATCGACGTCGGGCGGAGGCGTACTAGGCTTCATCTCAGGCATCGTCCTCAATGTATAAGGGCTTCCCGTTCTATTGACACACGGCCATTGATCTCGGCTGGTGTATACCTTAGCGGTATGGCAGTTTACAGAGCACTTGTGTTTAGTCAGGTAGGGCATCCCTAGGACGCCATCTTCTGGTATGGAGCCGATGAGGAACAGTTCTTGGCTAAAGGTACGACCGACTACCATAGGTAGCCTTACCATTCCCTCGAACCTGAGAGTCGAGCCGTCGGCCATCTTGCCATATGGCTGACTTACTGGTAGGACCTCTAGGTCGGGTCTCTGCAGCTTCTTCAGGATGCGGGGTGATATTAGGTTGGTCGTACAGCCCGTGTCCAAGAGTAGGGTTACATCTTGGCTACATAGTCGTCCTTGTATGTACAGGCTAGGTACATGCGGCTTCACATACGTCACTTGAGTCACTGTTTTAGAAGGGGGGTCGGCCTTGCCGACCGGATACTTGGGACGGTCTTCCGAGATGGAAATGTGAGAGGTGCGAGGAACTTGTAGGGCCCGAGTGCCAGCCTCTACTGTCTCGGGCCGGAGCCTTTTCCCGACTCGGGTACTGGCGGCTCAGGATATGTGGGGGGAGTGTTCCCATTGGTCCGTTGAGGAGGGGGACCAGGCTTTTTGCTGGTCTGCCAGGAGGGTCTGTTCCGAGGTCCTGGCGCTCTGGGGGCGTCTAGTAGTCCTCGAAGTCGTCTGACTTCTTGGCTGAGTGTCTGGATGGCCTCTTTCAGGTCGTTGATCCAGGTCAGGTCGGAGTCCACTGTATTTATTTGGGGTGTCTCCGGCTCGGGTTCTGTGACTGCCCTGATTTGGTGTGCTTTACTTCCACGGGAAGGTCCCTTGACGAGCAGGAAGTCATTTCCGGCTCGGACGGCCGAGTCCACATCTCTGGGGTTTATTGCCAAGAGGTGTCTCTGTAGGTGTCCGTCCTCAAGAGAGTTACTGAAGTTTTCCACAGCCAATACCCGGCGGTGCGCTTCGGGTAGTTCCTGGAAAGCCACATGTACAAGTTTCTTGACTAAGGTGGCATGTTCTTGTAATGACATGCCGGGATCTTTCCGCAGCTGTATGAGCTGGAGTCTAGCTTCTTTATCAGTTAACCCGTATCGGGCGCGTAGAGCTTCGAAGATCCCTTCTGAGGTGCCGGGTCGGCCACATTCTTGTGCCGGTCCCTTGAGGGCCTCTCTTAGGTGAAGGTACATGGCTGCCGGGCTCCAGTCGTTTGCCTCGGCTATGGTCAGGAACTGTTCTATAAAGAACTCGACGTCTCCTTGTCCGTCGAACTGTGGTGTCTTGAAAGAGGGTTGAGGCGGCTGAGGTCGAGCTACTTCTATGTACTGTCCGATTACCTCTACTAGCCTGTCTATATCGCTAGCCATTGCTGAGTATAGATGGAGCCTCTTTGGTGAAGGGGACGTGTCGTCCTCGGTTTGATGTCTGTAGGGTGTCGGGTAGTTAGTTTAACTACTGTGGTTTGTCAGGCCGGGTCGGCCTGATGGTCGTACTGAGTACCGTCGATCTATTCTGGATCCGAGGTCGGTCTTTGATTGAAGATCCGGCGTAGGTCGGGCTACATCCAGCGGAACCACGAGAATTATGGGTGCACTTTAGCGTTTGTCACCTTCTCGTATCCAAGGTTCCCGGGTCCGAGTCCTAAATCGCCGTAGAAGTATTGAAGAATGAGGTCGGTCGGTCACCCGAGGCCGAGGTCACCTTCCTTCTCTTCGTATCGTAAGAGTGCGACCTTAGAATCCCACCGCTGCCACCAATGTAATGGTTTCTGTGATTTGGTGCGGTCGTCCTCGGACGACTATCGACCCAGAAATGAAGTGCCTATGAGTGGTAATAGGACTTCGCATTACATGAAAGATCGAGCGGTCTCAGTAGCCCAAATACTACCAAAGACGACCCATCTGATCTCAAGTCCGACCTTCAGACTATACAGTGAAAGAGAGTAGTTCAACCTAGTAGGCGGTTCGCAAAGCGAATGACCTAGTAAAAGGAAGAGAAAGTCCCTGTATCAAGTATAGATGTGTCTTTATTGAAAGCCAAGTGTAGACTGAGACAATGAACAGTAAAACAGTGCCCTTTATATAGTATAAGGACTTCCGGCCGACGTGACGTCGGGAAAAGACGACGTGTGGTCGTCCGGAAGTTGCGCAACAAGATGGCCGCCGGAAGCCCGACGGCCGACCCAAAATAGGTCGGGTTCTACAAAAGTTGCTTATAATGGTCCAATTCATGTACAAAATGAATATCAATGGATTCTGAGAGGTCGGGCCTCTGTACATGGGTATAAAAGGCATAAAAAAGGACTTAGTAACATTCATGTGACTATGTACAACAACATATAGTAAGATACATGAATAAGGAATGAGCATAAACACATGGAGACATGTATATAGACGGTAATTAAGTACTTTGAACATGCAATGCAGTTAAAGGTAAGTATACGAGCACTAATTGTGAGAATGTTAGTGTCAGGTGAGTAGCGCTGTAACAACTACTAGGCACTTAGGGTGCGGTGGAGCTTCGTCCGGGAGTTGGGGTCGTATACAAATGTCCTGTACCATCACAATATTAAACATCCACTCATCCTAATGCTGCTAACTGGTTTATAAAACGATCAACTTTTCTAATTCTCATTGCAATTTTTTTTTTATAAATAAAGGTAGGCGGAGCTTCCAGACCCTGTCAGTTGCTTAGCAGCAAAGTGTTCCCTTAATTAAAAGGTGGGATAACTCCTAGTAGATTGCGCATATACAAGCTATTTAGACCACCACAGAGCTGCACACTGTACATGTAATTATTCAAATATAAAATCTAGGATCAAATCATTGTTTTTTTTTGCATAATATTTTGTATTGGGTTGGCTTTTAGACTGCCCACTAGCTGCTGCTAAACAACTCAACAAACATATCTAGTAGAATAACTACCCTTATTCTTTCCTCGAATAGTGGATATATGTATTTTACAAGAATATACACCACATACATTAGATATTACATAATATACACAAACAG
Organism: Bugulina stolonifera; assembly: GCA_935421135.1. Classification (NCBI taxonomy): domain Eukaryota; kingdom Metazoa; phylum Bryozoa; class Gymnolaemata; order Cheilostomatida; family Bugulidae; genus Bugulina; species Bugulina stolonifera. The sequence goes on along the minus strand of OW285193.1, from coordinate 4,764,525 downwards.
AAAAAAACTTGTTAAAACATGTATTATATGTTAGCCATACACCATGTAGGCCTAGTACTATGTCAATAATATTGATTATTCTTCTGCATTTATAACATTGTGCCATGCCTTCATGATGGAGTTCTCTGTCTAGCCAGTTTATTCATAAAGTTAGAGCTGTAGTAAATGGACCCCAAAATTACTATGGGTCATAACTTGAAAAATATTTCTTAGACCTTCTCAATTTTTTTCTTATGCCTTTCCGGGTAGTAATGCCTACATAGTGTTAAAAGGAATTTTATTTTTGAGAACCGGCCAGTTACATAACCTTAATGCACAGGCTCGTAAGATGTTGACCTATAGTTCTGTGACATATTAACCTGGCCATACTCGATTAGAGGCTAGAAACCCACTCTGGTTCACGTTACAGGCGTGATGAGAGGATGTCCATTGATATTTGATGATAGAACCCTGCTGTGTGCCAATTTTTCACTGACCACGAAAATAACTTGACATGGTTTGTCTATGAGATATCTTGGAGTTGTCTGACAAGCTTGATGTAATTACATGTACAATACTATTTTCATCTTTGATTTCAAGGTATGAGTATCAGGCTCAATGCATATGTATATAGTGAGTAGCTTAGAATTAGGCATGCACATGTATATCAAATTACCTGTGTGTGCAGTACATGGTGTAATCTACAGATTAGATAGATGCAATGCACCTTGTAGTTAGTAGCATGGCTGAGTCTCCGAAAGGCACGACTATTTAGCCCTATTTCAGAGTCAAGAGTGACTTTCCTCCGCCAAGTATGCATCCTCGTCACTTCATATTTCTGGTCAAGGTCACTCGTTGCTGTGTGAACTGAATTTGTGCTTCTACAGGATTATGGCCCATTTATAAATTTTCTATTTGTATATTTTAAGATATTATTCCTGAAATAAGTTAATGCCTAATAAACATCATATTATGAAAATGTTGAGCTCAAAATGCCATTTTGGAGTTTTCTTCTCATTTACTCTGCAGAAATAGGAGTTTGACTTCTAAGAGCTTCTGTAGAGCTCCAGTTCCTCTCGTAGAATCATAGTTGTGTTTACTTTAAAACAACAACTCGCATTTACTACAATTCATGTACATTGCACACGCACATGTACATGTACATGTACATGTGCGTGTGCATGTACATTGCACACGCACATGTACATGTACATGCACATGTACATGTGCATGTACATGCGCATGCACATGCACATGCACATGCACATGCACATGTACATGTGCATGTGCATGTGCATGTACATGTGCATGTTCGTGTAGGTGTACATGTACATGTACATGTACATTGCACATGCACATGTACATGTACATGTACATGTACATGCACATGTACATGTACATGTGCATGTACATGTACATGCACACGCACATGTACATGTACATGTGCGTGTGCACGTAGATTGCACATGTACATGTAGTATCATCTATGATTACATTCTTATTTTTGTGGTATTTCTCTAGTGAAGATAGTTGTTGCCCATGGCAACTACATGTACATGCACTCATGTAGGCCAAGATAAAGATAAAGAATAGGTTTGCTATTATGGTAAGGTACTAGACTAACTACCTTTTTACTTTATCATACTGACATATCTAACAATAGTCCCTGAATTGATAAGATACATGTAGTAATGAAGGCAACAGAATTTTATAATACAAGTTGTATCTAGCATTATCTAATCTGAAAGTCAATGCAATAGCATAATATTTCATGTGACAACTGTTGTTCATTTGTGAGCAATCTGCTGATGATTTTCAATCAAGCTATTGACACTCAGTCTCCAATCCATAAACATGTTGGATTTGAACTGAACCAGTGAGAAGGCTACCAAAAGTTAGAATCTACAAAATTCACATGTATATAATATTGTCTACTTATCATTAAATAATTATTTAATAAACAAAAAAATTGTACCATTTATATGTAATTAGCTGTTTAAATGATACATACACACATAGTAGCTTTACTAAGTTTTAATAAGGGGTACATTGTTTGCCACAGTCATGACTACCAAAGGGTACTTAGACAAAAGAATGGTTGGGAACCCTTGTCCTAGCTTATGAGTGTACATGTAAATGGTATGTATTTTCAACAGACCATACACCTTACATATACATAATCTGTTTATAGACAGGCACGTTATACATAATCTATTTATAGACATGCACGTTATGCATAATCTATTTATAGACAGGCACGTTATACATTATCTATTTATAGACAGGCACGTTATACATAATCTATTTATAGACAGGCACGTTATACATAATTTATTTATAGACAGGCACGTTATACATAATCTATGTATAGACAGGCACGACACTGACACATGACACTGAACAGCACAGCTGCAGTTATGCTCTTTGGTGTCATTTTAGCATTATTTCCTTTCTTCTCACCCCAATTCCTCTCCAGTCAGAGTTGAAAATTTATTGGCGTTAAATTATTTCTTAACAGTCCATGTGCCAAGATGGAAAAGGGTTTGGAAATCCTGAGAGTTGGCATTTTGCTGGAGGTCAAAAATTTATGTAATTATAGTCTTATATACTTTGGGAGTGAACTTACGGTGCTAAAAGCACTTTAACGGCGAAATACATGCACATAACATTTAGGTTGTTGGAAATAGAGAGTGTTGCTGCCTTTTAATGTACCACTTTGCATATCGCTAGCTTAGAATCTAATACGTGTAGACTGCATAACCATACAATGTCTATCACTTGTCCAGTTTCAATGCAATATGATTGTAGCTAATATTAAATCAATACTCAATAATCGTAAATCAATATTGTGCAACAATAGGCGTATTCGGAAACTGGTACTGGTTCATATAGCACTGGTCTAACTATCCGAATACAACTTGAGCGTTCAGGCGTGACTAGTGCTTGCTCTGAAGGGAAATCCCCTCGCTAAGTGAATATACTTTATATTATTATTGCCAGGCACGGCTTGCATTGCGTTATAGCTAGCGCTATATTATTGAATAAAATATATTGTTATTGCCGCAGATTGCTATTTATAAGCTTGCACGTGCAATATGTGCAATATCCGAATACGCCTTATGTGAGACACGACATGTTGCTTTGCATGTTGCATGTACACCTACATGTACACCTACATGTATATGTGCATGTATAGTATTTGCCGTATATCTACAAGTACAGTATTGTAAATTTATGCATAGTAGTACAGTGTTTCTACTGTATTATGTACATGTACATAGACCAGTGTATGCACTGTATGCAAAGTGCTACATAACTGGTATTAAATAAAAAACTAAAGAATGGTCTAAACTGATTTGGAAAGTAGTTCTGTGAAAGGGTTTAGCATTACAGATATCTAGAGCTCATTGATGCATGTACCGTATATTTGCTAATGTAAAATTTTGAATTCCCATGTTGAAACACTCCAGCATTCATACAGTACGTTAATGCAGAGTATACTAATAACTCCCAACATATTGTGTGTATTTACTGTGTATACACCTGAATGTGATTATACTAGTTACAGTATATTCACAAAGTATTTCAACCAAAACATATTTGACCTTTGTATTTAGTCATTGACAGTGGTAGAGGTCATTGTTTCAAACAAAGGAGGGCTAAGTGCTATGTCATTGATTGTTACATAATCAATTTATGAAACTTTGTCACTATTGATTTGTATTGAATAGCATGAAAAAGTCCCCCATTCAAATTCCCCTAGTAAAAACTTCTGAACTTTTTGAGCACTGCTCATCGTTGATTGGTCGATAGCAAGTGAGGAACTGTCATCCACGAATATTGGATTGCATCTACAGTAAATACTCAAATATTAGACATACATTGTAAGTATTTAGAGGTCAGAGGTCCTTCAAGCTCTAACATGAAACGTTTTAATGTCCTAACAATTTCTAACGTGGTAACCAAGTACAGTATGGATTGTACAATGTAATATACAAAGTGCATGTGTTCTGAAAGTGAAGATAAAATTATGATCTTACCATTAAGATATTACCGTCATATAAAGTTGAAGTATCAATATAGTAGAAGTATTTTTTAGAATGAAGTAAGGGTTCGCTATTTAAACATAGGTTATAGCACATTCCACAACGTAATGTGCTAGTGACCGGTTACGATACTCATACTAAGTCTAGCTGAGGCTACAAAAACTAGCACAATAGTACCCAGGCTAATATTAATTTTTTCACTGCATTCAATCGTCCTATTGGGAGGCTTACCAAAAAACTCATCTAATTTATGGTTAATTGTTAAGTTTTGTGCTACAATAATATTGGATTAATATTATTGTACCATGATAGCAGGCTCCAATATATTGGTTGAACACTTACAAAAGTAGGAAGTGACAATATAACAGAATTATCGTGAAATGAAATCTGATGATGTATCAATATTGGCTTGCGGCCTGCTGATTCTGATCGATAGGCTTATATTTGGAGATTTATTGTAGTTGTTATTACATGAATTGAAATGAATTGTTAACTAATTCTGTTTGGGGCTAGTGAGGTTGTTAGGACAAAACAGTTTTATATCTCCTATCCTCTACATGTTCATTAAACAATACATGTACATAGGCTATGCAGACAATTACATATCCTTCACCACTGGAGAGGCAAACCGCATAGCCAGGAAGGAGGTGAAGTCACAGCAATGAGCTACCATACTGGGTGAGTTTTTCTTTACAACTATGTCATGACTGGTCCGCTTTTACTCCCCTTCTTTAGTGGTACTAGTCAATAAGAGAGGATTGTAATATGTTTGATGAGATAATAAAGACTAGACCTCATTCAGTAACACATACAAGGCCAAAGTCAAACTAATATTTTCGTTACGAGTCACTAAGTACTATGGAAATCACTTTGACACTAAGGAGGTTTCTTTTTAAATAACAGTTTTTTTTCAAATAAAAATGAAGATACCATGAAATGTACCAGTATGTGCTGCACACATATGTAACTGACTCCTCTAAAGCTGAAGCCAAAATCTTGTAGTTTATTTTAGATATGAAACAGGTTCTTAACTCAGTGATTGTGATCTTTCTAAAATATATATTCCTGATTTTTTGCGTAGACACAGACTGCAGCTTTTTATCAAATATGCAAACTAAGAGTTTGCTCCATTTCTTTTTCAGAGTGCAATAAATAGGCTAACTAGTGTTTCAGGTATTCACTGTACCGTAGATCTACATGCACGTGTACAGTACATGTAGTTTCAGGTGTTCACTGTACCATAGATCTACATGCACGTGTACATGTTGTTTCAGGTGTTCACTGTACTGTAAATCTACACGCACATGTACATATTGTTTCAGGTGTTCACTGTACTGTAGATCTACATGCACATGTACATGTTGTCTCAGGTGTTCACTGTACTGTAGATCTACATGTACATGTACATGTGCACGTTGCTTCAGGTGTTCACTGTACTGTAGACCTACATGTACATGTACATGTGCATGTTGCTTCAGGTGTTCACTGTACTGTAGATCTACATGTACATGTACATGTGCATGTTGCTTCAGGTGTTCACTGTGCTGTAGATCTACATGCACGGGTACATGCTGCTTCAGTTTTTCACTGCATTCAACCGTCTTATTGGGAGGCCTTCCAAAAAACTCTTCTAATTTATGGCTAAGTGTTGAGTTTAATGCTATAAAAACATACTGTTTTCTACCATTAAACAGGTATGGGGGCAGACAGAAGAGAGAGGGAGACAATCACAGAAACTATAGACAGCATACCATTGGATATAGGAAGTAAGGATGCAGTTATGGCATTATTACATTCAACATTAACTTGCCATTTACACGTATAATGCTTCAACCATTACTTTCTTATTACTTTTCTGTTTGACTGTGATAACCATCGGTATTACACTCAGGTTTCAATGGCTGAGACTGCTACATGCATACTGGCAATTCCATTGATAGCACAATGTTTTGCTTTTCTCTCTAAAATAGGTACTTGCTTGTCTTCTTAAGGCTTCGCAGGAAAAACCTGTAATGATTTAATTTTATGGTATCAATTCCCAGACTCTCAACTCGCTGCAGATAGTTAGATGTGTGTATTCAAATGACAAAATACCAAAATCCAATCACAAAACTGCTGTCTGCTGACTAACAATTGTAATGCGACACATGAGTACCGACGATGGTACAAGTGTGAGAAGGGTCTAGGAGTGGTCGACTAGACCTGCTTCCAATTACATAAAAGACTGAGCAGTGATTGTCTGGTAGATTATTGAGTTGAGTTGTACGTACGACCCATAAGGTCTGAGTTTTCCCTTAAAAAGTACTTGTGGATATGATCTATGCTAGTTGGGGTAGTTCGGCCTTCAAGGTCTAATGGGACCAAGATCTGAAACTATACTGTAATGGTCACGCATAACTCTGATCTAGCCCTCTCGACTACATGACACTAACTATATCCACTTACCTTGCATTACACTTGCTTGTACCAGCTGTCTATGTAGTAGAATGTTACCTATATGTACCTATATATACAAGGGAAGACAACTTAATACATTAATAATACAACACTTATACCCATTGCTGAGCAATTATGTCCTTTTTATACCCATGTAAAGAGGCCCTACCTCTCAGAATTACCTGATATTGATTTTGCATATGATCTAGATGATTTCAAGCATCTTTTGTCAAACCCGACCTATTTTGGGTTAGCCCTCGGACTTCTGGCCGCCATGTTGTTGCGTAATTTCCAGACGCCGCTACACCGTCTTTTTACGACACTTCGTCGGCCTTTTTACCTGAACTTCCTCCGGAAGTTCTTATACTATATATAGCACATTTTTTCTATGTTTGTTGTCTCAGTTCATGCTTGGATCTCAATAAAGACACATCTATACTTATATACACAGACTTTCACTTCGTAGAAAGGTCATTCCAGTTGTTAAGGTCTTCGACCTTGCAACCCGAACTTCCTACTAGGTCGGATCACTCTCTTTCTCAGTATAGTAAACAAGCATTGACTCGGGACCACATGGGTCGTCTTTGGTAGTTATCAGACTACTAGTACCTGTTAATATTTCGTGTAATGAGAAGACCTACAGTACCACCACTCATAGGCCCTTCATTTTAGACACGGGAGTCGTCTTAGGACGACAGCACAAACCCCAAAAACCATTACAATACTACTGCTAGGAAAGACGCCTCTGTATTCTTCTGTATGAATGTGTATTTATTGGAGTTCAAGCAACAACTGATTGACAATGATGAAAACGCACACACTTTATATAGTATGGTATTTCCGGTTAACGTTCAGGTCAGGTACGATGCGGTATCAACACTAGGTATTGCGCAAAAGATGGTGGGAAAAGTGTGAGGGCCGACCTCTTAAGGTCGATGATATGTGAAAAGCATGTATAATAATGTTGGCACAATTATAAATGAGATGATTGCAACTAGTTAGAGGGCCTAGGTTCTATAAAGGTAGGATTTACGTCAAGTATTCAGTGAGTTACAACCAGATTAAGCGAATGCACAATGAAAGTAGATTACAAGTAAGTATAAGCATATGTACACAAGGTAAGGTACATGCAAGACTAATTATACAGCATATGGTAAGAATACGAGTGCTAAGTAAAGAAGACAACTACTGCCAAGGCACTAGTGTGCATTAACTATTAGGGCGGCGCAGGCCGAGGCTATATATTAGTACAATAAATGTCCTGCTTCACCACACTATTACAATATTGCAATTGTATTCCATACATCAACTATTGATAATGCCTGCGGTGAAGTGTCGATGTAATCATCAAGCATAGAAAAACTTTTTTAAAAGGTTATTTTCACAAACGTAAATTGAGTCCCTGACTGCTCAGTGACCAATTCAAAAGTGTTCCAGCATAAATCAACATCATATAAAAATATATTATATTTCAACAGTCCTTCTTTAGTAGAATAAGCCAAGGTGCATCTCACGCATTTTCTGTTGTAAGTTGAGCAATAACCAGTGTACTGCTGTAATATTTATTAAATAGTGATAGTGGTAATTTGTGACAAAAATACATTACTCACATCAAGGCTGTACGATTTAATTCTCAGACACAAAACTGGCAACAGCAACTAAGATAAGATTCACAGTGGTCTATTGTGGACAAAAAACTTCTCAACAACGACTATTTATGGCTTTACTCTGTCTCCATAATTTATATAATTTATACACTGAGTGCAATAATTTCAGGTTACAAGATATAGCCAGCAAGCCTAAAGTAGAGGCAGTCGTAGAATGTTCCAAAGAGCCTTTTTTCGATCTACTCAAGAAAGATGATTTAGGGCGGGATTGGATAGACCTGGCTCTTCAAGCTATCGAAACAGCGTTGGGAGTAGATGACTCCATGAGTTCATTCAGAGATCAACTAAAGACTGAGCTACTTATCAAAAAGCTTCAGTTCCTCAAAGAGGTGGGTTGATGGTTTGGTAGACACTAGTAGGAAAATGCACATAATACAATGCTGGTAAAAAATCATGTCATTACAATTTTTTACAAAATTGTAATACAATGTATTGCTGTAAAAGATGTATTGCAGTCATGTTAGCTACCTTATCATCTTGCTGTTTACCCATTAGGCATATTCGGATAATACCTTGCATGTGAGATAAATATCGGTAGGCAGCAATAAAAATGGCTAACATGTTACTCCGTTACAATACTGCCTCATATAAACCAGTGCAATCCCGAGTATGCCTATAACGTGTCACTTCAGTCAAATATAAATTTGTCTATGTGTGGATGAACTGCTGCAAAAAGTCCAAATGAAACCAGGTAACACTGAAAAGAAACTATTTTCTTCAGCTTTGCAATGCATATGCTTTTAAAAATACCAGATCGTTGAAGTTCTTCTATAACCAAAATTCTATTTACTGTGCTCGTCCAAGTCTGTTTGTTGATTGAAGGCATTCTCAAAGTGCTACGTATTTATATTTTTGCCTAATAAAAATTTCATGAATAAATATTTACTAATTTTTTATGGTTTGGCCACTTGAAAATATTTAAATATGTGAGCAAATCTTCACCTATTATAGTTTAATAACAGAACCACAATGCACTGAGCCGCTGCATGGTGAACTTAAATGCAGTGCAGGGTTGATATTTTTACCTGCAATAATTTGTCATTGCTAGGTTTGTAAAGACAGATTAGATGATGAAATAGTTGAAAGCAGCAAGCCAAGAACAGAGCTACTGGCAGCTCTAAAGCGATACCTGAATATCTATGATCATCTGCAAGTGAATAACCCTTCAGCTCGAGCCAATCTATCACCATGTCTGAAGATACTCAGAGGTTCCCTAGTGTCAAAATCAACTGGTTATGAGAATATTTTGGCTGACTACAACAAGGCCATTGAGCAGGTTGATCGGTACAAAATATTAGAGATGGAACAGAAGGGAGAAGGGTAAGCAAATATAAATTATATACTACATGTATGTTCCTTGGTAGAGTTTAGACTAGCTTGTTTTGAAAACAATAAAACCAGAGAGTGACGGTTTTAATAGTAAAATCTGGAACCGAGGAATTGCAAATTCAACAGCTATGGTTTTAATTAAATAATTACTTGTGTACAGTGTTCAAAGTGTGGTTATACGGGAGTATAAGGTGTGTACTCACCTCAATTTTAGTGGGTACACGGCCAACAGGTGCATACCCCTGTGGAAATGTTAAGGCTTCTTCAATAGCAATTGAACTAATCTGCTTTAATTAGCAGCCCATTAGTAGATTAGGCTAGCCAGTCGCAAGTTGCTTTAGTATAGACATCGAGAAGTCGATAACCCAGGCAATTTTATATTTTGGTCAATTTGGTTTTCTAAAGCTCTTTTCATTCGATATTATTAGGTTTTACAAAACAACACATGAGAAATAGGTGATAATATGTGTGACAAACATTTTTATATTTGAAAGTCGTAAGTACTAAACTGTATACCCACAAAAATATAACATTTTAGATATTTACAGAAAGACAAGGGAGACAAATATAAATTTTTCAAACATTTTCTACGCACACCATGTACGTATCTCATTTGCCCCTCTTCGAACACTGCTTATGTATATTGAACAAGAGCTTAAAATACATAGTCATGTAACTTACCAATCTTGTATGGTTTTGAATTTCCTTTATAAAACCAAATAAGACGCCCTTAAGTTTAAATACATGTAGTATGATATTTTAATTAAATCAGTAGTTGAAGCTATTTCCTATATAATTCAGTTTTAGTAAAATAATTGCATCATAATTCAAACTGAAGTTGTATGCTCTCTAGATTGAGAGAGGACAACTTTGCACATTGTCTTGCACATGTTTTTATTGTTAGTGTACTTGTTAGATTATGCCTGATGACGAAATTTGATAAAATGTGGCCAAATAAAATACCCTTGTGCCTTCAATTTAAACATTATTTTACATGCAGATCAGGGGTTCCCAACATTTTTAGCTCAAGTACCGTCTTGTGGCAAACAACGTATCCCTTTGTAGCAAATGGCATAACCCTTTGTCAAACTGTGTTTGATCAAAGACATCTTTGGCTTAATTTGACTAATTTTACATGATGGTCTACATTATCAAAATGTGTCGCTTAAACAGGGAAATACTTGTAAATGCAGTATGATATAAAATTTTTGTTTATCAACTAGCCTATTTAATGATGACTATATTCTGTAATATAACTGTCATTGATTGTAGTGTTTTATAACTTTCGCACTGGTTTAGCTCAACTTCATTTGCATCAGCTAGCCATTCGATGTTCAGTTCAATTTAGTACTAATGACAATTCATATAATTGATAATATGTAACTGAAGATCACTGTCAAATATGTATTGCACCCTTACATTTCTAAAATTTACCCCAGGTTGGGAACCTCTGCTTTTTACGACAATATACAATAATCATTATTTTGTTAAATCCTAAACATTTACGATGTTTTAGTAAGTACATTGTAATTTCATTAACATACAAGTAGGATCAAATAAATAATTTAAATTTCTAAAAATAATGTAATAATGCATCAAATTGTCCTACCTGTTTACAGCCATGTATATTGTGGATGCCATCATGTATAATTAAACCAGCGCTTCTAGCCTATTCACTGGTAGAAACAAGAAAATAGTACATGTAGCACAAACGAATAGCGATTCAAATTTTTTATTCCTACCGTCATTGTTTGATTTATTCTTGGCTAGCACACTAGTCCTCTATGGTCAGACCATTTGGTCATATAAAGTTGTGAAGACATGAGGATAATAAAAGCGGTAGTGTGCTAGCGTTTCATGGATTGTAGCAACATAATAATGAAACAAACTAAAACACATGTATCTAATATTTGGTGGCAACTGAGTATAATAGTGCCTTCTCGAAAAATCACGATGGCCGTCCGGCCTAGGCCAAAAGAGCTATTGGCTTGGAATTTTGCTTGGCCGGACAACATTATTCCTAGCACATCTGCACACCTGGGTTTTTCACATGGCAATGAGGATTTTGCCTTTGAGCCAGGCCGGCGTGTTCGCGACTCTGTGGCAAATGACTGCCCGACAATATTTTTGCAAGTTGGCCTGTGCCTAAAATTTAGGTTGCAAAATTATTAAATTAGCCTTGCTGAGAATCAGCACTGCTATATTGAGTGAAGAAAATGTCTGTGTTATTTTACCAAACACTATGTAATTCTCAGGCAGTTTTTTGCACATGAATAATAAAGTAAACATTGCCTCATAACTAAAACACATGATCAGTTCACTTCCTTCAGTTTAAAATAAGCTTCAATATGATGGGTTGAAATAGTTTGTTTCAAAATAATCATCCTTTTTCTGTAGAGGTTTGCAGCAAGAAAGAGGTGGGAGAGTTTGCGTCGGAGAACGACCTTTAGATGACTTTCGGAACATTACTGTACACCCGACACTGAATGACATCATCAGTAAAACTAAAGTACGACTTCGCAAGAATAAGGCAGAGGGAGGTATGATTGTGATTGTTATCTCAACGATACAAATAATATTGAAATAAAATTTGTGATAACTTATTATCTGGTAGTATTAAAGGATGACATGAGAATGAAATGGCATCAGAAAAATATGAAGACGACTCCAACCAAGGCTACTAACTTTATACATTAAACTCTTATTCACTCTTAATCCCAACCAAAAGTTTTTTTTCCGTTTTGCTCTGCTGTATTATTCTTAATTGCTCTAATTTTAGTTAAAGTTGTCTCCACTCTCTCAAGTAATTTACATGCAGCTTTCACGTCACGTTTATCACAGCTTCTTATTGTTATGTGATCATTTTATATCATGTGATTAATAGTTTCTCATGTTACCAAAATTCCACTAATTTCTGACATTTCTATTGAATGACTTAGCGCATGTCATCTTGAGTTTTTTATCAGCCTGTTCATACGTGTATAATAATAATGGCTATTTACTACTGGGTCTTTTCTCAGGTTAAAAGTGAATGCTCAATGTGTAGAGTGTAAACACACTCAATAGCTGTAGTCCCCACAACTAAGGGAAGACAACTTTGCAATAGGAAAAAGTTGAATAATACGTTTTTTTATTATTGTAAATGTAATGTATGATGAAATTGTAGAGAATACGGCACAAAGGTTGTATTGTAATGGTTTCTGGTATTTCGTGCGGTCGTCCTTGGACGACTACCGACCCAAAACTGAAGTGCCTATGAGTGGTGCTAGGCCTTCTCATTACATGAAAGATCGAGTGGTCTCAGTAGTCCAAATACTACCAGAGACGACCCATCTGGTTCCAAGTCTGACCTTCAGACTATACTATGAAAGAGAGTGATCCGACCTAGTAGGCGGTTCGCTAAGCGAATGACCTGACAAAAGGAAGTGAAAGTCTCTGTATCAAGTATAGATGTGTCTTTATTGAAAGCCAAGCAAAGACTGAGACAACGAATGATAAAACATGGTCCTTTATATAGTATAAGAATTTCTGCCCAACGTAGTGTAGGGAAACGACGACGTACGGTCGTCTGGAAGTTGCGCAACAACATGGCCGCCGGAAGCTCGACGGCCGACCCAAAATAGGTCGGGTTATACAAAAGTTGCTTATAATCATCCAATTCATGTACAAGACGAATATCAAGGGATTCTGGGAGGTCGGGCCTCTTTACATGGGTATAAAAGGTACCAAAAGACTCAGTAATTGCCATACATGAAACTACATTGGTATATAGTTAAACAATACAGAATGCAAGCAGGTATATACATGTAAGCACACATAATAATGAGTGTCAGGTGATAGGAGGTGACTGTGCGTACCATAACAGTCTTATAATGACTAGGAAAGGGGTTCCCACTTTTTTTTAACCAAGTACCCCTTAGCAGTTATGTAACAAACAACGCACCCCTTTGTAGCAAAAACGAACTCCTTTGTAAAACTGTGTTTAGTCAAGGTTATCTTTGGTTTAATTCGATTAATATTACACATATACATTATCAAAGTGCTTCACTTAAATAGATGAACAAATGTGGCATGGTATGAAATTTTTATATTCATCAATTATTAATGACAACTGCGCAATATAAATTTTATGGATTGTATAGTGTATTTTACTGTTTTTTGTCTTTCACGCTGGGTTAACTCAACTTCATAACTGAAAATCACTGTCAAAAATGTTTTGTACCCTCTAGATTTCTAAAACATTCCCCTAGGGGTACATGTACCTCAGGTTGGGAACTCCTGGACTGGAATAACAATACGGTTATGCATGGTTATGGTGGAAGGTTTTCCCTTCGTGCTATCGGACTATAATAATATCCAGCCCTAGGAACCGGGGGAGCCCTTTGATTAGCTTGTCTATTGGGCAGTCACTTTAAAGAAGAGTTTTTGGCACCATGGATACTATTATGCTTTTTATAGTGTGAACTGCAGGTTTATGCACAAGTCTAGCCCCGATTGAGATGACTAGAGTATCGCCGTTTTCAAGTTGCTTGTTATACAGTTTGCACACTTCTAATCATTTTAAGAAAGAGGCTTAGTAATATGCGTATTATATGACTGTTATGTGACTATTGTTGGTTTTGTACCAGCAAATCACGCGAACAGTGGCGACTTGAAAATTTATTCTCTTTAATTGAATTGTTATTTGGGATTAGATTAGAATTATGAAGAAAGAGAAATAACAATCTGATTATTGTCAACCAGATGAAATTCTACAAGTGAGTGCGTATGAATAACAAAACGCAATAACAGGGATAATTTCTTATCACAAGTGCTTAACACATACATGTACTTGTACAAACTGCCAATAGCACTTGTTGGCACCAATATCGTTTTCCAATTACCCTACAATGCGTGAACTGCTACTAAAGAATTAGTTACTCTACAACGGATGAGCACTACTAAATAATTGATATACATGTATTTAAGAGTTTGAAGATGCGGATGACTATCTAGACACACAGTTTAGACTTCTCCGTGAGGATTTTGTGTCTACAATTAGAGAGGGTATTAGAGAGCTGAAGAAAAGCCGTGGCTTCAACCGACCAGGCAGAACGAGAGCAGGAGATTGCAAGATTTATAAAGATTTTACAATAGAAGGAGAAGAATTGACGCACAACGGACGATTGTGCATTGTGAGGTTAGTTTCTATGTATACAGTGTTTGCAAGTAGCTAATTCCTAGAAATTCTACCATCCTTTTCTCATGTAAATTACGTTACATACTTGTAGCAACAGTATTGAATTTGATACAAAATAGTATCATTATGTTTTAATGGAGACTTTAATCGTTATTTTACCATCAGCTGTGTTCTCTACAAACATGGAACTTTCATCGGTGCAAACCTTACTGGCTACATACAAGTAAAAGACTGTACTTTGCAGCTGCAAGTATTACTTTAAATCAATTATTCAAAGTGATTAGGCCTAGCAGTATTCTAACAGGATGTGGCTGTAATTGTATGTAAACGTAACTCTATACTCAGCTTCCCGTACTACATTGTACTTGTTGTAAACAATTCTTGCATATATTGACTTGTTTATGTAGTACCCACATACATTTACATACTTATTATGTGCATTACTGAGCAATTATGTCATTTTTATCCCTATGTAAAGAGGGCCGACCTCTCAGAATTACTTGATATTTATTTGAACATGATTTGGGTGATTTTAAGCATCTTTTGTTGTACCCAACATGTTTTGGGTTGGCCTCAGGCTTCTGGACGCCATCTTGTTGTGCAATTTATGGATGACACTATGTCGGCCTTTTATGACACTATGTTGGCCCTTTCACCGGAACTTTCCCCGGAAGCTCTAATAGTATATAAAGTGCACTGTTTTAATGTTCATTGTCTCAGTTGATGCTTGGATCTCAAAAAAGACACTTCTGTACTACTGATACAGAGTCTTCAATTCATGGTGTACATGTACAGTAGGTCATTCCAGTTGTCAATGTCTCCGACCTTGCCTCCCGAACTTCCTGCTAGGTCGGAACATACTCTTTCTCAATATATATATTTTTTTTGTTTAGTATAAACAAAATTATATAAAGTCAATTAAAAACGAGGGACTAGTCAGATAGTTCAAAACTAGAGTTGCGACAGCCTCGTTCCGTTGGTTTACAAGACGCCGACGGCCAGTCAGGCCACCAGAAACCCCAAGGGAATCCACCCTACAGCACACCAAGCTCCCAAAGGCGAGCCGCCAGTCCACTCCCAAAGACTCCACCGGGGAGGGCCCGGAAGTCCCAAGCAAGCTCACCAAATAGTTCCACAGCAGTATAAAACACAGATCTCGTTTCTTTTTCTGTTTGTACCTTAATGGGTATCAAAGGATTCTTTTGACGTGTTTTCATGGTGTGTGAATTTTTATGCAAATTGACAGAAAAATTGGTGGAATGATGAAAATGGTTTTTGTAGAATATTACTAGATGATATTTAAAGAGCATAGAGATGGGCATGATTTTCAGCTCAGCAAGTTTATTTGAAATGTGTGAATTTGGTGGCATAGATGAGATGATTCGTTGTGCCTTTTTCTGGCTAATAGTCAACTTAGAAATCAAATATTCTGGTGAGTGACCCCAAAAGTCAATCCCATATATGAGGTGAGGGTAAATGAATGAATAATACAGGTTTAACATAGTTTTTTCCTTAAGAAATTTTGTAAGGTAGCGAAACATCATTAGCCAAAAGCTGTTTTGTTAATCAAATTATTAATATGCTTTTCAAAATTACAATGTTTGTCTAAAGTTATCCCGAGGAATTTGATGTTGTCCACTACTTCAAGCTTGTCAATGGAAAAGTTGGTGAAATCAATTTTTTTTGTGGATTTCTGAAGATAACCTGCATTTTCTTACAGTTTATTGGCTATACACCACTGCTCAAGTTTTAAAAGCTCTTCAGAAACATTCATTCGGTTGTCACAGATCAAACATCTGCAAACAGTACATAACTAAAAGCTGGAGAGACATTGACAAGACCATTGATATAGATTAAAAATAAAAGGGGTCCTCAAGACAAAGCCTTGAGGAACACCCAATGTAATATTTATCAAAGCTGATTCATTCAAATTAATTTTTACAGGTTGCCTCCTGTTGCAAAAGTATGATCTCATTAAATTTATCGCAGAGCCACTAAAATGATAAAATAGTAATTTTGATAAAATAATTTGGTGGTTTCTAGTGTCAAACGCCTTGGAAAAATCTAAAAATATAGCCTGGACTGCATTACTGTTGTCCATGCGTTTATAAATTAACTCGAGAAATTTATTGGTATTGGTATTTTTACTGGATCTAAAACCAAACTGATTTTCACAATAAAGATCATGAAGCTCGAGATGATCTCAAATTTGTTGAGGTAAACCTTTCTCTGCTAATTTTGAGACTATACCTAAAATTGAGATAGGATGATTATTTGACATGTCACTTTTTGAACCTTCTTTGAAAAGTGGTGTCACATGTGCTATTTTTAGAATATTTGGAAACTCTAAATTTGCATTCATCAAATTTATCAGCTCTACTAGAACTGGTGTTAGTGAAAGGCAGTTTTTCTTAATGGCCCTGGGAGTGATTTTGTCAAACCCAGACGCCTTTTTCAACCTAAATTTGGCAATAATCACTAAAATATCAGCTGGACCAATTTCATGAAAATCAAAGAATCGTTCTTTTGGTACCTCCATGAAATAATATTCAAAGTTTTGGGTTGCTAGAGGTAAAGATAGAGCAAGATTTTCTCCTACACTGACAAAAAAGTCATTAAACTTTTCATAAACCTCTGCAAGCAAGCAAGCATTGACTCGGGACCACATGGGTCGTCTTGAGTAGTCATTAGACTACTAGTGTTTGTTGTCTTTCATGTAATGAGAAGACCTAGTACCACTCATAGGTTCTTCATTTTGGCAAGGGGTCGTCTTAGGACGACATACACACACAACCCCCCAAAGCATTACAGTACTTTATTGCTTCAGTAAATATTTACCATTGTCTTCAGGTTGCCTCAACACTCTGCTTTCCGCAATGCTCAGTGGCTTCAATCTAAGAAACTGATCTATGGTTCCCTAATATGCCTCTCCGGCAATGATTTCTCCGATGGAAGTATTCTCTTTGCAACGGTTGCTGAGAGAGATAATGCACCGAATTTCAAAGACAAGAACAACCGATTTCCGTATGCAGGTAGGAATGGTGGGAAACACTATCAAGGTATACTAGTATTCCTCATTGCACAGTAGTTTGGTTTACACTGCGTTATCAGACTAACAGCTACAGAGCAAGAGGAAGTACATGTATGGTCCCGTTTTTCTCTTACTCAGAGGAAATACTGAGTAAAGCAGTAAAACGGGATGAGTGCGTCAGTTTTGTTCTGAGTTTGCTGAGATACCATGATGAGCAGACTACCAGCAAAGAAGAAAACTACCGTGTTATGCATTGTACCATATTATTTTTGTAAACATACATGTACTCGGAGTGCAAGTGTGCACTGCACGTACAAAATTTTCATGTGTGTATAATTATAACAAATGCATATGATGTTGCATGTGCAAGGGATTTACACGGGCATATTTTAAGGGACGACAGGAAGGCACTGCTGCTCCTGTTGCCAAAATCAAGTGGGCTAAAAACACTACTTATGAAAACTGGGCACTTTTTCCATCAATGTTTGCTTCATTTCCGTTACCAAATCGACCTGGAAACTAAATACTCAATGTTTGAGTTGTCACACTTTGCTTTAAAACTTAAAGGCGACCATTTTCAATTTTCTTTAATGAATCGAAATTGTTAAATACTAATTATTTATAATAATATGCAAGTATAACTAGTAGAAATAAATGAAACTAAATTAAGTCATCACTGTGTTACAATAATGACTGCAGTTAAGTTTGTATTCCAAGAATGACATTGAATTACAATTATAGAAAGATGCTTAACATGAATTCATATGTTACCGGCTATGTCCGCCATGCTCATTTGCATTATAATTGACAGTAATTAAATATCAATTATTTATAACAAATTGTAAGCATGACTACTAGAGTGAAAATTGCAGTAAGTCATCACTGAGTGACAAATATGGCTGCAGTCTTTATTCCAAGGATGACATCAAATTATAAGGATTGAAAGAAGTGTAAAAATGGCGACCATTTTCATTCTGTTTAATAATTAGCAATTCTTAAACAATAAGTATTCTTAATAATATGCGATAATAACTACTAGAATTGAGTAAAACTACAATAACTGACCACTGGGTGACAATCATGGCTGCAGCTATGTCTAGATTCCAAGGATGACTTCAATTTGTAAGGATTGAAAGAAAGAAGTATAGCATGAATGGAAGTGGGTGCGAGTTGAATTTTAAAACTGAATCATACCGAACCGCTGCATTTGTTTCCAGTGTGCACTTGCATCCGGTTTGCATTTTAAGTTTTTGCGGTTTATGAGCCAAAAGAACAAAACTGAGCAATACCGAAAAACATCGCTCACCACCAAATGACAAATAATTTCACAATATTTCTACATGTACATGTAAATTTGCATGATAGAAACAAACATTTGCCAAACTCTAGTCTTATTCTTAGTGACAAAATTCGAGTCAGGTGCAAAGTGAATCATTTCCTCTTGCTTTAAAACAGACTGTTGAAGCTGATTATTACTTTCAAATTAAAAAGCATTTTTTTACCAGGAAAACGCTCTCAAGATGGTAAAGAGATACGCATAAAGTTTTTGCCTGAATCTCAAGTAGAGTACGAGTCCCTGACCAATAAGACAGGACCTTTCATGGTATTAGAAAGCTCGGCTTTTTATGAAGCCTATCACCATGTTCTTCGAGGACTGCAAACATTCACTACAGGGAGCTTACCTTTTCAGGATTATATAGTTAGGTAAGTTGGTTTGTATACTTGTGTAGCTAGTCTTAAAGCTAGAGAATAGAGAATAATTACCTGCATATATTGAAACACCATGAGATCCAGAATTGATTCCCGTAAGGATTGTTGGTGGTGTTAGTTAGGAAGGCCATATAACCGAATAATGCTCCTATGCTACTTAGTTCCCCTTTTTTACCCTAAATTAGAACAAATAATGCTAATCTCTTCCGATCATAACTTTATTACCTGGGATTACTTATGGAGAGGGAAGTTGGTAAATTTACTGTAAAAACAACTTGCTGAAGGTTGTAATGCACTGTCGTAAATCATCTTGAAGAAAAAACTCATTTGCCTAGCAGCCAATATTTATACAATACATGTATATAATTATATAATTTCAGTAAGCCCATAAATGCTATGTCCTAGGTTCCAGCTTAAGCAGGCAACTTGACAAAAGTTTTCACTATATTTGCCATATTGTGTGGAGAGCAGATTATTTCTAGCTTCAAAATGGATTTATCCAAATCTACCAATCCTACATGGGTGTGATGCTACTTCGAAAATGTGTTATCATGATTTTTAAATTGTCCAGATTATATTTTCTGGTTGATCTGTGGCATTACTTTCCAAAAAAATGTATAAAAGCAACTAAAGCAGGGTGCGCCTACAACCTTCGAGTTTCATCAGACCCCTGTTGCTCTATTGAAAGTTCTTTAAATTATTGGGTTATATCTCAAGTTTTTGAAACACTGAAAGTTCACTCTTTCTTCCACAATATTTACATTCAAACTAACATTGTATTTTTATTAAAGCCTTAGCACTTATATGTACATTGTAGGTTGATTATTTATAGTACTCTTTTCTATTTCTTTTCATTAGGTGTCAGCAAGATATCAGGTTACCGTCGTACGTAAGTGACATCATCAAGTATCAACTCCCATATGGTAAAATATACCACACGTCTCGACGTCACACGTCCCCAGGTCACACGTCTCCACTTCCGGTCAATGACTTCACTTTTTGGCCACTTGCTGATGACCTGCAGTTTAATCATTCACAGTACGAGGCATACAAGGCAGCTCTAACTCAAGAGTTTGCTGTAATACAAGGTTTGTTCTGTGATAGTTTGATAGTTTTCATTATATTATATAATAGACATTGCAATGATTACATGATATTCAATGTCTACATATATGTCCTGCAGTAGTTGTTAACTTACGTAAGTTACAAATTTTGATGTAAGCGAGACAGCAGCCACTCACTCATCATTCCTAGAGTAGAATTAGCTGAAGCTATAAGCAACAGTCTCACATAACAGCATCGTCTATGGAGCCACCATTATTTGACGTATTCCTCATACAAGTGGAGTCTGCTTCATATGTTTATATGCAATGTACATCTGCAAGAGTCGCTCATGCATTTGTACATGTACGTAATCACTATATAATTGGTAGGCCCTCCCGGCACAGGTAAGACTTATGTTGGTTTGAGGATTGTACAGACACTTCTAACTAACCTGTTCAAGGCTCCATATGGAAGATATACAAAAGATGATCAGCCTATGGAATTGGGATTTCTACGCCAACTTGCCAGACCAGTCAACACTCCAATTCTGGTAGTCTGTTACACCAATCATGCGTTAGATCAGTTTCTTGAAGGAATCCTGAAGTTCTGTACATTTCATGGTATGCTAAGTTAAGTTGTTTGTTCTGAGGTAAATCAAAGAGTAAGAACATGGTTGTTACACATGTAATGTACACAGTGTAATAATATATATAGTATAAGTGTAGTATAAGTTGTCTTGCACGTTGTACTTGTGCAAGACAACTTCTAAGTAAAATGAATATGCCCAATAAGCTGATTGGCTGAAAGGCCACCAAAGCAGCAGCGGTTCGTCAGGTGTTAGCATCTACGGTATATGCAGTATATGCACTAGATGAACACCAATTCTGAAAATAAACAAATGAGTAAAAGTTGTGCTCAAATAATCTACAATTTTACAATTTTGAATGGCAGAATATTGTAATGGTTTCTGTGATTTGGTGCGGTCGTCCTTGGACGACTATCGACCCAGAAATGAAGTGCCTATGAGTGGTAATAGGACTTCGCATTACATGAAAGATCGAGCGGTCTCAGTAGCCCAAATACTACCAAAGACGACCCATCTGGTCTCAAGTCCGACCTTCAGACTATACAATGAAAGAGAGTAATCCGACCTGGTAGGCGGTTCGCTAAGCGAATGACCTAGTAAAAGGAAGAGAAAGTCTCTGTATCAAGTATAGATGTGTCTTTATTGAAAGCCAAGTGAAGACTGAGACAATGAACAATGAAACAATGCCCTTTATATAGTATAAGGACTTCCGGCTGACCACACGTCGGGAAAAGACGACGTGTGGTCGTCCGGAAGTTGCGCAACAAGATGGCCGCCGGAAGCCCGACGGCCGACCCAAAATAGGTCGGGTTTTACAAAAGTTGCTTAAAATGGTCCAATTCATGTACAAAATGAATATCAATGGATTCTGAGAGGTCGGGCCTCTGTACATGGGTATAAAAGGCATACAAGACTTAATAATAGTCACGCATGAGTGCACAATAGTATATAATGAGTATAAACACATGAATACACGTATATAGACAGTAATTAAATGGTTTACATGCAATACAATTGAATATAGGTATACGAGCAACTGGTTATGAGAGTTTGAGTGTTAGCTGAGTAGAGCTGTGACAACCACTAGGCACTTAGGGTGCTGTGGGTCTTTGTCCGGTAGTTGAAGTCGTATACTAAATGTCCTGTACCATTACAATATTAACCACAACGTTACACAATATAACATTTTATGAGGTGGTTTCCTTGGTGCTGAGTAACATACTTTGTTTGATTCTAAGCTAATGTTTTCTCAAACACCAAATTCAAACTCTTTCACAGCGTTAATAATTGTAGATGTAATCCGTGTTGGATCAAGAAGTAAGAGTGAGAGTCTCCACAGATGCAATCTCAATGTGAGAAAAAGAGAAATTGACAGGTGGAAGTGTGAGATAGGTTTTATCACCGCTCAGAAATATCATAAAAGGGTGAGAAATATAGTGGGCTGTGAAGCTGCATGCCTAAAATTCCCATTAGATTATTGCTCCATTAATTAGCAGTCTAGTAAAGAGTTCAAATGGGTTTTTGCATATTCAGCATGTTTCCTTAGCACTGTAATGGATTGCAAAATTATGCTCTAAAGCAAAAACCAGTTGCTATGCTATATTTGGCTAGTAATTGACTGTTCAAGAACTAGCTCACTTCAATGTTTGTGGATCAAATTCTTGTAGGAGGCATACGAAGAATGTGCTCAAAACTGCAAACAGCTTCAGAATAAAATGCTTGTATATAAGCTGAATGAGTTACTTGTTCCAGAAGACTATATGCTCTACAGCTCGAAAGGATACCGCCGTGGTCAAAATGATCAATTATCAGATCCATTTCATCATCATTTTGTAAGGAGGTGGTTGCAAACAGGTGAGTGCGGAAATTATTATTCAGTTAGTCAATAAATACCAACTGAGTTATCATTACTACTACATGCAATACTGTAATGGTTTCGTGTTTGGTATATGTCGTCCTGAGACGACCCCATGACACAAATGAAGAACCTATGACTGGTGCTAGGCCTTCTCATTACATGAATGATCAACAGGCACTTGGTTGTCAATAAATACTCAAGACGACCCATGTGGTTTCGAGTCAATGCTTGTCGACTATACTTGAGAAAGAGAGTGATCCGACCTAGTAGGAGGTTCGGGAGGCAAGGTCGAGGACCTTGGCAACTGGAGTGGCCTATCTACAAAGTGAAAGTCTCTGTATAAGTAGTATAGAAGTGTCTTTATTGAAATCCAAGCATCAACTGGGACAATAAACATAAAAACACTGTGCTTTATGTACTATTAGAACTTCCGGAGGAAGTTGCGGTAAAAGGCTGACGTAGTGTCGTAAAAGGCTGACGTAGTGTCGTAAAAGGCTGACGTAGTGTCGTAAAAGGCTGACGTAAATTGCACAACAAGATGGTGGCCAGAAGCCCGATGGCCGACCCAAAATAGGTCGGGTTCTACAAAAGATGCTTAAAATCATCCAATTTGTATGCAGATTGAATATCAAGTATTTCTGAGAGGTTGGCCCTCTTTACATGGGTATAAAAAGGACACAATTGCTCAGCAATGCACATTATAACTATATAAGTGATAGTAATTAGTAAGATATGGTCAAAACATGCATAACTATGTAGGTATGAGTTAAACTGCAGGTAAGTACAGAGTGTTACTAAACAAGTAGACCTGTGACAACTACAATGCACTTAAGATGCTGTAAGGTCCATCAGCGAATGTCCTGACCATTACAATACAATGCACATTCACTGTACATGTACATGTACAGTGGATGATTGCAAAGTGTATTTTCATGGAGATAACATGCAAAGAAAATTCTAATGCAAATTAATTCATAATCTCTCTAATGCTAACAGAATAGACATGTAGGTGTTTAGCATATTTGGTGCAGAGTAAAATTATTTTGAAACTTAATATCCACATTCAGATCCTTAAATTCGATTCACAATTATTGTCTATCCCAAATAAACAACATGCTAAAGAGATTCAAACATATATAGCATTATTTGACCGTTAAGGGGTAGATTATTTCTCAGGTATCATGTTCTATTTTCAACTGGTTTACAGTGATTGATTGTGGTGCACAATTTTCCATATTTTATACACAACCAGAGGATCGATGCCCAAGGGGTCAATGGATCATTGGCTATTATAGCAATTCCTTAATATTTATTTTTAAGCGATTACAAGACAAAAAAAAACTTTAAACAAGTCCGGAAGGTGCAGACATTGCAACAGTGTCACCTGTGGGTGGCACACAGGCCGAAACACCACACATACTAAAATTCAATCAATGAATCAATGAATTGTTAGGGCTAACCTGAAAAATGCTAGATTGCCCACAGAGACCTAGAATCCAACTTATACAATTGAACAGCAGTCCTGACGTGTTCCTACCATGTGACTATTGTACGCGCATAGAGCTGACCCCTTTTTTCGCGTCGGAGCTTACCGAAGTTTCATGTATATGTATGTTTAACTGCATGGGATACTCCCAGCACTCAGTTTCTTTTTGAAATTTTGCTGGCAGTTTTCCAAGATGTCCTACAGTATGTGATCTCTAAGGACTAAAACGTACTGTGTACAAGGAATAAGAAATAGTTGCATTACATATAGATTGCAATTGAACATGTATTGTATGTTTCTCGCAAAATAATTCAGCAAGCTACACTGTAGTACAGAAAATGTGCCCACCTTTTACACAACAGATTGTTCTATCCTGAGTCTGGAGGAGGGGTGTGGCTAGGCCATCGGTCGAAAACTAATCCCCAATTACCTTTATTTCAAAATAAACTTGGGTCATGCATCATCAGTAGATAAGAAACACCCGAGGTGACCCAATACGAGAGGTTGATCCTTACTGGGTCAGCGTGGGATTTACAATATAGTTATGAATGTTATTCCCTCAATGAAGTGCTAAAACACTTTATAGTGACTAGTATAATTCTTATTCCAGCAGAACAATGTCGTTGTTTTTGTTTAGAGTAGCTTATATCAAGGTGATAGTATGTTTTTTTTTCTGTTATCGGTTTAACAGACTATTGGAATGGCAACTATTGGTTGGAACAGTTCCAAAAGGACCAATACAAGGAAAAGTTGAAGCCAAAAAAAAACAATGGCAAGAGTGGCAAAAGCACATCACAGAAGGTGCAAGTGCAACGGTTTCAAACTACAGTCACCAGCAATCAGTCAGATCAAGGTATATTCTAAGTCGAAGACCTGACAATTTTATCGAATTGATGTTCATAATCTTGTTTACATCAAGCTAGTTAAATGGTTTGAGTAGTTACATGTACACGCCTACCATCACCTCTTTAGAATCATTTACAGAACCTTGCAACCCATACAATTTAGCCGAGTTAATAATTGTTTTTCGAACGACTTGAATAATCACAGTACTAAAAAAATTATTAAACAGGGGCCGTAGTTGTCGAATGTAAGGTTGTTTCTTTTTCAACTGTAGCTGATGAAGAGATAGACGATGAGATGGATGAGGAGGATGAGATGGAGGATTTAAGGCTGATTGATGGAATTGATAGCAGTGCTACTGATGGTGAGTCAATAACAGCGATATATCCAGCTAACTTTGTTTTGCTTACAGTTCTAGTTTTTCTAGTTCACTTTGTTCGACATGTAGTTTTCTAGTAACCTCTTCATTTCAAACCTAACCCCAAATGAACGTGAATTATGTGACTTCAATTACACTCTTTTTTAAAACAGCTTTGATTTAATAACTCCACTACACATTGTATGAGAATGTTGTCACCGTTTATAATGATCATGATTACTATTTGGTAGAGAACCTACTAGTAGAAATTCCTTTGATGAAGATTGAACTGGTGGATGAAAATGCTATGACTGAAGCTGAGGTTGATTCCCTCAAAGTTAAATGTAGAACAACGTCATTCTGCCTTTATGACTTGGCACTCGAGCAGAGGTAAACCCAAAGGCAATTTCGTCCTGGCCAGCGGCACCAAATATCGTACATGTGTATACTTAGCTCAATAGTAGTAACTACATGTATATTGTAGTTGCCAGCCTTTCATAATACTGATTTAGCATTAATTCTATCACTGACCATAGGATTTCCCACTGTATTCAGAATTTGTGGCCAAAGTATTAACACTCCCTATAATATTATCACCACAACTATTAAATATACACGTAAATGGGATGAACTTTCAAAAGTTTGAAGTGTTGTTATACAGGAGTATATGATGTGTACTCAGCTCAAGTTTAGTGGGTACACGGCCAGCGAGTTTGCACCCTCATGCTAATGACTAGTTGTCCCCATAAAGTCATTGCTGATCTGATAGTGTATAATGGTAGAGGCTTCAAATATCATAGGGATATGGGTGCAAATCCCACCCAAGCACAATTTTACTCATTTTAGTAATTTCCTAGTTTGTTACATGTAGCTACTATTTATGATTAAGTTGATAGCTATACAATACTAATCTCCTCTGTACCATACGATTACTGTGTGTGTAATTCTATATTCAACTAATGAATGCCCTAAGGCTGCATGCACAGTGTACCCAACCCATTTGTTACACTTCAATACGGACATAATCTGTTTAAACCTTGCAAACTGTATACATTGATGTAAAGTTGCAAAGAGGGAACATTGGTTTTAGATTCGAAATTCCCGCCAGTAAATTCACTTCACAAACCAATCACTCTCACCCAAATGCTGATCTACATGTAGTTCATTTTTATTGGCTGAACCTGCCAAATTTGTGCAGCTACATGACAGTACAGTGTATAAGTACAGGATATGCATGTACATTTACGTTCTAGATGGAGGCTGTATCGCTACTGGTACAAATGTTACTATGACAGGGAGCATAAAGAGCTACAGGAACATATCAAAGACTATGAATTGCTGATCAAAAAGGACTATGACATAAAGTATGCATTTCAAATGCTGTTAAAATATTTAATCTTCTTGATTGTCACTGCTTTTGAGGAGCTAGGAATCTAAACAGACTTTGGTAGAATGTAGAAAATATAGTTTTTTACTTAGCTTTGGGCTAGTAGTAGCTTGCAAGGTTCTGGAATTGAGGCTACAGTGGATGTGAATAGGAATATTCAAATGTGCCCAGCTACCTCTTGTACAAATGTACTACAAGAAAATTTTTGTACATGCTAACTTGTAGCTGGCTAGCTAAATTTAGATTTTTAGTAACTTTTGCAGACAACAACTTGGCCGCAATTTGGAATTATCTTATCTCTGCCAACCCTCTCTGCTGATGCTGGGTAAACCTTTTCAAAGATATTTTTTCTTTTCTCTCATTTCAAACTAAAATATTATTCAATGTAAAGTGTAGCTTTTTCATAGCTGACTTGACAATGCTTTGTACCTGTGATGTGTGGAATATACATGTACATGTAATTACACCAAGCATTGTTTTACAACGTAGGAGTCAAAGTGACATAGAAGTGCTAAAAGATGCCAAAGTGATCGGCATGACAACTACTGGAGCTGCCAGAATGCAGTCAATTCTCCAGCAAGTAGGACCAGAGATTGTTGTGGTAGAGGAGGCAGCAGAAGTTCTGGAGGCTCATATTATAACAGCTCTGAGTAAACACTGCAAGCACCTCATTCTGATTGGTTAGTTTAGTAAATACTTGATCCTCATTGGTGAATTTAGAAATACTTGATCGAGATTGGCTAATATGTGAGCTTTATTTAGTTGGCACATTTGCATGCATTATTTAATAAGCATTTGCTGTATATGAGTCACACAGTGGTAAAGGTGTATTTCCAGTGCTGAAGTGTGGTTATGCGGGAGTATACGGTGTGTATCCACCTCAATTTTAGTGGTTACACGGCCAGCAGGCGTGTACCCTCATTTTAATAGCTAGTTTTCCCCTTACAGTTACTATAGACCTGATAGCGTAGTGGTAGAGTGCTTGACACTCATCCATTAGGTCTTGAGTTCAATCCCCACCAGAGTATAACTTTTTTCTACTTTAGTAATTCACTAATTTCTTAGCTACCATAAGATTAAGTGGATAGCTATACAATACTAATCTGTAAGATCGCATGTGCCGTGTACCCACCTCAATTTTTCCACTTCGAACCCTGTGTATTTCCACATGTTATTTCCGTTGAAGTTCATAATATTCATAGACTCCAAACTGTTTTGTCTGGATTCAATTGTTTCCAGCTACATGCTAGAAGTGAAAGTAGTCTGTTATGGAATATTTTGACCCCTACAGCCAGTCACAGCCTACTAAATGTACGTACATGTACGTATATGTGTACTGCCATGGCCTCTCTGTCAAGAAAGAAATGTTCCATTTACGGAGATTTAATCCCAAACAAAGTTCTGTCTTGCAGAAATGTAGCCTAACTAGAAAGTGTATTCCCTTTATGTCGTAAAGTATATCGAATGGCACACAGTTCTAAAAATAGTGAAGCAAAAATTTTAAAATTATTCAAAGGATAATATTTTTTATTTTTAATGCAATTATGGTTAAAAGAAGCTGGAGCATTTGTGAAAAGCCATATTATTTTGTCGTGGGATGGTAAATAGAGTTTGGGCTATGAAATGTGTTATTTTGGCATTTGTTCACTTTTAGCCAATATGGCCTCATTCTAAGGCATATTGAAACATTGTTAGTTTGGCCATGCAAGACTAATTTGCTGCCCTTTTCATGGGGTGCCGTTGTGATTGATTACTAGTAAGTTTAATGAGTCTAGTTAAATATAGCCATTTCAGTGAAATTGGGTAAATGTGAACCAATTCCACTGGTGGGCTGGTAATTCCCCTTGCTTATAGAGCCATCCCAACAAACAGCAAAGTCATTTGCCAAAGCTCATGGCCTCTCATGTACCTTAGCATTAAGACTAAACTGTGCGCACAAATTGCGACTGGTCAGACCGAAACGTCTGTGATGTAATCAGAATGAAAGATATTGTCCAATAAATACCATTCTATTGTTGATAAACTTGCATATGGCAATTGTAGAATCACCCATCGACTTTGTTTGAAAGCTCACAGCTACATTTATTATGTGAACATTTTTATGAAGAATAAGAGTGCAAAAATGAGGCATTTTGTGCTGTTATCCTTTGATCTCAAGTCATCACACCATCATCATCAGAGGGCATGTCATTGCCTTCTGCATTGTTATACTCACTTACCTGTTCAGCGGAAAGATAAAACAACAAAAAACTCATCTTTACAGTTTACAGTTTTAACATTAGTTTCAATGTCAGTTTGAACGTCAGTTTCAACATTTGACTCAAAATTAGTTTCAACATTAGTCTATATTTCAAATGCATACTGAGCTTTTTTGTGTTAACAAACATCTCCTGGTCATGGTAAATAATTGAAAAAAAATCATACAAGCTTCTAGTCTTGCTGAAACCAATAAACTGTAAAGATTGAAAGGCAAATTAGAAGTTAAGATTGTGTATTATTGTTACTAATTAGCTTTTATAGTTCCATGCATGTGTTTTCTATTTTTCCTATATTTTTTATGTCATTTCATCTATTTTTACTGTGCATTTTAGGTACAATTAGTAAGGTTGAAATTTACAGGTTGAGAGTTGTTGAATTTGCAATCCAATGAATTTTATTCTGCAATGGAAAATGGCCTCCAGTATTAAATGACAATGGTTATACATGTATATCTGTATCTGTGTGTGTTATAGGTGATCACAAGCAGCTGAAACCCAACCCCACAGTCTATGATTTGGCACAAAAGTACCACTTGGACTTGTCACTGTTTGAGAGAATGGTGAATAATGGGCTCCCTGTGAAGACTCTCAACATTCAGCACAGAATGAGACCAGAGATATCCAAGTTCATGAGACACATTTACGACAGACTTGATGATCATCCAAGTGTTCTGGAAAGAGCACCTATCAGAGGTATAATAATGCATCATGGTTTTAGAAACACCTGCAGTAAATTTAAACCATGCCAGCAGAATACTACAAAAGACCTCTTTATTAAATTAAAAGCTTTGTAGAAAATTGGTAGCCAATATTGGAAATGGATCATGTTTGTTTGAAATCCAGAGAGAAGCCCCTTTGTTATGTATTTCATTAGTCTATGACAGTTTTTTTAACATTCTTGATGATTTTCATTTAAACTAAAGTTTCCATTGCTGCACATAGGTATGAGCAAGTCAGTCTTCTTCTTCAGCCACCAAAACCCCGAGCAGAGAGATGAAGGATTGATGAGCAAGTCTAACACATTTGAGGCCGAAATGGTTGTTGAGTTAGCCAGGTAAGCTACTAGATCGGTGCTTTAATTATTACTTCGAACAAAACTTTTATATACACATAATTATATATGTACAAGTAAAATGTTGCATTGTAACTACCGTTCAGGTACCTAATAAAACAGAATTACAAGCCATCAGAGATCACTATCATTACCATGTACAAGGGACAGGAGTTGCTGATCAAGAGTAAAGCAAGATCTGCAGAATTCCGTGAAATGAAGATCACGGCCGTTGATAACTTTCAAGGTATTTGACAGTCAACAACTTAAGGATATACATGTACAATTTTTGAGATAATTGTCAGTGAAATAAGCTTACTTCAAATTCAGTTTCGCCAGATTGACATAATTTCCGTGGTGTCAAACAATTGTTTAATATGGTTGCCCAATAGCAGAGCTAAACGAGGGGCCACCACGGCTCCTTGAGCTGGATGTTGTTATTAGTCCTATATGGCATGGAGGAAAAACCTTCTTTGGAAAAAAAACCTTCAGTTCATTGGCGAGACCCAAAGCCCCGTCATTGCAGATAACGTGCATCATTGCTACAAGACCAGAGTGACTAGTGTTAGACCACTCGGCCACCAAAATTATTATGCAAAGTCAAAAGATTTTGCATGCTAGCGTAATATGGTGGTAGCTCTCACTCTTGATGTCAGTAAATACTAGAATAAATACCAAAGAATGTATCGTATCGCATTGTTTTAATGTATGGAAGGAAAATAGGTTGAGTTTGCAAGACCAGAAACTGAACCTAGTCTCTCCTATTCCAAAATGCCGATCTTCATCAGGTTCTCCAACTAATAACACTAGTCATACTTGCAATAGACACTATGTTCAAAGAAGTAATTACTGCCACAAATCAAGATAATTCTTCGCTCATCAGCTCTACCTACACTTATCTGTTCTGTTTAGGAGAAGAGAATGATATTGTGATCCTCTCATTGGTGAGAAGCAACAAGGAAGAGAAACTCGGTTTTGTTGGCATAGAAAACAGAGTCTGTGTTTCTCTGTCCAGAGCCAAGTACGGAATGTATGTATTTGGAGACTTTGACATGATCTGCAAGAAGTCAGGTAAAGTCTTTTTTTCAAGTCTAAGTATGGATATAATACATTTACACCTATGCACATGCAATGTAACATGTAGTTGTGTATCATTTCCACTCAGATATCTGGAGAAAGATGGTCGATGACGCTAAGTCTAATGGAGAGTTTGGAACTGAACTGAATCTAAGTTGTGTTCAACACGCAGAAGCTGCTTTGGTCAAAGAACCTGAAGATTTTTTTCAAAAGGCACCTAAAGGTATGTATACATGTACATATACATGTACATGTATATGTACTGGTATACATGTATATGCCAATTTACAGTGTATAAGGTCACAAACCTGGAGTATGCAGATAATTTGCTAGCTTTGCCAGAATTTTAAAGTCAGAATCTTCATGAATTTTAGGTGGATGCCGGCAGATCTGTGGACAGGGCTTACCAAACTGTGATCACAAGTGTAAAGAGAAATGCCACTATCAAGACATAGAGCACCGGACGTACGAGTGTCAAGAAGCATGCCAGAGAAAGTGTAAAGCTGGTCTTCATCCTTGCAAAAGTTAGACTCAGAAGTTTGAAATTGTATTTTACATGTATTCAAAAATACTTTAGCTCTTTTGGTATTCTCTCTAATAATTTGTACTAATTAGTACTAGCATAACTAACATAATCTGTTTTGTGCAATTACAGTGGTATGGGCAGCTCATATGTGCATTCCTGTAGAATATGGTAAACCGTCTTCATTGGTTTATCATTTCTAAGAATAGCCCCCAGAGCGAAAGAATGACCCTGAAATTCTCATGTAACCACATCGTAGCACTATTTCAGCAAGAATATGTACTTGTTCCCTCTTGTTATATGGGGCATAGGTTGTACAGAGTAACAGAGCATAGCGCAGAGTAAAACTAGCATATCATAGCAGATCATAGCATATGCGAGTAGGAGCATTGTGAAGCATAACTTAATAGGTATAAAAAGAGTTTACACATGACTTGGAGCTTATAGTATGAAATATTTTTATTGTAGAACTTTGTTATAAGAGATGTGACCCGTGTGAAGAGGTGGTTACAAAAAAGCTGATGTGTTCTCATGAGAAAACAGCTAAATGTTGGGAACTCACAGAACCGATATCTGCAAAGTGCTTAGCAAAGTGTATTTTCAAACTGAACTGTGGACATATCTGCCAGGAAATGTAAGACATACACTACTAAAATGTGGTAGAGGGATCTATTTTGCAAATGCCAGTTAGAAGCAGGATGGTCCAAAACCGTTCGTGTGGGTTTGGGGTTTGAACGTTTTCAGAACCTCTTGACTCCAACTAAAATTTTTGGACAGTCGCCAATTCTACAAAATACATGTATGATATAACTTTAAAAGTGTACTGATAAAGCAATAAAAATGCAATTTCCATCGATAGCTTTCGCAAGACTTGCCAACTTTGTTGCTATGATGATGACTAATAAATAGCTGACTGTATACTTTTTCTGCCAGTTGGTATGCACTAGCCAACAGTATTCTATTCTACATGTACATTCATGTAGATCCGTAGATCTCAGCTCATACACTTTGACCTATATTTCTATGAGGTTAGACTAATGTTTAACCTTTGAGGCAACATTCTTAGCTGCTTTCATGTTTGTAAACAGTGCTGCTTTCAAAACCTATTGTAGTTGCTCAGCACCTCACACTGAAGAATGCCAAATCAAAGTTGAAATGGGATGTTCTGTCTGTGGAGAGATCTCGATGGTCAACTGTGTCACAAATAAACATCCTGATCGTTTCTGGTGCCTCACGCCATGTGCAGAGATCTTGACATGTGGGCACAAATGCAGTGGAAATTGCTCCCTTTGGTAAGTGGACTTTGGGGTTTGGGGTAGCCGGTAATGACATTTGATTAAATTTTTATTTTCTGAAGAGACTATACTCATATAACGTGGCTCATTTATGAATGGTTGTTACCACAGTCGTGAAAATATCCATATGGGTTAAATTCTGTTATAACCAACTTTTAAGGTGTTATATTTCTGATCTTTTGACAATGGTCCTGTCACCATCATCTTTAGACGGATAAAAGTTAAAATGTTGACAAATAAGACTGTTGTCAAAAAATTAGGAATATAATTTTTTTAAAATATTGTTCTTGTACTCTTATGCTTCTACACTGCTGTTGTAAATGATGCCAGCTATCTACATAGATTGTATAATCCTACATGTAGTTATAGAATATCGATTTTTTTTGAGTGGCTATAAGATTTGATCTAGAACTTCCCAGAAATGTTACCCGTAGGCTAAAATTGCACACAGTGATAAATCCCTTCATGGCTAACTTGCCAAATGAGTTAGTTCTGACTTAAGAAGCACATTTTACAAGATGTAGTGTTGGTACATGGTTATGTAAATTAAAGCCAAATGCATTATACATTGTAAGTTCAGTTAACTAATTATGCTATAGTCATGTTTAGCCTGACGTTTGGTTATTCATTTGTATATATTATATTTAAAAGTTATTGCTGTGAATGTAGAGTCCACACTACTAAAACTCCTTCGTTATTTTAGTCAAAAAGTCGGTCATCAAAGATGTGAAGAGAGATGTGGTGTGACATTGGTATGCGGACACCCATGTCCTGGCAAATGTGCTGATTGGTTAGTTATTAACTTACATAAATATTTATGGAAAAAACAACCAGTCACATTCTAATAGGTTAACATCGTTCATCAGATACCCAAAGAAAATCCTACTCTCATCTGAAGTCATTTCACAGTTTCAGTGTTTATGAGTAGCTACAAGATTTGACAAAAATATCAGTGAATATCACCTGTACAACCAATTACATGTAATAAAGTGTCATGTATAATATTGTATTCCCTAATAGCTAACATGGTAGGTAGACTTGTGGTTTAATACGTTTAAAAAGACATAGTGACCGCATGTGCCCAGAGGTGAGCTTAATTCATTGTAACTTTATATATTATATTGTAGCTGGGCATCAAAATGTATGCATCTACACATTAAAATGTATAACTATAAAATAACATTGTAGGCAATGAGTGAAATTGCTACGTAGCTAAAACTCCTTTGTTATTTTAGTCAAAGAGACGGTCATACGAATTGTGAGGAGAAATGTTGTGAGACATTGGTATGCAGACACCCATGCTCTGGCAGATGTGCTGATTGGTTAGTTGTTTAATTTACATGCAAGTCATGCATTTGTGTAAAGGAACCGAGTCACATTCTAATAGGTTAACATCATTCACTAGTCATCCAAAGAAAAGTCTACTTAAAATTTACGCTACTCACTTCACTACTTATTTTCACTGTAAATGTTTACATGATATGTTTAGCGCTGACTTCTTGTGATTAGCCGTATTTATAGCACAACAGTGCTGCCGATTGCAAACCAATCAAAGCTGCTTAAAAAATCCTCTCAAGGAAAATTTTCAAATGTGATAAAAAGTATGCGCTATCACCCTTAGGTCCCATCTCAGTCAGGGTCTGTTAAGTTTCATGGATGTGAAACCAGACTGCTCAGAACGAGATCTCTTGTATGAAAATGCTACAAGAATAATAGTTCTCACTAGTCATTGTGTTACCTATCATGGTTCTGCTATATTATATCCAAAGGGAACATTGCACTTTATATTCAATTTTAAATATAATATACATGTAGGTTTCCTGTGTTGGGATGGTTTTCACCTCATTTGAAAACTCTTTCTGTGGTAAAATCTATCGACAATTTTTAAGATTTTACATTCCTATCTTTTGACATTGTTCCCAACATTTCTCATGCTAAACTACATGTATGCTTCTACATTGTTTTGTTGTGCGATGTAAAGTGTGCTGAATGTCTATAGAGATTGCATGAGTCTTACTGTATATAATCCACAAAGTCTCAATGTTGATGAGTGGCTATACGAGATTTGGTGAAAATATCAAGTAAATATCACAGTGTATTCAATTACATGTAATAGAGTGTTATGTACACATTATGTTATGTAAAATATTATATATATGCAGTGCGTGAATTCATGTGACTAACTACATGTGCACGTAAGAGTCCTTTGTTATTTTAGTCAAAGAGACGGTCATAAGGAATGTGAAGAGAGATGTGGTGTGACATTGGAATGTGGACACCCATGCTCTGGCAAATGTGCTGATTGGTTAGTGATTTCTGGATACCTGAGAGCCTGTTAAGTTTTTAGCAAAGCTCTTTCGTGTAAATATTCAACTGATCTATGGTAATGTCTTGCGCTAGTATGGTATGGTCGAGAACGACCTACTTGCACAGTTGAAGAGCCTATGAGTGGTGTTAGGCCTTCAGTATTACAGGAAAGATCGACAGGTACTTGTGATTATAAAGTTAACCAAGATGATCCCATGTGATCCCAAGTCAATGCTTATATGCTATACTTGAGAAAGAGTTTGTTCGTGCCCAGTAGGTGCAGTAGTTCGGGCATCAAGGTCATAGACCTTATCAGCTGAAACTATACTTGGCTACATGAGAAGACTCTGCATAAGCAATAATTATAGATGTGTCTTTATTGAGATCAAAGCATCAACTGAGACAATAATGGTTTAAAACATTTGCTTTATATAGTTTTAACTTCCGGAAAAGGTTCCGGTTAAAGGCTGACCTAGCGTCGTCCGGAACTTGCACAACAAAATGGTGGCCGAAAGCCTGGAGATCGACCTTATATGGGTCGGGCATAACCAAATATGCTTAAAACATACAAAACATGTAAAAAATTAATTACATGAAATTCTAAGAAGTCGGCCCCGGCTACATACTAGGTATAAAAACAAGTATTTACACTACTTAGTAATCATAGTGTATAGTTCAAGTAGTACATGACATGAATGTATGTCAATACATCTATGTTTATGCATGAGTATACGCATGGTTAGTACAAGAGTAATTGTTGAGTTGAGCAATGACAACTACATGCACTTAAGGTGCGATAATGTCCATCAGGCGAGCTGAGGTCATACTAGTAAATGTCCTGACCACTACACATAATTGATGTTCCACCACTTCTACATTGTTTTGTTGTGCAATGTAAAGTGTGCTGAATGTCTATAGAGATTGCATGAGTCTTACTGTATACAATTCACAAAGTCTCAATGTTTATGAGTGGCTATGCAAGATTTGGTAAAAATATCAAGTAAATATTACAGTGTATTCAATTACATGTAATAGAGTGTTATGTACACATATATTATATAAAAATATTATTATATGCAGTGCGTGAATTCATGTGACTAACTACATGTGCAGGTAAGAGTCCTTTTTTATTTTAGTCAAACAGACGGTCATAAGAAATGTGAAGAGAGATGTAGTGTGACATTGGAATGTGGACACCCATGCTCTGGCAAATGTGCTGATTGGTTAGTGATTTCTGGATACTTCAGAGCCTGTTAAATCTCTATCAAAGTTCTTGTGTGTGAATATTAAACTAAACTGTTTTATTGATCTTGAAAAATCATTAGTGTGTCAAATAGCTGCTGGTCTGGCTGCTACTAGCATATTGTCATTAAGAGAGAAGGAGGTGGATAGAGAGGGGGAGAAAGTAGAAGATACTTGTTGATTAGTATGATATATCACATACAATGTACCTAAATAGAGATTCTGTACTTTTTAGTTCAAAGTAATGACAAAAATATGCCAAATAATCTGTTGTGATATTTTGTAATACTACAACTAACTACCAGCAGCTTGTTGATATTGAGCAAAGTTGGTGGTTTCCCGTAATCTTTTTCGTGTTGCAGCAATGTAGACAATCATCCACCCTGTTCTGAAATTTGTGAAACGTTCCTGCCATGTGGTCACCAATGGAAAGGTCCATGCTCTGACTGGTAGGCTATTTTTCTAATTTGTAGGCCGCTACACCCTGACTGGTAGGCTATCGCTCTGACCAGAAAGTCTATTTTCTGACTCATAGACCACAGGATGTTTTCCTTTACATGGGATGTCATTTTAATTGATACCAACATAATATACTCAGATTAGAATGTGTTTATATTATTGTTGTGAATTAGACATGACTATGACTAAGTTATACCGTACACATGTAAGTTTCTCTTGCCTAAAGTTTATGTTGATTTACCAGCAAAAAATGAACTTGAGCAAACACAATTTTAGTCAATCAACGAAAGTCCATGTTACTTGCAAGAGTCCCTGCAAGAAGATCTTAGCCTGTGGTCACAAGTGTGGAGGTAAATGTGGTGAATGTGAAAAGGAAGGATGTCTAAGATGCCAAGAGAATTGTACTCTAAGGTAACTTATTATAGCACATCGCTGATTTTACATACTGTGTGTAGTAAACTGTATTACATCAAGTTGTCCACTAGGAAACATTTCCATAGCTCAGTAACACCAAATCTTAAAGCAATATTTCCCATGTCTACTATTACAAATTTGCATCAACTGCAGCAAGAATTAGTTACCCATAGGAGCTACCCAAACTCTGCTACCGATATCTGTGCAATGGTACACCTTAAGCTGACCATCATGCTAAATATTGAATGTAAAAGAAAAATATGAAACACGTTTTCTATGTTAAAAAACCTGTTTAAGTGTAGAGCCTTGGTAACTATGAGCATCATAGGTTGACAAGTTCAGCGAGAAAACACAGTTGAAAACTCCAAAAATTTAATGAAATGAATTTCTACAATTAGAAAAAAAGTTCTCCTTGAAAAAAACCAATATTTAAAATGAGGTATAATGATAAAAATAATAGCCTGCAGTATAATTATAAGACTAGTGATAATGCATGTACTCTCTGCTTATATTGTGTTCCTGTATATTATAATAATGTACGTGTACATGATTTCATTTGCAAGTGTTAATGTAAATGTGTAAATACACGTAAAATGGACACCTATACTCCTCAACAGGTGCAGCCATGGAAGAGTCTGTACAGCTCGTTGTTACCAGCCTTGCAAGTATCCATGTCGTACCGTGTGTGACTGGGGCTGTGATAAATGTGGTATGTGTCGACTACCATGTGAAGTACCATGTCGGCATAGACAATGTGAATGTAGATGCACAAAGAGATGCACCTGTGTCCAGTGTAAGAAGGTGAGAAATAGAAACGAATGTTGTGATTCACACGATGTCCTTAATAACGTTAATGCACACAACAGAGATATTTTTGAGAGTTTCCTGTATAGAAGATTGGAACCTGTAGTGTTCTTGTCTGTTTGCATGGTCCTTTACATGTATTTGCAGTGTTCCAGGTATGGTTATACGGGAGTATACGGTTTTTACTCACCTCAATTCTGGTGAGTACATGATCAGCGTGCACTCCCATGTGAGGACTAGCTGTGAAAATGTTAAGGCTTTTTTCAATGGCCCATTTTAGCTAGTCGCTAATCGCTTTAGTAAAGGTATATCACTCTTACTGACTGCAGCCAGTGAGATTGCTTCACCTAAGAAATTGGCAAGCCTCTAACCTAGCCAATTTGATATTCTGATCCCAAGCACTCTACCACTACACCACCAGGTTCACGGTGAATATATGGAGAAAACTAGCCTTTAAAATGAGGGTACACGTCTGCTAGATGTATGACCACCAAAATTGAGGTGGGCCTACACCGTATACTCTTGTAAAACCACACTCCGAACACTGCTCCTGGGAGGGAATGTAACATTTGTATTGTTCCAATACGAATGCAGTGAATAGTTTGCAAACATCTAATATAAATAATCGAAGAAATTATCATCCCCTAAATTTAAAGTTTCTGTTGTACCTTTAAGTTTTTTCACTGTCATTTGAAACTTGCCAAGGACACTCTGAGTGGTAAAGGAAAATTTCGAAAAAGACAGCTTCAAGCAGGACATTTGGCGAATAACCATTTCAAACCTGTGTGGGTTGCATTTAGAAAACACAACTCAGAGATAATTAACTTTTTCGATGTTTCACAAGTTGGTGGTAGTGAAGCTAGGAAATACAATATTAAATGTAAAATTATATGTAGTTGAGATCTGGGAGTTGGGGTTTGAACTGGCAGTTTTTAAATGTTCGGTTTAGAAACGTCCTGCTTCAAACTGTCTTTTCGAAAAGTCACGAATTCTCTCTGGACTAGTATCTGGAGTTGCCATGCTTAGTGCATTTAGCGTTCAAACCAAAATTTTAAGAAATTGTTGCCTTCTAAAGATTCAAATATCTTAAATTTTAGTAGATAATTGTTCGGCTGTAAATATTTAAAAGCTATGAGACAGTCTCATTTTAGAGAAATGCTTCTTAAAAACATATAAATGCAACTTACTTCATTTTCACTCAACTTTTTATGCTACCAACCCTCATTGCTAACATAAAATATTTTCCTATCAAGTTAAATCTGAAGTTAAAAGTACAGTAGAGGTAAACATATGATTTGATGAACGATTTTTTTCAGGCAAAGAATTTAACATTTTCTACCATTTTAATTCTTTTGTAGAGTTACACTTGTCAAGGTTTAAGAAATGAGCCTTGCCCTGAAATGTGCCCCAATTGTGACCGTTCACACATAGCAAAGGCAATCACCACCTTGCCAAACTTTCAAATCAATAAGCGTTGGACAAGGTGGCTCAAGCTGGTTGATTGCAAACACATACTACCGGTAAGTATTATCAATTAACTGTACATGTAAGCAGTGACAGTCAGCTAACTATGGACATTGTCAAAGGGGTAAATCTAGGTGTACACATAAGGTGTAAAGTGGTCTCAAATTCATTTTAAACATGTTTTGTTATCAAGAATACTTTGAACTACAACTTATTATAACTTACATCTCAACAAGTTGGTGGGTAGATTCTCATTAACAAAATGATAAGTAGTAGCTTTTTTCAGCATCTTGGGGTGAATTGCTGGCAATTCCATACCTTTTACATGCCTATTTCACAACAGTCAAAATTCAAACACATCTTTTTACTGCATGGGATGGGCGAATAGAATGCCATTATTTTTTATGTGATGGCGCTAAGTACGAAATTTCCTTCCATGTGTGCTTGACCTAGATAAGCACCCATTTGCAACAAATAGTAATCGTTTCACATTCAAACATCTTTGATGCACCATCTTTTAACCATGCTGGATAAACTTTGTTTGGGGAAATCTGTCCTCAGCCTCAAGCACCACACCACTGTTTCTGAAACACAATGCACAGTAACTCACAGCAGTAGCTGTTCTAATCTCTCTATTTATATTTTTAACATACATGTAGATTTCCTTTGTCAGGTAAACTACATGTAGCTATGTGCTAATAATAAACAACAATAGAGTAGCATGTACAATACTAAACTTTTACAGATGATATCGAGGAACGTTTTGTTGTTGTGGTATAAGCAAAGTGTAGTAAGCATTTTCAGCCAACTTTGAGCATCCTGGAGGTAAAGGTAGTGGAAAATATAGAACAGGAATGGTGGTGGGTAAACTTGTGAAAGTATAGAGGAGGAATGACCACTTTGGGCTAGCTAAGTATACATAAGCTAGGATAATCCCTTGAAGCAAGCTACAACCTACCCTACTGTTCCCTTATTTTCACAGATCAAGAAAATCAAAACTTCAAGTGTAAAACTGCAATTTGGAAACAAAGTTATGATACTCGTGCAATATATACATTGGCTTTATAAAAAAATTTAATAATGATATCACCTTTATGCTTTCGCTCATTGAAACACATCTCTGTTCTCCACTGATTAACCCAAGCAAATCTGTGACTTTGCTGTTCCAGGAAATGTCTGGATAATTTTTTTCAGATGAGGTACATGGATGAGTGGGTTGAAGCCAGCAAAGAAGATGCAATTATATGTCCATATCCAGATTGTTGTAAGAGAGTGCTGAATATGGGAAGATATGTTAATGTAACACGCAAGATTAAGCATGACAAATTCAGGGAGGAGAGAGATAAATTAAGCTCTCATCCTAGGAAGAGAAAGAACCCAGCAGCCTCTACCTCAGAGTGGATACACTACTCAAGCCAGCATGACAGCACCGAAACACATGGTGGAGTGCAGAATTCCTGGGAACAAGCGTTACAGGCCAGATCAGTAGCAAGAAGGCTTAGGAAAAGAACACACTCAGAATCGGATGATGGCACAGCCAAGAGACGCAGGGAGTCACAGAACAAACATGGTAATGAGAGCAGACAATTTGACTAGAACATGACAGTGCACACCAATAAATCGTAGACGATGCTGGCCTTACCTGTATAATTCAACACTTGTAGCATGACCCTTAACTTCCTAATGGTCAATCAAACAGTCACGTGGTGAAGCCTTGATATGATGAGGTCTAGCTACTACCTGACTTCTTTGGTTTAAAATATTCTTAGAAGAATAGCCGCACAGGACAGAGCAGAGATAGGTAAGCATTCTTAGAAGAAATGCATAGATGGCAAAATCATGGCATGGAGTCAAATGTTTAAAATAGAAAATTATTCCATGTAACTTTCGTTGCATTTATCTGGATCTCTCTACCGCATATACATGTAGAGTCAGTAGATAAAATGCTCATCAGATTTAGATACAATAGGTGGTTTAATTGTAGGAATTTTATCTGATCACAGATGAATTTAAACTTTGGTAAAACCTCTGTGGCATGACTATTAATAATATGTTTACCTAATCCACTTTTGATGGCAATAACATTTAATTGTACTATTTTATTGCAAAACTCTGGCGTTGTACTATTAATAGTGACATTTATAGGCACTGCATTTTATTTATGCTTATCTATATATCTCTCAGTGGATCAAGTATGTGTCTAGTGTTTGCGGTAAATAACAGCGCTTACAATAACGTAATCATAAGATTGTTTTTCTACAATGTATTACTTTGATATATTCTTTTTGTATATTTTGTGTGAGTGCAACACAAGGTATGTTAGAGTGTATTATTATTGAACATCATCTTTCCAACTTATATAAAACTGTTCTCGATGATCAAGCATTTTTGTTGAATAAATAATAATACATTCAAGTATTTTTTGTGAGTGCACTCCCATCACCGCCTGGAAATTTCTATAATGCATTCAAGTATATTTGCTTAAATGCCTTAGTTAAGATTGACTTATATGATGCACAAATACATGTAC
This sequence comes from Bugulina stolonifera, assembly GCA_935421135.1. Taxonomy (NCBI): domain Eukaryota; kingdom Metazoa; phylum Bryozoa; class Gymnolaemata; order Cheilostomatida; family Bugulidae; genus Bugulina; species Bugulina stolonifera. Next base: position 4,722,162 of record OW285193.1, on the reverse strand, counting down.
ATCGGTAGACCTTGGCTTTTCGCACAAAAATTAGAATTTTTCTTTCGACTCTGACTGGTGTTTTAACGACCCTGTGATAGGAGTGGGTCCCTGTGATAGGAGTGGGTCGGAAAAGTATTTTAGCAGTTGGCCTGTGCCTGAAACTTTGGTCAGAAACCTCAGTTGTTGTAGGAAAAACTCAGGCTTGACTGGAGAGTTGGTGAGGGTCGCTGAGAAGAACTATAATATAAAAAAAATGTTTTTTCTAATACAATATACATGAAGATTACATGCTTGAACCCACAAGCAAAACATACACGAGAATATATACTACATATTTTTGCTTGTGGATTCAAACCCCTTTAACTTGTATCTTTGGAGAAATGAACCCTAGAGAAGTTTTGCCTCACGCTAAACGACCCCAATCTACAAAAGTACTACGCATAGATACAGTCCCATGATTTGGACAATGCTGTCGAGGCCGAAATGCTATTTCAAAAGACCCGTAACAAGGAGAAACTCCTTAAGAAGGAGTTACCAGCTGATGACCTCATCCAGCAGGCTCTCCAACTAGGCTACTACTACAGAATAGCCGGGAAGATCGTGAAGATCTTCCCGACTATTCTGTAGTAGTAGTTGGAGAGCCTTCTGGATGTGGTGGGGTGGAGGGGTGTTATTAGGAGGTCAGAGGGTTGTGTTCCTATGGTGATGGAAGGCATGGTGTTACTGAGGTTTGGGTTTCCAAATGTGTAAATGTTTTTTGACTAATCAGAAGGGGAGATTTTGGGGTGACCATGGCAAGGTCGTGTGCAAAATTGTGATGCTCTCTTGTGATTGGTTTGGAATCGGAAATACTGCTCTGTGATTGATTGAAAATAGGGGTCACTCCGTGCATAACTGTGGAGATATGCGCTGCCTATACTACTGACATCATCTGCTCTTCCATTGGCAGAGATTTTTGAATAGCTCTAGCAAAGCCAGGGCTCTCAAGTTGCTTGGTCAAATGTGCAATGTACTGCAGTGTAAGCAGTGTAGCAGTATAAATCTACTAGCAATTGGGTCAAAGATACATGTACATGTATAAATAAAGCTGTTGATCACTTACATGCACATATCTATTGCTCTACAGAGTTAGCCTAACTAATTTCTCGCAGCCTAATAATCTCAGTACATTCATGTACTTCAGTCCTTGCCCTTAAAAAGTAATGGAATTAGTAGCTTTTTCCTAAGCAACTCACAAGCTATGAGATAAACTGAAGATTAATTTGGAGATTTGGAGCATTTCAATTCAAAATAATTATAGCTAATGTGAGAAAATCTCCCAAAATCCGAGCAAATCATCAATAATGGAAAACCTCCCGAGCTACTCCCAGCAAGCACTCAAAATCCGGACTGCTTGGGGAAAATCCAAGAACTTGAGAGCCCAGGCAAAGCACCATCTAAAAAGCTATTCAGGTTTTTGATTGGTTTCGGATAATTTTAGAAATTCTCCCTCTTTAAAATGTATTTTTAAGTACATGTAGCTTAAAAGTGCATTTGTATTTTAAGTACATGTAAATGCGTGCTATGACAAGTGTATGTGTACGTGTGTATAGGTGTAGGTGTACATGTACTATGTGTAGCTGTCGGTGTACGTGTATAAAATTATGAGGGTGTGTGATTATGTGTAGGTGTATGTTTAGTCATATGTGTAGATGTAGGTGTATATGTAATAGCTGTAGGTGTGGGTGTAGGTGTAGGTGTAGGTGTAGGTGTAGGTGTAGGTGTAGGTGTAGGTGTAGGTGTAGGTGTAGGTGTAGGTGTAGGTGTAGGTGTAGGTGTAGGTGTAGGTGTAGGTGTAGCCGTAGGTGTAGCCATAGCTGTAGGCGTAGCTGTAGGTGTACACATAGCATGCTGTAGGTGTAAGTGTAAATGTAGGGGTAGGTATAGCTGTAGGTGTACGTGTGGCATGCTGTAGGCGTATGTATACTCGCACGCACATAGGAACATGTGTATCTGTAGGTGTAAGGGTATGAGGAGCCAGTGGTAAAAAACATTCCAAAATCATTTCACTTTGTTATATTCAATTTACTATTTATACTATTCCATTCTGTGTGTTGTGCCAGAATGTATGAGCTGATGACAATAATGAATGAATAAATGAATAATGAATGAGTAGTAATTTTGAACATACTGAAATGAATGTACATATAACAGCATCCAGAATGAATAACCTCTCTGCTATTATAATGAATAACCTCTCTGCAATAATGAATGACATGCATGTACGCTATAGTTTAAACTATTGATGTCACGAAGAAAGCTAAATACAATATATAAGGTAATTTGATATGAACATTTAAAATTTGTCACTAAAAATAAAAAATACAACCTGCAAACACGTTTTTTGAGCAGTTTTTAAAAATATCCACTGTCCAACCAGAAGTGGATTATTCTGCAGGAGTTGGCAATTAGAAACCTCCTTTCACATGTCCAATAATTAGTGTAAACCTGTGCATGAAATAGAATATAACAATTAATAATTACTGTTTTACGATAAAATAAACAATAGGTTTTATTATCCAATCACTGTGCACAATTTTGCTTCGTCTACGAGCGTTGTTATTGGACATGTGAAAGGAGGTTTCTAATTGCCATCACCTGCAAAATACACTGTGATGTCACAGTGTATATTTTTTTTAAAACAACTGCTCCAAAAAGGTGTTTGCAGGTTGTGTTTTTTATTTTTAGTGACAAATTTGAAAGGTTCATATCTAATTACCTTATAAATTGCATTTACCTTCATCCATGGCATAGATAGTTTAAAAGTTGAAGCATAACACACAGAATATATAGCATAAACAGCAAATAGAATATAACAAAGTGAAATATTTTTGGAATACTTTTTTACAAACGGCTCCTCATATACGGGTGAGGGTAGACAAGTGGTTCAGCCTGAAATTAGCTTAATGTGTATTTCTGAACAGTGCATTGCAAATTCTTTCTCTACATTTTCTATTTATATTTATGCGGCATGGTGCAGTGCTCTTTGATGCTTGAGACATAATTAATGGGCTCTTGTTGCAAATTCATTTTGATTGCTGCACCAAATAAAAACACTAAAAATGCCGATTTTTGCACAAAGTTTAAGTGGGCTGCTAAAAATTAGCAAGTGGGCCACAGTTTGACCAGCCCTGGTCTAAACTAATTCAAAAAAAGAGTTCGGTGGAAGGGTTTAACATTACAGATATCTAGAGCTCATTGATGCATGTACCGTATATTTGCTAATGTAACGTTTTGAATTCCCATGTTGAAACACTCCAGCATTCATACAGTACGTTAATGCAGAGTATACTGATAACTCTCAACACATTGTGTGTATTTACTGTGTATACACCTGAATGTGATTACACTAGTTATATTCACAAAGTATTTCAACCAAAACATATTTATACTTGACCTTTGTATTTAGTCGTTGACAGTGTTAGAGGTCATTGTTTCAAGCAAAAGCCAAGTGCTATGTCATTGATAGTTACATAATCAATTTATCAAACTTTGTCACTATTGATTTGTATTGAATAGCATGCAAAAGTCCCGCACTCAAATTCCCCTAGCAAAACTTTTGGACTTTTTGAGCACTGCTCATTGTTGGTTGGTCGATAGCAAGTGGGAAACTTTCATCCGGTAATATTGGATTGTGTCTACAGTATATACTCAAATATTAGACAGCCAGAAGTCCTTCAAGCCCTAACATGGATTTTTTTATTGTCCTAACAATTTTGAATGTGGTAACCAAGTACAGTGTAGCTTGCAATATGTACAATGTGCATGTATCTGGGAATTGAAGACTTAAGTATTGTTTGACCATATTACTATCATATAAAATTGAAGTACCAAGTAGTAGAAGTATTTTTCAGAATGAAGTAAGGGTACACTAATTAAACATAGGTTATAGCACATCTCATAATGTAAATATTAGTACTAGTGACTGCACATGATGCCTATACTAACTCTAGCTGATGCTGCACAAACTAGCCCAATAGCATACAGGCTGCTACCAATATCAAATTAATATTATTGGACTCTGATAGCAGGTTCCAATGTATTGGTCGAATACTCCTACAAGAGTATGAAATGACAATATATCGAAATCTGATGATGTGTTAATACTGGCTTGCAGCTTGCTGGTTCTAATTAATAGGCCTATATTTGGAGATTCATTGTAGTTGTTATTACATGAATTGAAATAAATTGTTAATTACTTTTGTCTGGGGCTAGTGAGATTGTTAGGACAAAACAGTTTTATATCTCCTATCCTCTACATGTTCATTAAACAATACATGTACACAGACTATGCAGACAATTACATATCCCTCACCACTGGAGAGGCAAGCCGCATAGCCAGGAAGGAGGTGCAGTCACAGCAATGAGCTACCATACTGGGTGAGTTCTTCTTTACAACGTACGCCATGACTGGCCTGTTTTTACTCCCCTTCTTTAGTGGTGCTAGTAAATAAAAGAGGATCGTAATACTTTTGATGAGATAATAAAGTCTAGACCTCATTCAGTGACACATACAGAGCTAAAGTCAAACTAATGTTTTCCTTGTGAGTCACTAAGTATTGTGATGGTACAGGACATTTGTATACGACTCCAACTCCCGGACGAAGCTCCACCGCACCCTAAGTGCCTAGTAGTTGTTACAGCGCTACTCACCTGACGCTAACATTCTCACAATTAGTGCTCGTATACTTACCCTTAACTGCATTGCATGTTCAAAGTACTTAATTACCGTCTATATATACATGTCTCCATGTGTTTATGCTCATTCCTTATTCATGTATCTTACTATATGTTGTTATACATAGTCACATGAATGTTTCTAAGTCTTTTAATGCCTTTTATACCCATGTACAGAGGCCCGACCTCTCAGAATCCATTGATATTCATTTTGTACATGAATTGGACCATTATAAGCAACTTTTGTAGAACCCGACCTATTTTGGGTCGGCCGTCGGGCTTCCGGCGGCCATCTTGTTGCGCAACTTCCGGACGACCACACGTCGTCTTTTCCCGACGTCATGTCGGCCGGAAGTCCTTATACTATATAAAGGGCACTGTTTTACTGTTCATTGTCTCAGTCTACACTTGGCTTTCAATAAAGACACATCTATACTTGATACAGGGACTTTCTCTTCCTTATACTAGGTCATTCGCTTTGCGAACCGCCTACTAGGTTGAACTACTCTCTTTCATTGTATAGTCTGAAGGTCGGACTTGAGATCAGATGGGTCGTCTTTGGTAGTATTTGGGCTACTGAGACCGCTCGATCTTTCATGTAATGCGAAGTCCTATTACCACTCATAGGCACTTCCTTTCTGGGTCGATAGTCGTCCAAGGACGACCGCACCAAAACACAGAAACCATTACAGTATTACGGAAATCACTTTGGTGCTAGGGAGGTTTGTTTTTAAATTAGTCCGGAGCAGGAAGCCAAAAAAGTGCTTAGTTTTTGAAACTCGTAAAAAAATTTCCGTGAAACATACCAAGAGACTTTTCTGGGGTAACTTTTTGTGCTAAAAATGATGGCGGGGTCTGCCGCAACGTAACCGCGCCGATCACCCTCTATTAATGAAGGAATATAAGGCTATAAATTTATATAAAATTACCATATGCACGATATACTCTGTTAGGTGCATGAGTAGAGAAGTTTAAATAGCCTTAGTTCCTTGTTTGTGGTTGGGGTAAGGGTGGTCAACCAACAAAATATAGAGAGGACAACTTCTCCTGCTTCAGTTTTGGCGAAGAACAAAGGCTATCCCAAATTTCTCCACTTCTGTACCTAACCCGATATACTGGGTTGGGAACAGATGTCAACTGGTTACACAAGGTTTGGTAGAGTTAAAGCAACGGAATATTTTGGAAACTTAAATGTTTACCTTCATTTTTAGGAGCTAAGGCTACAAAATTTAGTTCCGTGTGGTTCAGCAGCCAGTCAAAAACAGTAAAAAGTTCCTTTGCAAACTGGCTTAATGTAGTGTTTGACTATTTTTTCTGGTAGAAATTATGGCAGGTCTGCCATAACATTGCCACCTGTTATTAATAAAGGTACTTAGGCTATAAATTATAACGATGCAGTCAAGATGCACATCAATATGTGTATTCTGTACGTAGTTCAACTAATTTAACAAAGCGCAGTACTGTCGACGAAATTCCTTTTTGGCTCTGCTTTTGGAAGCCTTAATCACCATTTTGCAAGATTACAAACTCGTTCTAAGAACTTGGGTTATATATTTTATGATACAGCAAGTAGCACTAGGCCTGCAACAGTGAATCGTTAACAATTCTCTATACGATTATTTTGCAGCATTTTCAATATCGATTCATTGTTCTCAGTTTTGGATTCTTGTTAGTCTTGGGAATCCCAAGTTGTCACTATAGCATGGTGGCAGAGCGCTTGCTTTACGAGCGAGTGGTCATGGGTTCGACCCTCAGTTAAGCACAATTTTTTCCTAGTAATTTTGTTGGCTATAAGTGGATAGCAATAAAATACATCATGGAACAAGTCTTAGTACATGATGTATTTTATTTTATTAGTAATACATCTTAAAGATGTATTACTAATATAAGTCTATACATAATTATATAAATGCCCCAAACATACAATTTGCATTTGATATTCCACACAAATAGAAGGGTATGCTTCTGGCATCTACTCATTCTACTCTTTTTAGTGATTCTAAAAATGAAACTATCAACTAAATTACTACAACTGACAGTGTTCTAAAATACTGTTGCGAAGAACTACTGCAACGTAAATGGTGTCAGGGTAAATGATTCAAATAAATAGCAACATTGATAGTTGTGCTCACTGTCTTCATTCGCTGCTTGTTTGGGGTTACAGTAACACACTTGCCTATTGTTGTACTACATAGTTACATTATTTCAGTAAAATTGTGAGATACTGTTATTGGTCTGATTAGCCTTACTAGTGTATTTTCTGTTAATTTTGCGCAGTGAAGTATCGAAGCGAAAAAATTAAAAAAGTTAATTGGCAGAATCGAAAAAATCGAAGCAGTATTTTGTGAATTGTTGCAGGCCTAAGTAGCACACATGCAAATGTACTCAAACTCCAGAATTAGCTTTATATACATGTACATGTACATGTAACTCCAGAAATTTATCTTTCTAAATCCACGTCTTTGAACCTAAACTATTGCAGTTACACAACAGTTCACACATAAATTAAAGCTATTGGTCGTAATTTCAATTAGAAATAGAGAGAAAGTAAGAAAAAACTTGGACTTAGTTTTGTACGTAATTGAAAGTTATTATTTTGATTCTAGACTTTTTGCACAAAGATACAATGTATATGACGTAATATAATATGGGCCTTCCAGTAGCAGTAATGTTGCCAATAATTTGTCCAAAATGAAGTTAGCGGCCTACTATAATGTTCAACAGTAATCACCACTGACAGTATGACACACTTAGTCTTGGTTTTTTAGCAAAGACTGCACAAAGTAGAAAAAGCAGGTTATCACATTTCTACATGTAGTTATCTAGCAATATTTTACTAATCTTACAATAGATACTGGGATAGATGATCACTAATGCATATTGCTGTTTGATAAAGCATCAATAGTCAGTCATCAAAGCGACGTAGCATGCTGCCATAAGTCTCATGCCTGCTTCACCTTTTCTATAGCTTACATGGTCTTCCTTGATACTGTCCTAAATTAGAAATTATTTCATACATGTAATTCAGTGTTAGTCTTTTGGTCCTGAAATTCAAGATTTTCAACTGGTTGTGTTTCAGTTATGGATTGATTATTATTTCTGATGAGATGCAACATTTTGCACACTGTACACTGTAACTCCTATCACTTGACGCAAGCTGAACCCACCTCAGCACCACAATTTTATTAGATATTTACAGTGATCCAGATAGTGATCCAAGCCTACATATTGTTGCAATATACCAACAACTCTACCAGGATTATGCAAATTCAAAATACTCTGTCCAATAGTTTCTCTACCCCAAGCATATATCACTGCAGCCACAAAATAATGTAAATTGGCAGGCCTACACTTGTGGCCAACGATTTGTACAAAGTGAATATCTATTCAAGAACAATTGTAACAAGAAGCAGCCCCTCCGCTCCACTCCATCTCCTAGGCCTAAACACTACAGCATAGCCCTAACATCAGTAGACCTATAATAGTAAGCAACAGCCATGAGTTTATGTTTACCACGTACCACACTTACATGTAAATACTTCTGCTGTCTTTAGGTAGGTTTGATCCATGCCCAAATGCATATCTTCTGTAGAACAGGATTCGTGAGAGATAACATTGCCTAGATCTTGGTCATCTGGCACACCCACCAGCAGCAAGTTTGAGATTTATTCGATGGCCTTCAAGAAATGTGATATATTACATACATACATGTACATGCATTCACATATACATCAAATAGTCATCTAACTGCTTTTCTAGAATTAAAATGTATTAGAAGTAAACTTGTTGTATTATTAAACCAGACTGTTGGTTGAAGACTACCTGCAGTGTATAAGCCCTAAGAGGCCTAAACATGCCAACTTATTTTAAATATTGCACAGATGAAAGATTATTTTACTAGAACATGTTGTACCAAACCATAATTTTCTCTTGAAACCTCTCAAATTGGACAATCAAGCCAATTAATAGAAGCACTATGCAGCTGTATTATGGAGCAAGGTAGCCAATAATCAAATTTAAATTTAACAAGGAAAATGACTTATTATGTTCACATTATTTCATTCACAACCAACTAATGTAGCCTAGGTTACATTAGCATTAATAAATTGGCTTTATCTATGACTGGAACTATAAAGGGTTAGATGCAAACATGTAGATGGACTGTAAAATAGTGTAATGGTTCAGGACATCTGCATATACAATAAATAGTTCCTAAATACCATATAACAACAATAAAACAATATGATTTCTGAAGCATCAAATAGCAGCCCATCCCTGGCCAAAAACAACTACAGTACGCATTGCAAAAATATGTCAATACGCTATGTTGTCATTTCAGGGGGGTCCCCTGAAATGACAACGCGGTGCATTATTTTAAAAGAATTACCACTGTAGGCATTGGGTTAATAATCATTGAAGCATGATTCATCAATGATGAAGGCCACAATGTGTGACCTTTTCATTGGCTAAATGTGATGTTTTCCAAGAGTCAGCCTTTATTGCAGTGATTGTCTTCTCTTGATCATTTTAACAGTGCAATTGGAGTTGTCTTCTCTTGTGCCCAGCAAAGTGAAACTCATAATGTTTCCATTGCATAGAAATTATTTTAGACTGATGTTTAGGATGCTTTGTGATAGCACCTAGATACATTTTGTGATAGCACATAGATACAAGTATGTGAACAAAACTTGCATCAGCTACCTAATTTAGAGATTGATATGGCAAGAAATCAAAGCTAGCGAGTATTGTTATTTGCAATGCAATAGCGTTCCTGTTGGTTAAAGTGAATCCAACATGCATCATTAGAAAATACTTCTCTACTCATGACCTACTCTCTAAAATGAAGGAAAAGCGTAGTACAATTTAATTAATTTTAATTTAGGATTGTTGCATATAAATAGTGACAATTAGTATATTTAAGAGTTGTCCACTCTTGCGCACTTAAGAGAATGTAACTCCTCACTAAAATTGATTGGCTGACTGTAGATAGGACAGGTATATATAGGAGAGAAGTACCTACACAGTAGAGTAGTCTCAGTAGAGAGATAGATAGACAGATACCTAGAGTAGACTGTGAAAATGAGGCATGGAGAGACAGCAGTATAGACTGTCGACATACCTGTAGATAAGTCACACAGTGACAAGAGTGGACGACTACATAGACGTTACACATACATATTATACAAATGTATAAGCTAGTAGAAAACACGAAAATAGAAGAAAAACTACAAAATAGAAAACCAAATAAAAACCAATAAAACACTAAAAACAAAAACACTAAAAACTAAACTAAACTACAATAGTGTGGAGCATGTGGGGTGTAGGTGGATCGTAGGCTACCCAGTAACTCATATCAATGCGTACTAAGGAGTAAGGATATATGCGGAACAACTATCTCGTTGTAGACCTTGGAATAGAGTCGACACCGCCACATCCTAGACCACAGAACCAGAACCTACCCCACACAGCTTACTACATTGGAGATCAAGGTGCTGACAATAGGACCTACAGACAGCGTACTACTACTACATACTACGTACAGTTGGTGAGTCCTAAGTGCTTTGGCTCCAATTAAATGTTATAACTGACAATACCAAAACCCCCAATTTTAGTTATAACAGAATGGTGGAGGTCAAAGAGGTCGAATCCTCTCTCGCTGCCATGTGTTTTACCTGTTAGCTCGGGTCGAGCTGTTTTAATTCGGGGAGAAGTCATAAGGTACCATTTTAGCCATGGAGCAAGTGGCAAATAAAATATATCAGTTCTCAATGTTGGGTGATAATAAGCATATACTGCATATCCCAACTTTTAGTGATGCTGTCAATAGTAGCAAGGAAAATAGCTACATATTTTTCAAAGAGAGATTTCAGCTAGTAATGAGCGCATTACAAATAGACCCTGTACAGCAGACAAAAATCCTCCCTATATTTTTAGCTGAATTTCCTTTAAACATAGTACAAAGTAGTAATGTAGCAGATATCCATGAGGGCTTCCAACTACTAGACAGCATCTTCCTACCTATAAACAAGTTGAGTGTCAGGAATAAATACTTCCCTGGCATGAAAACTATAAGGCAGCAAGCTGGAGAACCTATATCTGAGTTCTTTAGCAGAGTACTCGACTTGTTCAAAGGTACTGACTTCCCCCAATATTTTATTGACCAGTTAGTTTTAGACACACTAAGTCTAGGGCTATTAGAGTCATTTTTAAACTCATTTTGGGTGGACTACATGTTGTCAACAGACAACTGCACTGTAGTCGGTGCGTACCAATTTCTGAGAAACCTAGAAAATGCCAGAGAGCAACTCAGAAAACGCGGCCAGCCTGATCTGACAACCAGTGAGGTGAAAGAGCCACAAACACCAATGAGGAAAAGAAGACGTCGCAATAGACGCAAGAGCACTACCAGTGGCCAACCACAAAGGAGTGCCTTAACAAATGAAACAGATTGTACTGTACCTGCAACTGCGAGAGAAACCGCCAACAGCTCTACAACTGAAGCTTTGACAACTAACTCACAGTTAATACTAAATGCAGAACCAGTCACCGAGGTAAAACTTACTAGTGCGTCAACTAACACTGACCTTGACATTGTTCCAGTAGATAATACTGCGGTTAACACTCAACCTGAGCTGGAAATACCTGTAGCTACTGAGAAATTTAGGACAGACAACAGTACCGCTCTAGACCTCACAATCTGTATTTTTGGAAACAAAGTGGAACAGACCAAGCCGTCACTCAAAGACCTGCGAAATAACAGGTACAGAGTCCACACACAAACCAAAAATAACTCAGACAGCGCCGACCTCGACTCAGATCAAGGTTACCACAGCGACTGTACTCTTTAAGTCAGACACGCATCTGACATATACACACCATATAGGAATAGTATGAGAGTGTAAGAAATACAATTATTATTCTATGTAAATGGAATATTATGATATACAGTAAAAGTACATGACTTTGTAAATTGGTTATAGTACTATTTAGGGCAGTTTTGTATTCCTGTTGGCTAGACTAACACTAACAATTTTATGCTGCTACTAACCAAGTAGCTGACAGAAATATAATATAGTAAGACCTTGTAGAGTAGATGACAACTTCAATTGTAGTAGTCCATGTACATAGACTCCAATGAAGTGTCCATTCCAAGAGTCCTATATAACAGCATAGAGCTGTACAAATTCTCTTTACCTAGGAGAAATAACATGTAAATCTGTCCAGTAACAAGTATATGCAACTCCATCGAGTTAGCACAATTGTAGGCTAGGGTCCTACACCTAAAAGGGTTATCACTGAGATAATAAAGGGAGGTTAACATAAACCTTTTTTATAGCCTGAAATCTAGGTTAACATAATTCTAGAATAATTAAGCTAGCTAAGAAGTTCTTATGGACTAGCGTTGCTAAGCAACACTCAGAACGGCATTAAAAAAAAAATGTCTTTTAATCTGCTCTAACAAAGAGAGAGACATCAAAGGTATCACATTTTTCTAAAGGGAAATAGTTTTTGCTACAAAACGTCAACTCGAAGGCGTGTAGCTCAATTTATGGATGGTTAAAACATACCATACCAATAGGCCTCAGCAACAAGGAGTAAATCTCTATACATTTTGATTGGAGTGTAGCACAGCACAAGCGGGCACACCCATATATTTTCTTCAGAGCTCAAAGCCTGGAATGAATAAGGCTATAAGCCATCTAGTGTGACACACAATGAGCATAATATTTTGTTATGGGAATGGCATGCTGTTGGGGTTGTGCTCTCCCTAAAAATCAACAGTTTGACCACCTGGCAATTATCTATATAGGCCTAATGCTATCTGTAGTCAAGGAACAAAAACTTGGGATGGCTATAAACGACTTTTTGATTGGAGTGTAGCACAGCACAAGCTTTGCACACCCATCTACTTTCCACAGAGCTAATGCCTGGGAAAAAATAAGGCTATGTGAAACCTAAACACAAGTCAAACCAAACTATGGGCCCCATGTCTAGACTCAGAGATCTCTGACACCTGGTGTATAAACAAATCTACTGGCCAAACTATAACAACCCAACTGGGCTGTGAAAGAAAAAGTGGAACTAACACTATAACTATCTGACTGACTGTACAGTACATACACGTACAATGTATCTTGAATACAATGAAACCCTGAGTGAATGAAAGTGTGAAAATGTGTGTTGAGAGTATTACCTAAATAGGTGGTACAAGGTGAAAATATCACCATCTATTATACATGTATATATCATGTTACAAACGCGCAGCTGAACAGCGCTAAGCAGAGCCAACCAGCGCCAAGCAAACGCATAGCACTTAACATATTATTATATCTGGGAATATTTATGGAGTACAGCAGTAATGATTAGGAATACGTTATGTAGTATTCTATATGTAATATAACTATGTAAATTATATATCTATCGTCAAGTAACTAAGTAGTATAAGTAGTACGTAGATACTAAAGTAACCGCTGAACGATATCGATGTCCGTCACCCACACATACATGAGCGGGTTCGAATGGATCAATATTTACGACAACTAGACCGAATGTGGTGGTGGTGAGATACCCTCTACTAACCACTAACATAATATATACACAGGTGCCTAATAGATACAAAGTGTTAAGTGAAGTATTGGACGATATATAGGTACAGTAGATGTGAATCTACAATATACAATTATGCATATACATGTATGTGCATGATAACTAATGACCTTTAGCCAGACAGGAACTCACATGTGAGGAATCCAATATGGTCATCAAAGAAACACAGAAATACAGCTGGATAGATGTACAGCTGGAGACAAACACAATCAAGACACAGTATACAGTGCTGGTAACGTATAACTGGTAATGTACAAATACATGAAAAGATCTTATGGCAATAGTATATGGACGCATGACGTCCAACCCAAACTCCCCCCCCCCCCCCCCCAAGTCCTAGTTTAAAACTGTGATTGGTATTTGTTTTCTGGGACACCCAGAAATGTGCATGTCTGCATGTAGTATAGTTGCAGCAAATGTATTGGTGCCAACCAGTTGAATGGAGGAGCATTAGCAAAGAAAAGCCATGAAGACAGTACCCTGTAGCATACAAGACAAAAAGTGGGTCAACTCAAAGAAGAGCAGCTGGTAATGTATTGCTGCGCATTGTGCAGGCATCAAGGAGACTGCTATAAATCATCATAAAATATCTATCAAACAGTGAATCAGGGATGAGTAATTGAAGGTCTGAAAACTGATAGGTTTCATGCAGACGTCAATGTAATTAATAGGCAATATTATGTCATTTCATATCATAAGCTACATAGCTGTTTAGATTAGGATTAAATGTCAGTGCAGTATTAATTGGAAACTAGAGCTGCATACAATGGGTGATTAACGGAGCATTAGCATATCTTAAGATGCTTAAAAAGGAATATAATAACTAGTTGGTAGACAGGCAAACCAGCCAACAGCTGGCCTTAGATCAAGGTTAGATTAACATTCCTAGGCAAGCATATATTAACTAGAGAGTATTTTATGTACCCTGAGAAATAGTAGCTGACCCAGTTTAGAACCGATAGCAGTAGGCAGAGCATGGTACCCCTATAATGGTACTAGGTATTTAAACCACACAAATTATGTACACGTGTATATGCAATAGCTGCACAGTATAATGATAGAATAATATTATAGTAACACATTGCATATGTATTATAGTAGAGTAATAACTTTGGTGAAGGGTAGTAGATAGTCACTCAATGTCATACACCTGTCAGTATACAAGGCATAGGTAGTACTAGCCTAATAACCGTACAAACAAGATGGGAAGAAAATAGATCCACTAAAAATATCTGCTCGTTAAAAGCGTGACTGATATGTGGACATATCCTTCTGTATTCGGGCAGGATGTTGCATATAAATAGTGACAATTAGTATATTTAAGAGTTGTCCACTCTTGCGCACTTAAGAGAATGTAACTCCTCACTAAAATTGATTGGCTGACTGTAGATAGGACAGGTATATATAGGAGAGAAGTACCTACACAGTAGAGTAGTCTCAGTAGAGAGATAGATAGACAGATACCTAGAGTAGACTGTGAAAATGAGGCATGGAGAGACAGCAGTATAGACTGTCGACATACCTGTAGATAAGTCACACAGTGACAAGAGTGGACGACTACATAGACGTTACACATACATATTATACAAATGTATAAGCTAGTAGAAAACACGAAAATAGAAGAAAAACTACAAAATAGAAAACCAAATAAAAACCAATAAAACACTAAAAACAAAAACACTAAAAACTAAACTAAACTACAATAGTGTGGAGCATGTGGAGTGTAGGTGGATCGTAGGCTACCCAGTAACTCATATCAATGCGTACTAAGGAGTAAGGATATATGCGGAACAACTATCTCGTTGTAGACCTTGGAATAGAGTCGACACCGCCACATCCTAGACCACAGAACCAGAACCTACCCCACACAGCTTACTACATTGGAGATCAAGGTGCTGACAATAGGACCTACAGACAGCGTACTACTACTACATACTACGTACAGCTGGTGAGTCCTAAGTGCTTTGGCTCCAATTAAATGTTATAACTGACAATACCAAAACCCCCAATTTTAGTTATAACAGGATTTCGAAATCAAGCGATCAGAATATCAGGTAGAAATCAGTTGAATCACTAAAAGTAGGCCTAATAGGATAATATAAAATATGTAATATTTAATTAATATTAAATTATATTATAATTAATAATATTTTAAAAATATTATTAATTTAAATTTCAACTTCACTGGTTAAAACATCATAGTATGATAATTATTATTTACATTTCATTAGTATATCTATAGTAGTTATAGTACTTAAGGCCTAAATAGTCATAGTCAGTGTACATGTATGTATTGAACAAATATTAATATAAATTAAATTCAAAATTGGAAGTTTCGCCATCATCACATGTATTAAATTAT